>JARHVA010000814.1:3325000-3750000 GCA_037957365.1 Torreya grandis
AAATCAAATTAAACCTCCTACTTATATAATATTCATGAATTTCCAAGTAACTTAACACTTTGTAATGATAATAGTATTAAAATTTATGTTCTTCCTCAAGACATACCTACATCTTTAGACATGGGTTTTCCTTTAACAAATATTTAAAAGTCATGTGATGAGCCTATTTCCAAAAATGATGAAGAGTCCAAAATCCCTATGTTATACATGAATGGTAGTTTACTACCACTAGAAAAATCCTCAACTTCTTCTTATGACATGTTATCTTTATGAATACCATAAAAATATTTACAATAATAGGTCAATACTCTTAATTTACAAGTCTCTTCTCATGAACCGGTTCTTGAGGAGAACACATTATCATAGAAACCTCTTACTAGGGATGTGTTTTGATCATATTTATACTTCAAAAAAAGAATTATGCCTAAATTATCCTCCTTTAATGGTCAAGGATATTATGTTATTCATTTACACCAATATACACACTCCTTTGAACATTAGGTCCAAAATAGAAATTTGCTCTTAAAATCCTTTTATTGTAGCTTAACCAAAGGGACACTTGATTGGTTTTATACTTTTCCAAATGGTTTATTATCAATTTTTAAATAACTTTAAGATGTATTTATATCACATTTTCATCATTATACCTTACCAAAATTACCATTAACCCATTTGCAAATGTTTACATAAATAAAAATGAGCCTTATAAACAAAGATTATATCATTTGATTTAAAGATGTTTTATATTCCTTGACATTACACACCCTCAAATTTAGAGATCTAATTTATATTTACCAGATGTCTTTTTTATCTAGAGAGAGAGAGAGAGAGAGAGAGAGAGAGAGAGAGAGAGAGAGAGAGGAGAGAGAGGAGAGAGAGAGAGGAGAGAGAGAGAGAGAGAGAGAGAGAGAGAGAGAGAGAGAGAGAGAGAGAGAGAGAGGAGAGAGAGAGAGAGAGAGAGAATTACATAATCTCTTTGCTTCATTCAAGATCTTATATTGGTATGTTGATAAATATGTGTGCACACTAAATAATACACAAATTAACTTGCTTATTTCTCCATTTAAGCCAAACCATGATAAAAATATTGTCTCCAAAGTACATAAAGAAAAAAATTGAAGCAGTTTAAAAGCCTTATACAAAAGAAACCCCATCTGTCATGAAAGCCTCCCATAGTTAGACCAAATATCACCACAAAATGACAACACTTTTACACTTATCATGGTATTAATGGTCATCGAGATAATGAGTGTTTTTCTCTCAATCAAAAGCTTATATAGTTAGTTGGTCACTAAATAACTACATATCAAAAAGGCATAACTAGACATGTTTCACATACTTATCCTATGATATCACCTAATAAGGATGATATATCTCATGCTAAGTCCCCTGCAAGGTAATTATGGTCCACTATCCTTCACATAAGACAACTTCAAGTAGAGCTCTTTCTCTCAGTGTACTCTGTTCCTTGAATGATCTCTCTAACACTGATCCTACCTAGGAACCATTGGTTGATCAGGTTCATGATACAAAGATAGAGGAAGAAGTTAAACCGACATAGTATATATGGGTACCTAAACCAATACATATAAATTCACATGATACTTCTACAAATACTTCAAAGATGACTATGGAAGCATAATTAGCATTCCCATTTACATATGATCATTACAATCAGGATTTATTATATCCATCTAGATTTCATTACATCCATTGATTTATTTAATGATCAATATAATACACATATAAAACTATTAATGATATTTAAAATAAACCATAGAAAACTCAATGATGTCTCCTAAAAAACCCATACTCTTATTACTCCTACTATTTCCTCATGACCACATAGTCCTATTCTACATATGTATAATACCATTGATACCATATTGATAGATATTACACCTATACATGTTCCTCAACAACATAAATGGGGTATTACTCTAGATTAAAAATGTGGAGATATATTTGACCATCCATTGGATGGCATCATAGGATGATATTTCCTCTTCAAACATATTCAAAATAAATACCAAAACATCAAAACATTCAAAAATATGAATTTTTTTGTAACACCTACATGTTATATTGGATCCTTGGCATCTATGTGTTAGTTTTATGTTGAGGAATATCATATCATTTTTTTACTCCTACATATACATTTACAAGCATACATAGATACATTATTATATACACTTAGGGGTGTTGATTTTTCCATCTATCCATGTCGTTAGGATGTTGGGGACATCCATCTTCTATGATCTTGATAAACACAAGCTATATGATTTGATGATTACTCTAAAATATCATGATTGAGCTTACATATGTACTTACACATGCCTATTATCCATGATTTTATCTTGTATGTTCTACTTGATATGATATGTACTTGACATTTTTTGATAACACATTTTATCCATGGGCAACTATGACATGTTTATGATGGTTGCCTATGATTTTCCTTTATAAAATTCCTTCAGTGTTTTGCCTTGATATTGTCTTGTTTGTTTGAGCATTTGAATATGCTCTATTTTATGTGGGCCTTGTGCCTATGTTTGCCTTCTTGTAAATTTGAATACATCATTACTTGTTGTACAGGAATTTAAATATGTCATTCCTTGTTTTATGGGCACTTGACTAAGTCATGTCCATTTGATTTTGTGGCATTTGAACATGCCCCTTATTTGAGGTCTCCTTGGACCACTTGTTGAATTTTTATTGGGTGATCTTGTGTGTATGCTTGTTTGCTTGTTAAGATTTTAATATTACTATCTAGACATTACCATGATATTTATCATGCATATTAGGCCTACATGTAATCACATTGTTTATATGTGCTTCAATGATACATTTACCTAGACATGTTTCCTTCTATATGATACATGGCTACATTCACATATTTTACAATTTTATTACCCTTTTGAGGCGATTTAAATTATAAGTATTATTTTTACCTCACCTTAAAGGGGATCATATTAGTGGGGGTATACTTGAGAATAATTATTTTCCACACTCATTCAATACCATGGTACTTATAATAGTTTATAAATTTAGTGGGGGGCATGTCATATGGACATGGATTCTAGACATTCACACTTTTCAAATTCAATGGGGGCATGTTATATGGACATGGATTCCACACACTCATAGTTTTTATACTTAATTGGGGAATTTCATAAGTACATGTATTACACACATTCACATTTTTAAAATTCATTGTGGGTATGCATTGGAATCATGTTCTACACATTCATTCATTATTTGGTACTTATTCAAATTTTTAGATTTAGTGGGTGCATGCCATATGGACATGGATTCTACACATTAAATTTTTTTAGATTAAATGGGAGAATTATTTGGAATCATGTTCTCCACATTCATTTAGTATGGCACTTATTTCAATTCATAGATTTAGTGGGAGCATGTTTGGAAGTATGTTCTCCACACTTACTCAGTATTCAATATCTATAGTTTATTGTGGGAGCATGTGTTGAAAACATACCCTACACATTGGTAATTATATTAGTTTCAAATTTATCCATACATAGTTGGGGAATGATTTCGAATCATGTCCTTCATACTTACACAATTATTTGAATTGGCTGAATCACATAGTTATATGATTTAAATACACATTTGTGGTAGAATGTTTTACATGGTATCATTGATATACATAGTTTCAACATGAGACATATATAAGGTTCATATAATATGCAATATGTGCATAATATAAAAAAAATACAAATCAATTTTTAATTCTAAAACTATTGCACATACTGATACCCCATGGAATTTTATGAACTTTATCAAAATAATCTACTTTAGTAGTTGGTTCACATTTTTGGTGTGGTTGAGGTGATTAAATCACTCAATCTTGCCAATTTTTTAGGTTATAATTAATCATAAAACATCACCAAGTTATACGTATCATTGGGTTACACAATTGAGCTAATCCCAACTACTAGGTGGAAACTCACTTTTGATCCAAAGTTGGAGGCATGTGTCTTCCAATCTCTCTCTCTCTCTCTCTCTCTCTCTCTCTCTCTCTCTCTCTCTCTCTCTCTCTCTCTCTCTCTCTACACACACACACACGCACACACACACACATCCTTATATATATACATATATATCTTTATATATATACACTTAAAAGATTTATCTACATTTATCCTTAAAATGATACATATTTTATAAAAATAACTTGTCAATAGTCAACATGGTTACATCGACACACAGGTGTATTCCTAACCCTTTCCCTTTCAATTTAAATTAATTTTAGGTAATTTAACCTAGATTATATGCACTAATTTTACACTGTAACATGTTCTTGGTTGTAGTTCAGTCACAAAAAAATCACTCAAATTTAACTCAAGAAAATATAAGGTGTGCATACACACCCATATACTTATGTTTTTACTATAAACTAGAAATTTCATTACTAGATTTAAGGGGGGGAAATGTAGATGATATTTTATGAATATGTATCACCTCAGTCTTGTATACATGGAAAATTAAGACCTTGGTTATTCTTTTTAATTTTACACATGCCTTACTTTTGCAATCCTTGCATATGCTCTATATTATGCCCCTTTAACTATCTCTTAGTCTAACTACTCTTATATTGATGACATATACATATTATCTTTCCCATAATGATTAAAATTTACTTATCTTACACATTTACAAGTTTTGAGCCTATACCTACTATCATGCTCCTTGGACACTAACATCTGGGATAAATAGTAATATTAATGTTAATTTCTTATACTGATGTAAGTGTATAGTGCCTAAAAACATCCAATTTTTAAATGAAGCATATTATAATTATTGAATTAAGTTATTTAATGTGAGTTATCTATAAATAAGATTGGTATGAGTATAATATCAACCCTCATTCATACCTCACCTAGCAATCAAACCAAAAGAACATTCATGAAGCACTCAAGTTTGTTGACATGTTGTTGTCATTGATGTCAAAAGGGTGCATCATGTCAAGGAATAATGGTAATTTATGTCAAAGGTCTATTTGGTCAAGTTATTAAGCATGATAGTGGCATAAATAGAGTGTTTATCAGTAAGTATTGTGGATATGAGTAGTCTATTGAGAGTATGTTCTTAGTTGGTTACATGATGTTGTCAAAGATGATTAGCAAACAAGGTTGATGTTGTCATAAAATAATTTTAAGTCAAGATATAATTTTAAGGAAAGGGATAATTTGAGAAAAAGAGATAATTTTAAGGTAAGAGAGAAGTTGACAACAACTAATGTATTATGGATGTATGAAAGTACAGGTGTATCATGTCAAGATTTTATTATCATTGATGTCAAGGTTGATGTTAAAGGTGAATAAGGATATATGGAATTATGTTATATTTAAATACCATGATCATGAGGATTTTCATGAGTGTTTTTGAGGTCATGACATAGAAGGAATAGGTCAAGGTGTCAAGTACATTAGAAGCTTAAGCCTAGTCATGGCATGGTGAAGGTATGAGCTGGTGACATGATGAGGTGAGTGAAATAAGGCATGGGAGAGGTTTTTAACATTGTGTGATAATGATAATAAGGTGTGGATACACTTATAAGTGTTTCAAAGTGAGTCTTTGAAGGTATGTCCTTTAGTCTTGGTCTGTACCTAGACCATTCTTTAGCCCTACCTAGCCTAATGAGGCATGATGATTAGATTTCAAGGTGAATGTCTGAAGGAGAGAATGGATATATGTAATTAATTTTTTTTCAAGATTTATTATGAACTATGAGGTCATGATTTTTAGGAAAAGTCATGAAAAGTGGTTTTTGAGGTTTCTCGAGTGCATAGAATGAAGGTATGCAAACTCGAGAAGGAATTTTAGGTGTTATTTTTCACTTGTAACATTTGCATCAGAAACCTAATATATTAAGGAGAGATGAGTAAGGGTATTATATAATAAATATAAGCATTTTGTTTTGGATTTAAGGGGGAATCCTTTATGAACAATTGTTAACACCAAAACCTCCCTAAACCCCTAATAAGGACCTGCTATGAAAGATATTATTAAAAACATCCAAAAATGGTCACAAATGCCTATTAATGATGTTTTATAATGTATTTAACTCTCCCATGGACTTACATGTGGTGGTGGTTAGTTATATGAGAGATAAAATGCATATATACATGCTTATTTATGAAGAATTTATTATAGAAGTCAAAATTTGCATTGGTCAAGAAAAGTAAATAAATGGAAAAATAAGATAAATACTCATAATACATGTAAATTATGGTTTATATATAGGTTACACACTTCAAGTGTGATAAATTTCTCATCCAAATTAGCTAGTCACTAGCAGGCCTAATGAAGCAAATAGTACAAAACCCTCGCAGAGATGAGAAGATGAATTAGAGTTTGTTTTCATGGTAAAATGATGAAACCAAGTGCATGGAGATTTTTTTAAATAATTTTAAGTAATATAAATTCTTGTAATAATTTTTTGAGGTTAGTTAATATGGTGAAAATTTGTTCACAAAATGCCCTATCTGGTTCAGTTTGGTTTGTGAGATATAAGGTTATGAGATTGGTCTAAAAGACTAATATTTTGATATTAGACCATATGATTTTTGTTTTTAGGGATGTTATTATGATTTAATATAATATTTTTAATTAATAAATATAATTTTAAAGTGTCTATATATGTGTTGTAATTCCATGTCACCATGATTGGTCTTTGAGGAAAACTGCCAATTCTGAGTGATTTGTAGAGATGTTCTTAAGCTCTTATCTCATGAGTGGAAGTGTATAATTTATTTTTTAATGAACCTAATGTAATTTATATTATTTACATGTATTTTTTTGATCATTTTTAATTGTATTAATTATTTTTGAGCTTTAGGTAGACTTTTTGGTGTGCACAGGCCTAATAGGACTGAGTACTATTGAGGGGTTTCATGAAGTGGTTCGACCTAAAATGTGTTATGGAGATCAGATAATTTTTAATAAGGTATTTTTATATGTTTTTTAAATGTATTTCTACATGTATATGGGTGTAATTATTTTCAAAGGATCAAATGGTAACATGTTGATAAGAAGGCCTAATGCAATTAGGTCTCCATTAGACCTAAAAGTGAAAAGTTGTCTAAGAGAGTTATGACAGACCAAAATGAACTCAAATTTAATTTGAATAATATTTATGATATTTCATAAGACCTATTATATTTCTGACCTAATAATTTAAGGGTGTGTGGCTGACCAAGTGGTATATGAATAAGAGATGAGTATATATATATAAGGCATTTTAAACCTATTTATAGAAGTTGAGTGTAAGTGAATGGATTGATAAATAAATGAGAATAATGTGGTTTGGATAAATGTTTTAAAACCTAATTATATAGAATATAATCATATAATTAGGATCATACAGGTGTTCTATAGTTTAAGATCAAGGTCATATGACTTATTTAGTCTCGATGAGGGCTATTTGAGAGAAGAAGCCTAGAGATAGTTTTGAGAGAGATCAAGTGGAGAATAATTAAAGGAGTGATAATTTTATATTTAAAGGATATTATAGTTTCATATTATATATTTTTATTTATGTATGATAGTGGATAGATATTATATATAACAAATAAAGAGCTGAGTGGAAATAAGTGTGATTAACTGAGTTGGTGCTTAAGGAAAATGAAGCTTCCTTACAGGTTAGAGCTTGAAAAATTAGTCGTTTATGCATTGGTTCTTGGTCAAGATGTATTTTTATATGAATTTTATGTTGTTACTTTTATAATTTTCCTATGAATTAGTTGTTGCTTAGTCATAGGGGGTTGTAACATTTTAACAAGTGGGTGCTTTCTAAAGTCAAGTTGGTGATTGATACATTATATTATAAGATAGTTTGTCCTAGATTTGTCTTAATGGGTTTTTATTCCCCATGATAGTTTCCCACATATTTTATTTGTTATCTTGTTTCATGCTCATGTAATTGGTTCTTAATACATTTTTAGATCACTGTGTTATTTTCATAGTTCATAGATGAGTGGATGTAATTGATTGAAAGTTTTTGATGAATGATTCACCCCCCTATTAATAATTTTTATTCCAATAATTGGTATCATATATTGGTATTTTTAATTATTATTAACATCTTAAAGGAGATCCTTGAAGCATAAACATGTCTAGTCAAGTACAAGGAGGCTTCTCAACCAATAAGGCTCCTCTCTTCAGTGGGACTAACCATGCATTTTGGAGCATCAAATTGAATACATATCTAATTTAATTATGATATGACATATGTAATTTTGTTTTTGATTGATTGAATCCACCTTTTACACCAAAAAATGATGCAACAAGCAAGAAGGTAAGTGAGAATAACTCTAAGGCAATTAATGTCATCCTATGTGGTCTTTCATAAGAATAATTTATTAAGGTCATGAATTGTGATATAGCCAAAGGGATTTGTGAAAATATTAAGACCATATATGAAGGAGACACCAAATTTAAGTTGGAATAGTTTTAAACTCACTAAAGGTAGTTTGAAAGCCTAAGAATTAAGGAGGATGAAAACATTGCATCTTATTTTTTGAGATAGATGAAGTGGTAAATTCCATGAGAGTCCTAGGAGAGAATTTGGAAGAATCAATACTATTACAAAACATATTAATATCACTAATGTCTAAGTTTGATTCAAAGGTGTCTATTGTGTAAGAGATCAAATACCTTAACATATTACAAATGGATGAGCTTCATGGCATCTTGACTGCCTATGAAATGAGAACAAGTGATGGAAGACCTTCCAAGAAGGAAGTTGCATTCAAAGTTGAGACAAATTCACAAGTTAAGAAGGCCAAATATGATGACACAAACATTGATTATGACAATATAAAAGCCATGTTTTTAAGAAAACTATGGAGAGATTTAGATAAGTATAAGGGCAAATTACCATTCAAATGATTTAACTATGGTAAGATTGGTCACTTTGCTTCTAAATTTCTTGATAAGGATAAGACTAATAATGATGAAAATCATGATGATGATAAGAATATCTATAAGCCTATCAAGAGAAAAAAGGGTTTTAGGAAGTATGAAGGCAAGAAAGGGTCATTTAATAACAAGAGAAGTTTATATACCAATGAATACAATAACTCATCCATTGTAAGTGACACTAGTACACTTTATAGTGATGATGATAGTAATAACCATGATAATAATGAAACCTTATTCATGGATACATATAAATAGACAATGAGGGTTGCTCAAAAGGGAAAAACATTATGGATGATGAAGAATCATATGAATAAGAGATTGAAGCAAACCTTGAGGTATAATTGGTAAGTACCATAAAGAAGTTGAAGTTTTAAAGAAGGAAGAATAAAAAAATAAGATCATTGGTTAAGAGTTATGATGATCTAATAAATCTCTTTGAAGAGAGACTAATTAGAAACACTAATGAAAGTGAGGAGATCATAAAAAAATAAAAAAATAAGATTGAAATTTTCACTATAAATCTTAAGACCAAGGAGGTATATTGATCATGTTTGGAATAAAAATGGAGTCCTTGAAGGTGGAAATGGATTAAGAAACAATCAAGCTAAAGACACATTAAATATTTGAGAAGAGTATTAAAGTTATTGGTGATATTTTGAGTATTCAAAGGCATCCACATGACAAAATAGGTCTTGGGTTTCAAGAAGACCAAAAGGAGAACAAGGAGAGTCAGACCTCAAAGACCTATGTATAAAATCTCAAATCTAAGACTCAAAGTGATCATAAACAAGTCAAAATCACCAACATGAATATAGATTAAGTGATTGTATAATGGTCTTAAGGGATGAGTTATGATGGGACTATGGGAGAAGGAGTGATCGGTTAAGAGGTAGGTTTAGTAATATTTTTTTATAGTTGTCATAATATAATACAAATTGAAAGATTCTATCCTAGTAAATTTATAAGGCCCTCAAGACTTAACAAGGTATATGGAGCTCCTAGATTGCATAAGAAAGGCCAAACATTGGTATGGAAACCAAAGAAGGTTAGGACTAATCATATTGAGCCTAGGATTCAAAATGGATTATTTGCTAAGATAGAGCAAGGATGAGAAGTGAAGGAATGTCAATAAAAATTATTATCTATATGTATTGACAAGGTATTCAAAGAGAAGAATAAGGATAATCAATTAGATGAGTCAAGTGATTCAATCAATCCTAAGTGGATTCTGAGGGACTATAAGTCTCATGATTGCAAGATGGTTGAGAAGAGTGGTTTGGAGATTTGGGAATTTCCTGAGTTCATGGAGTTTTTAGAGCCTTATAGAAAGGGGTGACTCCATTAGTCTTCATGGAGACACTCTTATATTAGTAGAAACATGAGGCTGAAGTCAAAGAAGGATTCATCTTGAGAGGATTCCAAGTCGATTATTATTCAAGGTATGAGTTATTTTATTTTTAGTTTGTATTCATATGACAAGGTGAAAGGAGTTTTGGTTAGTATGAGCAATGATTATGGATATAATTTCATGAGGAGTCATGATATGGAATGCACGTCTAAGCATAGGATTATGTCTAGGACATATGGAATATACATTGGTCTCCAAGACCAATATGGCCATAGAGAAAAGTTACATGTTGTTGAGAGAGATAGAAGTGTGATGAAATAATATGTAGCTAATTGGTATATGAGAGATGTTTGAAGGATGTTGAGAATTTTCTATGAGTCCTGATGACTCATATGATGAGCACAAGCTATGAGGACAAAGGGGTAACTAATCATATGATTCATTAGCTTCAAGAGTAGATAAGTAAATGGTCTATGTCAAAGAAGGTATATAGAAAACATGAAGACACATTGAATAATATGACCAAGACTAAGAGGATGATGGATATTTAAGAATATAGAATAGGGAAATGAAGATGGATATTATCCATATCTATAACATCAAAGTGCATAAAGTAAACTGAGTGATCTTGTGTATCTGAGTCCATTTGAATATATATGTTAGATAATAATAGATGTGATGGCCTAGAGAGTGATCAAGAGTTTTATATATATATCAATCATATCAAGAACAAGGTGAGTGTTCCTATGTATTTGAATTCATTTGAAGAAGGTATGCATGGAGTTATGAGGAACTTGTTTTTATGATGCTTCACAAACTCTATAATCTTTTTACCAAAAAAGGGGAGAGAGCTTAGAAAGGGAGAAAGTTTAGAATGCTTTATAGACTCAAGAAATATTGAAGATCCCATTTGTTGCAAGAGGTGTGATCCAAAAAGTTACATCATGAGGAAGAAAGATGCAGGTGTCTCTTTGTCATTAATGTCAAAAGGGGGAGAATTAGTAGATGGGAAAAGTACCATTTTTAAGTGATTTTAGATTGTAGTGTATTTGCCATCAATGACAAAGGGGGAGTTTACTGGAATGTTCTTGTCATTAATGTCAAAATGGTGCATAATGTAGAGGCATAATAATCATTGATGTAAAATTTCTATTTGGTCAAGTTCTTGAGCATGGTAGTGGCATAAATAGAGTATTGATTAGTGAGTGAGTATTGTGGATATGAGTAACCTGTTGAGAGTATGTTCTTTGTTGGCTACATGATGTTGTCAAAGGTGATTAGTGATTAAGTTTAATGTTGTCATGAGATAATTTTAAGGAAAAAGAGAATTTGAAGGAAAGATATAATTTTAAGATAAGAGAGAATTTGAAGGAAACATGTATTATGGTTGCATGGAAATACATGTGTATCATGTCAAGATTGTATTATCATTGATGGAAATGTTGATGTCTAGGTTGATGTCAAATATGAATAAGGATAGATGGAAGTATGTGATATGTCAAGAGTGTGATCATGATAATTGTCATTAGTGTTGTTGAGGTCATGATATGGAAGGAACAGGTCAAGGTGTCAAGTGCATTGGAAGCCTAAGCTTAGTTATGGCATGGTGAAGGTATGAGATGGTGACAAGATGAGGTGAGTGAAATAAATAATGAGAGAGGTTTTGAAATTTTTGTTCACATGATAATAATTTATGAATACACTTATAAGTGTTTTAGAGTGAGTCTTTGAAGGTAGGTCCTTTAGTCTTGGACTACACCTAAACCATTCTTTAGCCCTACCTAGCCAAATAAGGCATGGGAATTAGATTTCAAGGTTAATGTGTGAAGGAGAGTATGGATATAGGTAATTCAAGTTATTTCAAGAGAAATCATGAATTATGAGATCATAGTTTGAAGTAAAAGGCATGGAAAGTGGTTTTGAGGTCTCTCTAGTGCATAAAATGAAGGTATACAAACCTAATAAGGACTTTCAAGTGTTCATTGGCATGTGTAAAATTTTAATGGGAACCTAATATATTAAGGAGAGATGGGAAGGGTCTTAGATAATAACTACAGGCATTTGTTTTATATTTAATGGGAAATCTTTTACAAATAATCGTTAACACCAACACCTATGTTAAACCTCCCTAAAACCCTAATAAGGACCTAATGTGGATGATATTGTTCAAAACATACTAGAATGGTCTCAAATTACTATAAAATATATTTTATCATGTATTAAACTCTCCCAAGGACCTCTAGGTGGTGGTGGTTAGACAGATGAGAGATAAAATGCACGGATACAAGTTTGTTTGTGAAGAATTTGTTGTAGCAGTCAAAAGTTTCATTGGTCAAGAAAATAAAATGAATGGGAAAATAATTTATATAATCATAATAAATAACCATGATGTTTTATGTATATTTTATACCTTGTAATTGTGTCAAATTGGTCATCTAAGTTAGCCAGATGCTAACAAGGCTAATGAAGCAAATAGTGCAAAATCCAAGCAAAGATGAGAAGATGAATTTGAGTTTGTTTTCATGTTATAATGATGAAACTAGGTTCATGGAGATGTTTTTTTAGGAATTGTAAGTCATTTATATTCTTTCAATAATTTTTGGAGGTTAGTTAATATGGTGAAAAGTTGTTCATAAAATGACCTATCTAGTTTAGTTTGGTCTATAAGATATAAGGTCATGAGATTGGTCTGAAGGACCAACATTTTAATATTACACCATATGATTTTTTATTTTAGGATGTTTTGATGATGTCATATAATATTTTGAATGCATCAAGAGTATTTTAAATTGTCTACATAAGTTTTGGAATTCCAAGTCACCATGACTGATCTTTAAGGAAAATTGGTAATTTTGAGTAAGTTGTAGAGATGTTCTTGAGCCCTTATCTCATGAGTGGAAGCATCTAATGTATTTTATAATGATCTTGAGGTAATTTATATTATTTATATGTATTTTTTTGATCATTTTTGTGTGGCTTAAGTGTGTTTTAGATTCAATATTTTAAGGTAGACGTTTTGGTGTACATAGGTCTAATAAAACTGAGTACTATTGAGGGGTTTCATGCAATGGTTGGACCTAAAAGGTGTAATGGATCTCAAAGGATGTTGGATAAGGTATTTTTGGATTTTGTGTGAAATTATTGTGTAATTTATATAGGATGAATGCTTTCCAAGGGATCAAATGGTAATGTGTTGATAAGAAGGCCTAATGCAATTAGGTCTCCATGAGACCTAAAAGTGAAAAGAGGTATAATAGAGTAATGACAGACTAAAAGGAACTCAAAGTTAATTTGAATCATGTTTATGAGATGTACTAAGACCTATTATATGTTTGACATAAGAGATTAAGTGTGTGTGTCTAACCTAGTGTTATATGAATAAGATATATATATATATATATATATATATATATATATATATATATATATATATATATATATATATATATATATATATAAAGGGCATTTTAGGCCTATTTGTAGAAGTTGAGTTAAGCGCATGGATTGATAAATAAATGAACCTAAATAGGTTGGGAAACATGTTGTAATCCATCAGAATAAAGAAAAGAAGCATATCATGAAGATCAGATAGGTGTTCTATAGTTTAATATCAAGGTCATATGACCTATTCAATCTTGATGAGGGCTATTTAAGTGAAGAAACCTAGAGGCAGTTTTGAGAGAGATTAAGTGGAGTAGAGTTGAAGGAGTGATCATTATCTATTTAGAGGATATCAAATTTGCATCAGAAATGTTTTATTGATGTATGATATTGGATAGAGTTGAGATATAATAGATAAAGATCTGAGTGGAAAGAAATGTCATTAACTAAGTTGGTGTTTGAGGTAGTTAAAGCTTCCTTGTAGGTTAGAGCTTGCATAATTGATCTTAGCTAAGTTAGTACTTGGTAAAGAGGAATTGGATCTACCTTAAAGTTTTGTTCTTGAATAAACATCCTCTAATTGAGTTAGTGCTTAGTCATATGGGGTTATAACCTCTTAGCAAGTGCATGCTTGCTAAAGTCAAGTGTGTGCTTGATAAATCTTGGGTTGGTGATCCATGTTAAGTTAGCACTCAACTAAATTTGATGTAATTTTTGAGAAGTGTTTTCATTAATGTCATTTGATGTCAATATTAATTTCATTGATGTCAAGGTTCATCTGTTGAAGATGCATGGTGAATTATCTGTGAGACATGAGCATGTGTGCTTGATGTGACAAGGATGCCATGTGATAAGAGCAAGAGACAATTTGAAGGAAACCCAAAGTCATTCTATTGAGACAGAATTTTAAAGAAACCTAATGATTAATATATTAGTTATTATAAAGGTTATTTTTTGATATCATCATTGAGGTAAGCATGTTTGAGTACTAGTCCTTGATTATAAAGTTTATTGAAAAGCCTAGTAATAACAAGCAAAGTCATAACATGATCATGTGCATGGTGATCATAAAGAGGTATGTGCAGGGGTATGACATTGTTAGATATGAATTTAAGGCATGAAATAAAGTTGTAGATGAATTAAAGAGTGTTTCAAGATTAGTTTTCAAGTTTTAGGTGCTTGATAAGCCCAGTAATAGAATTAGTTATAGCATGATGAGACTTTATGAGAAGGTAAGGTATGATGGCTTAGTGAGATGATTACACATAGGAGTGAATGGATGTATGAGGATGATTGATCATATATGTGAGGCATTAGATAACTCATGTGATTCTTAGGGTGAGCCTATAGGGGTAAGACCTACAAACCTAATATTACAACTAGACCATTTCTAGACCTTATTTGGCATAATAAGGTATCATGATCTATTGCCAAGGCATCATGATCTATTGTCAAGGCATATGAAGAATGTTTGACATTGTTTGAGCATTAGAGATTTGAAAGTCAAGTACTAAGAGAGAAAAGAGAGATAATATAGCCTAATGGGCTATGAGGTTATATTTCCATGTCTACTATGGACAAATGAGTGTTTTTCATAGGTATGATATGTTGTTTCAATCATTTTCACAAATTTTGAAGTCATGGATTGCAATAAAAGGCATGAAAAGTAGTTTTAAGGTCTCTTGAGTGCACATAATGAAGCTTATCAACCCAAGAAGGAATTTTAGGTGTTCATTGGCATGCGTAACCTATACATGGGATCTTGATATGTTAGGGAGAGATGGGTAAGGGTCCTAGCTAATATCTCTAGGCATTAGTCCTTTAAAAACAATTATTAACACAAAAAATAGTGTTAATACTCTTTAAAACTATAATAATGACCTGATGTGATATATATTGTTTAAAATAGAATATAATGATCCCAAGTGGATAGATAAGTGATTGGAGGTTGTAGTAAAATCTCCTAGGCACCTTTAGGTATGATTGGTTTGTATGGTGTATGAGTAAAGCCTACAATAAAGTGCTAGTTTCTCAAAAAAATATTGTAGAAATCAAAGTTGACCACTTAAAAGTATGAAAATAGCTAGATGGGGAAGGTTGAGACTTTTATTTTATGTAATTTTTGGTTTATGTATTTATTATATCCCTTAGGTATGCTAAACTAGTCATCCAAGATAGCCTATCACTAACAAGCCTAATGGTGCAAACAGTGAGAAACTTGGGCAGAAGTGAAAAGATGATTAGGTATGTGTTATTATTAAATATGGATGAATAAAAGTGAATGAATATTTTTTAATTACTTTTAATAAATTTTCATGTTGGATATAAGTTTTGGAGATCATTGTATATAGCAAAAAACTGCTCACAAGTTGGCTTGTCTAACTCAATAAGCTCTGTATACAGTGAGGTAATGAGATTGGTCCACAAGACTGACATTTCAATTTAAACATATTATATTTATATTTGAGAATGGTATAATTGTCTCATAATATCATCAAAATTAATTATTATTATTTTTAAATAGTCATATAGGTGATTGAAGGTCATTGACATCATGACTATGATTTAAGGCAAACTGGCAATTCTGGGTAAGCAAGTTGATGTGATGAGTTTGAGAATCTATGCCTTGATTTGAAGCATATAATGTACATGGTTTTTATATTAGTGAATTTTATGTCCTATCCATGATTTTTTTAAGGTTTTTTATTTAGTGAAATTAGTTAAAATGTTGAAGCCAAAATGGCTTGACTGGCTGAGTGAGGTATGCGAGAGAGAAAGTCAACAAATTGGTTTGCAAGACAAAAAGTTTATATAGAGATTATGATATAATTTTTTGAGTTTATTATAAGGTTTTTTTATGATAATTTTCATTAATTTTAATTCCTTGAGTGTGTTCTTTCAAATGTCAAAATTTCAAGTTTCCATGACTGTGTACCTTGAGTTGATAGTTTAGAGTGAGATTTTTGCAGAGAAGAGTTTGAGACTAAATACCCTAGGTTGAAGTATCTAATGAAAATTGTGATGAACCTAAGGTCATGAGGTTTATTAATATTTTATTTTTTCCATGGTTTTTTAGTTAATTTTATTTATTATCTTCATTAGTTCAAGATAGACTTTCTAAGTATGCATGAGCCTGATTGTGAACAATATTAATGGCATGCTTCAAGTGGTGATTAGAGATAAAATGTGTCAAAGACCTACCATGAGATTGTTATGGGTCTATTTGAGTGACATATGAAGTTTTCATACTATGTGTGGTGTTTTAAAGTGTTCCAAATATATCAATGGATAATGTGTCGTAAAGTAAACTTAATGGAATTAAGTCTCCATGAGACCTAAACATGAAATGAGGCCTAATTAAGGTATGTTAGACATAAAGGGAGTCAAAAAAAAATTTGTTTCATGATTATGAAATGTACTAAGATATATTACATGGATGACATAATTAGTTTTTGACACTTAGATTTTCACCCTTGATGAGATGCTCAACTCTCCTCATCTAAGTGGAAAAATGGAAACATCTCTCTTGTTATGGGTGACAATTTCACTGAGATGAATCTCTAGATAAGGGGATAGATCCCCTTGATGAAAATTTAAATATATTCTATCTAACTTAACAATTTGTGTGTGAAAATGATTTATAAGAACAATTAAGAAACTAATTGGTGATGCACCAATGTATAATGTCTTCCCAATTGATTAGAACCACTACCTAAAGACAAACAAGGTGTTTCTCACACAAGACTCACAACTCAAGATTCATTACTACATCAATGTTTTATATGCTATATTCAAGAAGGTATATGATTATTAGGAAGGTAAATAATTATTCTAAAGAGGGATATAATCATGGAACACTTATAAGATATCTCGACACTTAGAAAAGAATACTAACAAAGACCTTCAACAATATCCTTTATGCAAATTGGTAGACCATCAAGAGTACAAGCTAGAAAAGACCATATTTTACTAGAATAGACCAACAAGATTTAAGTCATTACTCAATATTATATCATATGAGTGGTAAAAATACTTGTATATTTCTTGAAGAATTCTTCAATTACAAATTTGGCCAAAGTTTTCCCAATAACTAGCGAAGGCTACTAAACAAGCCAAAATAATGCATATATATAGCCTTTGGGAGGCAGGTCAAGTAAAGGGAGTCCAAGGGTCACTTGGACATGTGTCTCTATGAGAGAAATAGTTACATTTAAATGTGGGAGAGCGATGGGTGAGTTATTCCATGTCACCAAATAAATTAGTTACAATTACATCAAATGAACTAGTTATAATTGAATAAGTTACAATTACACCAAATGAATCAGTCACAATTGAATCAGAGGCTTGGGACCTTTTACCATTTTTTACCTCTATATTCACCTTTAGGTTCCCACTAAGCCTTTTGACACCAATGGTAATTTTCCATAGTTTGAAATTAACTTTTTTCAGGCCATCATCCTTCAGGTATTTTCTTCAATTTTTTTTTTCTACGGTCACTTTGTTTCAGCACTTTTTTCAAAATAATTCAATCAAGATTTTTTTTTTTGACAATTTATGTGGACAATTTTCCCATGAACAAGGTCTTTGAGACTTTTTCCAAGTGCTCTTTGACTATTCCTTTGGTCACTTTTGTATCGAGTCTTTTTCTTTAGGCTTTTTTCCTAAAATAATTCCTTCAACCCCTTTTTCCACATTAATTCCTTCAAACTATTGGATGAACCTTCTAATTTTTTGAAACAAAAAATATGGGAAGGACACTTTGCCTAAAATACCCTTCAAAAACTTTGATCTAAGCCAAAAGTGCCCTTTGAAAAAGTTTCAAATGGCCCCTTCAAAAAAGTTGAATTACCTTTCAAAAAAGTTGCAAATGACCTTTTTAGAAGAGTTGAATTACCTTTTAGAAAAGATGAGGTGTCCTTTGGAAAAATGAAGACGACCCCTTTGAAAACTTTTCAAATGACCCCTTCATAAAAATAAAGATGACCCTTTTGGAAAAGTTGCAAATGGCCCCTTCAAAAAAGTTGCAAATGACCCCTTCAAAAAAGTTACAAATGAACCATTTCATGTGGAAGCACCTTTTCAGGAAAATTGTTTTAGATAAAATGTCTAAAAAAATCCCTTCAAAAAGATTGAAGTGGACCATTTCCTGAAATAAAGATACCCTTTGGTAAAATTGATTTATAGAAAATGTTCAAAATAATTCATGACACTTAAATAAAAAATCTAAAAACAAAAACCTCTAAAATAATGAATACTTTAGTCAAAACAAAAGACTCAAAAGGATTACTATGTAAAGGCTTGGTAAAAGACAAAAACCAAACCTTTCAAAATAAATGGAATTATACATTTATTATGGGATTTATATATAACACTTCTTCCAAATGAAACCTGCATAATGGACCTACCGAAAGGTATAGACTTAGGTAGCTAAGTTTTCAAATAGGGGTGCCCAATTTTGGCCTAAAGGGCCAAAATTTGGTTAAAAGTCAGTGATTTTTAGGGGTAGTATGCCTACTATACTAACCAAACTAGTAGCTAAAATAATCCATTGGGCATGGAGTCATCTAAGGACTAAAATAAACAATAAACTTTGACCATGATTTAGAACCTCATCAATAAGACAACTAGTTACCACCTCAAACACACAAAGGGAAAGAACAACACACAACAAAGACCCAAAAACAAACAAGATAAGGACACACTTGTGATACTAAGCACTTAGGGAAAGTAAAACACGACACAACTAAAATTAGAATAATATATACATCTAACTAGATACATTTCCCCCCAAATCAAAGGGGAAACTCCTTAAGTCTCCTTCATGGCAAGAAACCTCATAATGGTAGCCAAGTAGTTTGTAGGAGTGATAACTTAGTGACTCACTCTTCTTGTTTTCCATCTTGATTGGTGTGTATTACAATGCATCATGTTAAAACTTATCTTCCACATCCATGTATTTATATTACTCTTTGAGGTATGTTTCATGATAATCCTTCATGTTGGTGTAGTCCATCAAGGAATCAATGGCTATAATATCATCATTATATGGCTCATTTGACTCATGGATCTCTTGGTATGTATCATGGACCAGCTCATTCTTTTCTCTCTTTGAGAATCTTGTCAAACTAATCTCTTTCTTCCTCATGGCTCTCTTGGGGAAGGGTGGATAGTGTGATGTTTGAGCTGAGGCAAAATGTTTCTAACTTATTCCAAAAATCATCATTTTCTTTCTCAAGAATTCCTTACTCAATACTTATGTCAAACCAATGTGATACCTCTCCTTCTCATTCAAAAAAAAAGAGTCTTTAGCTTCTCAACAACATACTCTTGAACCTAATTCAACTCAAGTCCCATGGCTTGGTCATTATCTTCATCAAAGCAATAAGAAGGTTCCTTAAACAAAAGGAAAGAGAGCTCACCATGCTTATATTCTCCATTCAACAATGATAACTAAAGTTTTTAAATCTCATATTCATATTGATATAAAATTTACATGTGTGATCTATATATTCTCCTTGAATTATGTCACTTTTAAGAGTCACTTCTTTAACCTTATTATCACGAAAACCTTCCTAGAACAACCACCTCTTTAAATATGATTTGACTACATTATTCATCTTTGATAATGCCTTCCACATCATTTTCATGATGATGCTCATGGAGAGTACCTATAATTATTTAATCTTCATCATCACTCGTAATAGCTTCTTGATTATCCAAAAAATGCATTTTCTCTTGCTCACTTACCTCCCTCAAAATAGTTTCCTCTTTAGAAGGGGATGAAGTGAAGGGTGAATGGATAATTTCATGAGTTTTAAATGCAAGAGTTGGATTATGAAAGGTAATGGAAGGCTAAGGAAGTTAAAATGGAGTGTGGGATGAAGAAGAGGACTTAGGAATAAACTTTGAAAATAGTTGAGCACTAGTGAGCTCAAAATCAGATTGGGAATGAGAAGTGGGGTGTTCTTTGAGAAGCTCATGAGGAAGATGAAGTAAACCTTGGGATAAAATCAATTGATTCTCTTCCTTCCACTTTAAAAACACTTCATCCACATTAGATGTAGCTTGATAACTCTCTTTAAGGGGTGTAGATGGGGTGTCTTTAGACATGGGATCTTCTATTGGGTCTAAACCTTCCATTACACCTTAACTAAGGAACCTCATTCTTGACTATAATTATTCAATCTTCTTGGATATATTCTCTTGGAAGAGTCTTTCTTGGAGATCATATGCATCATCATGATGAGGAGGAGTATGAGAGGTTTGACATAGGAAATAAGAGGTTTCTTGAGGATAGGCAGCAACTTCATCTTTCTCCAAGTCTTGGGTTAGTTCATGATAGGCATTTCTCTAACTTGGGATCTTGACATCATATTGAAGGACTTGAGGATGGATGTGTTTTTTTCTAAAGGAAATATGATAACTTATTTCAAAGGAGGGCTCAGAATCTAAGGAATTGAAATAGTTAATTTCCATAGAAGGTTGTTCTAATGTCCTTTGGTGTTAGATTGCTAGGTGGAAAGGATTAACAATAAGAGTAGTTAATGAATTAGATGGGTTAGAAGGTTGGCTCATTTTATTTTGGTGAGAAAGTGATATTTGATAGAAAGCATTTGATTTACAAGATAAGGGTTGATTTTTAATATGATAAGGATGCTTTGGGATGTAAAAAGGTATACAAGGTTGATTGCCTTGAACAGATTGACTCCTCTATCTTACTAGTTTCTCCTTCACGGATTGCATGGCTTGTGCTTACCTAAACAATCACTCCTCCTTATACATAAGCTCTTGTTGATACCTATTCTACTCATTCAACCTATCTATCTCCAACATTTGCTTATCAAACTCCAACATTATCTCCCTATCACTCTTAGATTGACAAGGAGAAGGATAATCAGGAGAGCTGCTTGAGGTGATTCCATGAATAACATGAGCTTGATCAAAACAATAAGAAGGAACACAAGGTCCATGCTACTACATAATGGAATTATACATACCAAACATGATTTTATTGATGCACTAGGGTTGCTTACCTAGTTGAATCAACTTAGAGTTACCATTGGTGTTGATTGAAATGCCTCTAAAGGCTAATTGGTTGAAGAACACACCAAGAATTATTTAACTCCTTAGACAAATAGTCCCAATAAGTGTGCCAAAAACTATTGACATTTATATTTTCACCCTTGAGGAGATGCTTAGCTCTCCTCATCCAAGTGGCACAATGTAAATATCTCTCTTGTTGTGGATGACAATTTTACTGAGATGAATCTCGAGATAAGGGGCTAGCTCCCCTTGATGCACATTTAAAGATATTCTCTCTAAATTAATAATTTTTGTATGAAAAGGGTTTAGGAAAATAACTAAGAAACCAAGTTGTAATGCACCATGTATAATATCTTCCCAATTGAATGAAACCACTGCTTAAAGACAAACAAGGTGTTTCTCACACAAGACTCACAACTCAAGATTCATTACTACATCAATGTTTCATATGTTATATTCAAGAAGGTATATGATTCTTAGGAAGGGAATGAATGATTCCGAAGAGGGATATAATCATGGACCACTTCTAGGATATCTTGACACTTAGAAAATAATACTAGCAAAGACCTGTAATAATCTCCTTTCTACAAATTGGTAGACCATCAAGAGTACAAGCTAGAAAAGACCATATTTCACTAGACTAGACCAAAAATATTCAAGTCATTACTCAATATTACAACATATGAGTGGCAACAACACTTATATATTTATTCAAGTATAAATTTGGCTAGAGTTTTCCCAATAACTAGTGGAGGCTACTGAACAAGCCAAAATAATGCATATATTAGCCTTTGGGAGGGAGTTCAAGTAAGGGGATTCCAAGGGTCACTAGGACATGTGTCTATATGAGAGAAATAGTTATATTTTCATGTGGGAGAGAGATGGACAAGATATGCCATGTCACCAAATGAACTAGTTATAATTGAATAAGTTACAATTACACCAAATGAATCAATTTTAATTGAATTAGATACTCAAGACCTTTTGCCATATATTACCTCTATATTCACCTTTAGTTTCTTGCCAAGCCTTTTGACACCAATGTCTATTTTCCATAGTTTGAAATTGAATTATTGTGGGCCATTATCCTTTGGGCATTTTCTTCAGACTTTTTTTTCCATGGTCACTTTGTTTCGACACTTTTATTGAAATAATTCATTCAATATTTTTACTTTTGACAATTTATATAGACAATTTTCCTATGGACAAGATATTTTTCTCTTTTTGCAAGTGCTCTTTGACTATTCCTTTTGTCACTTTTGTATCGGGCCTCTTTGTATCGGGTTTTTTCCTTTGAGATTTTTCTTGAAATAATTGCTTCAACCCCTTTTTATAGGTTAATTCCTTCAAAATATTACATGACCCTTTAGATTTTCTAAAATGGACCATCTGGGAAGGAAATTTTGCCTAAAAATACCCTTCAAAAACTTTGATATGAGCCAAAAGTGCCCTTCAAAAAAGTTGTAAATGACCCCTTCAAAAAATTTGAATTACCTTCTGGAAAAGTTGTAAATGACCTTTTCAAAAGAATTGAATTACCTTTTGGAAAAGATTAGGTGTCCTTCTAACAAATGAATATGACCCCTTCAAAAAAATGAAGATGAATCTTTCGAAAAAGTTGCAAATGAACCATTTCCTATGGAAGCACCTTTTTGAGAAAATTGTTTCAAACAAAATGTCTAAAATAATCCCTTTGGAAATATTAAAGTTGACCATTTCCTAAAATAAAGATACCCTTCAAGAAAATTGTTTCAGATAAAATGTCCAAAATAATTCCCAACACTTAAACAAAAAACCCAAAAATAAAAACCTCTGAAAGAATGAATACTTTAGTAAAAAAAAAGACTTGAAAGGATTAATATGCAAAGGCTTAGCAAAAGACCAAAACCAAACATTTTTAAAGAAATATACTTGTACATTTTTTGTGGGCTTTGTATAAAACACTTCTTCTAAATGAAACGTACATACTGGACCTAGCCAATGGTATAGACTTAGGTAGATAAGTTTTCAAATAGAGGTACCCAATTTTGGCCTAAAGGGGTGTCCAATTTGTATTTATAGGTAAAATAACCTCCCCCAAGATCTCGTGACATTCTTCTTAAGTGAAGGTTAAGATATTAACCTATTCCCATTTCTTTTGAGGTAGATATGTGGGCTACAATCATGTTTCACACGCTTTTTACCATTAAAGATAGGGATTATTGTATATGTGTGGAATTAATTATTTGTTTTCATATACCCATGTTAAATATTATACCTTGCACATCAAAAAAATTAAAATTATACCAAGTCCAAAAATTATCATTACAAACTTACGTGATAAGCGTTACTTTGCCTATTTTTTGAGTGACTTTTATCCTGTCCTAATGTCATGCTATCTAATTGAAATGGTAACCTATTTGTATTATAATTTTATATTGTATTTTTGAGAAAAAAAATGTGTCAAGTTCATTTTTAACCAAATCCAAATCCAATTCCAAATCAAATCTAAATTAGGTTAAGTTTTAACCAAATCTAATTCTAGTATGAATCCAAATCATGAAAATTTTATAAACTATTCAAATATTCTAAGTCAATTAAAATCAACCTTAAAATTAAATCAAATCCAATTTCAAATCAATTCTAATAATATCAAGTCAAACTTTCCATTTTAATCATTTTAATTCAAATTTAGTCAAGTCAGTCAAATTTAAAAATTCCTAGTCAATTTTAGAAATTCAAAGTCAACTTTTAAAAATTAAAATTTAAAATTCAAACTAAGTCATACCTTTAAAAATTATATAAAAAAAAACAAGTCCAATTCAACCAACATTGAACAAGTCTAATCAAGTCCAATCAAGCAAAAAAGTCAAACCTTCTAAGTTAGACATACCTAGTCCATATCAAAAACAATCAAGTCAAACATTCAAATCAAGTCAACTATCAAATATCAAGCATTCCAAGTCCAATTTGAATCTAAATTCAAATATTAAAAAAAATTCAAATCAGGTCCATTTTGACCAAGTCACATCAATTCCAAACAATTCTAAGATCCAATCAAGTCAAATCAAGTCCATTTTGACCATGTCTAATCCATTTTCAAAGTCCTACATTGAAACAAAGACAAGTTAGTTATATCTTGACCAAGTCACATCAAATCCAAATTAAAATTATATTCTTGTATTTTAATTAAATCACCCACACTTTTTGGTTGGGAATGATGCAATATTAACATCCGTATTCTCTTCCATCCAAGTCAAATCAAATTCAAACAATCAAAAATCCAATATAAGATTAATGAAACATTAAATCAAATCAAATTCAAAAAATTCAATAAAATCATTATAATTAAATAAAATCAATCTACCTACTTATTTAAAATTACATAATATCACATCAAATCAAGTCAAACATCAATCCATACTACTTAAAATATCATCTAGTCCTATGGCATCCAAAATAGATCATGATAGAGCCAATTAAAATTATGCATGTTTGAAAACAAAGTTCATATTATTTTATGACTCTTATAAATAGGTTCCTAACTACCTAATAATTTTAATACCATAAACTTAAGTTCCATCCTAATCAAGAAAAGTTGAGCCTTGTCACATCAATATCAATCAAACATCATGCCTACTATCTCAAAGCTTGATCATGATCACACTAACAAAGGATAACCTATTTTGTCACCCTTATCCAATATCCATTTGGCCCCTAAGCCACAAAAATCACATCCTAAATCTAATCCATCCATATCTAAATAGGGTTTTAAAACTCTTAATGAGCCCTTGGAGGAAATATTTTACCAACTAGTTGCATAAAACATTATTGTGTAGCCAAACACCAAGTCTTTTGATGTAAAGAGTCCAAAACTTGAGTGGTATCAAGAAAATGAAAAACTTAAGTATAAAAAATTCTAGGTTAATCTCTTAATCAATGTGCTAGATTAAATATGTTTATCTCAGGTTTGATTTATAGTAAAGACAGAGAAATAGAATCAAATCCATCCATGTTTGAGGATCACCAAATAAGGATATGCCAAGTTCCTTTCTAAGATCATAATTAGATTTATATACTTCCAATTCAATATCATGAGAATTTACCAATATTAGATGTTTTTTTTGAAACATCTATCACTAATGAGTAAATTTTTGATGAGTCACCCTTCGACCATCTCCACATCTTTGAAGAGCCTAACTTTAATGAACCTCTCTATGATCATCCACTAGTCTTTGATGATCCTTCCTTCTATGAACATATCTTTGAAGAACCCATCATTGACCAATAGTCTATATTTCATCCATTTCCTAATAGCCCCCATTTTAGGGAATCCCTTCAACCCAAAAACGTCATTACCAAATAAAAATTAAAAAAGGTACTTGTAGGAAATGTAATCTAACATGCCCTCTTTGTAGCCACATTAAAATCATATTCCACATTATAATCATTATCAACATTATTATTATCATCAAAGTTAGACTTAGAATCAAAAACAACATCAATACAATTAAAATAACAGTCAAATTCAATATTAGAACCAATACAAAATAAACATTAGTATCAAAATCATTATTAGCATCAACATTAGTGTTAGTATTCTAATAAAAATTAGAACCAACATCGGAAATAAAATCAAAATCTTATGACATCATCTACACAATTACATAAGATCCATTTAAATACATAAATGATCCTTCCTTTTTTATAGGAAGCTTCCTTTGACATCAACATAATTTATCCTATTAGTCTCTATAAGTATTGTGTAGCCTTTAATCCTTCCATTAATATAATCCATCCTTTTCACATCAACCATCCTATTTCTTATCCCAACATCTAATTTCCCACACCTATCAATTGGGAGTGATATAATCACACGTTATTATCCTTCTTTCATAGTTATATATTAGTAGTGGAATTTATGGGGATCTTAAGTAACATTCAAATTCAAAAATCAAAACTCCCTCATGAAGCCTTGTTTGAGGCACTAAAGGATAATCAAAATAAAAATTCAAAGTCCACTAGTGAAACCATGTTTGAGGTACTATGGGACAATCAACATAAAAATCATGGAAATGTAGAATCAAAGTTCCTTTGTGAAACCTTGTTTGAGTCCCTAGAGGTCACTAAACATCAAAATTCTAGAATTCTAGATGAAAAGTTCTCTAGTGAAAACTTGTTTGAGGCATTAGGGGATAATCAAAATAAAAAGTGAACATACCTTAGTAAAACCTTGTTCAAGGCACTAAGGGATAATAAAATTCAAAATTAGATCAAGAACATTATGTCATTAAAATCCTCTTGGAGGTGCCAATAGATAAACAAAATAACTCTTTATTTCTTGATGAAGACATCATTGAAGTCAATATTAAAACAACCAATAATCCAAATATCATTTAGATTGTAGTAAATCTGAAGTCTAAGTAGTATAAAGATCATGTGTCCCTATGGAGATAATTTGTATAGCTATTTGAGTCCCCAACATCTAAATTAATGCCACAATAGGAACACATAGAGTTAAAAATGATGTGTGAGACTATTAATCCCAATTTCTCTAGTCCCCCAATAATTATACATCCCTTCATGATCACATCCTTCATATAAATCTAGTTCCCCTCATAAAATTAGATATTTAATCCAATTTTTATCCTATTTTACCCTCCCTATAGGCACTTTATTTCATAGAGGCTATGAAGATAACTTTTTTAGAGGTTTGGAGGAAGCATAATCAAGAAATAACAAATATCACAACAACATTAGTTCAGTCCACATCACCATCAAGATCCTTACAAAGAAACACTCTAGAATATGTATGAGCTAAATATCAAAATAGATCAACATTATGCATCTTGTAATCTTCCATTGAGTTTAGATGCTAAAAAAATCATAAATAAATTATGAAAATGATTTATATTGTACCTAGGGTAAGTACCATGATGAAAATTGGGTTTTTGATGTCATTCATAAGTAATCAATTATCTGTAAGTACCTTGACACTTGGGGGAACCCCATTTTCATCATTATATATCCCATTCAATCATTTTTGGCCATATAATATTATCCAAATCCTCACATTGTCTTCATCCTTATCCACACTCTCACGCCTACCTGTCTTCTCATCTTGACATTGATAAGGAAGTAGGAATTATTTTGAGCCATGTTTTGCAAAACATCTTGGTATATCATACACATGAAACTTTAAAGGTTGGAGAATTTGTTCGTACATAATATAGTCCTTTGATATTTCTAATCCATTGCTAGTCATCTTCCATTATCATCTAACATCATCCTAAATGTATTTCATTCATTAATATATGCCTTCCCAATGCTAGAATAAGTTTTCCCTTTACTAGTTACCCTTTTTACATATGTCTATTTTCCCATTTTTATATCATTCTTGAAAATAATATTTTATATACCTTGTTCCAAAAATCCTAAAAACATTAGAAAATAAAAAAATAAAAAGGCCAAAAATAACTAAGAGAGATATAGAGCCACAAAATACAAAAAAAATGTCTTTTCCTCAATCCAATAAGTAATCCTTGATCTAATTAGTCCACATTTTTGACATATTTAATTCCCACATTTTCCCTATTTGGGGAAAGATCATTAGTCTAATTTTGGCCCGTATCTTTCACCCTATTTAGGGTAACTCAAAGCAAGAAAATTTATTTTGGGATATTTTTCCAAGTTTATCCCCTTGCATGTATCCTTTCTTTGGGTAACCATCCAACTATCATATCAATGAGCCTTCACACATGGATTTAGACTTGGTTAAATGAAAATCTGATTTCTTTTGATTTTGTTTTCAAGTTTGTGTGTGCTTACTTGTTTGTTTATTCATTTTATTTTCCTTTTGTACCTTCACTCAATGCATATGCATCAATGGGGTCATCATGGTTTTTACATATCATGGTCATTTCTTTCACTTGTACTTGATTCCATCCATCGACATAAAACAATATTGTCATCTTGATTTTTCTATATCATGGCATGTTGTGTCATTTGTATATTAGATCAAGGGTTAGTTATTATGAAAATTATGGCTATGCCATCATGGTGTTTTATATCTTGGTGCATACCATCATTTTTTACATCAAGAACAAAGAGCTTGAGTTTTATATATAATGTCATGCTACAATGGCAGTTTATTTCCTTTTAAAATCATATATTATAAAATCAAATAATTTCAGTCATCTTTGACCACATCACATAATATCATCCCTCTTTGAAATTATTAAATATCAATTCATCTCATCCATTTGTAACCAAATTGGTTCATAATATATTTATCATCATCATGTTCCTCATATTTTTGGAGAACTACATCATATTTAGGTATATTTTGCCTATGTAGGTAGTGTTCTGTCACATGAAATTTCTAAGGTTAGCTTAGCCACCATCACCATAATTTTCATACATTCCATAAACATCTAATCATTATGATTAACACTCATTCTCATATCCTACATGTGTGGAAATTAATTCACCACACCCCCAGTATTTATCTAATTCTCTCTAAATAATTATCACATCATTATTCAATAATTATCATATCATTATTTAATCATTATTTTAATCACTTTGGGGCATTCTCATGTGATTAGTTTTTTTGTGAATTCTTCATTCTTTAAAAATTCATTAAACTGATACCCATATATTTTTGTCATCATCAACATGATCATCTAGTAATTAATCTATACAAATGGTTAAATATTTAATCTATGCTTGTTATTAAATCAATCCATTTAATCAAATTGATCAAATCCACCCTATTTAGACCAATCCAATTAGTCAAATCATTTCTACCTGCTTAAGGAAAATTAATCATTTAATCCAGTCTAAGCTCATATCTTTCACCGTATTTAAGGTAAGTTAGAGTGTGAATACTTTTATTAAGATATATCATTCCCTAGTATACAATGTTTGGGGCATGCCAAGCTTATATATTTCTCCTTATTTTGAGCAAGTAAAAGTGTGTAACTTCTCTCGATATGTACCCTTCCCAATTATACCCTACTTGGGGTAAATCAATTCTCCATCATTCTTGGAAATTAAAGCATGAAAGCATTAGATCAAGTGGGTTAATTTCATTGGTGATTTAGTTTAATATATCTATGACACATTATTCTAATCTAAATTTTTCTTCTATTTTTTAAGAGCCCATCCACATCCTTCATCCTCACATCCCCTCTCAAGGGGGCATCATTCATCACTTTATTTCATCATCATCATCATCAAATTTTTTTTCCACCATTTTCAACTTCTTATTTATTTGAAAATATATTAATCCACTCAAGTCTCATAGTGCCTTCTCAAAGAGGATAAAAATTTAGACACCTAAAATTAGACACTTAGTGTCAATTTTAACTATATGATAAATCATCTAATCAAATATTCTATTTATTTAACATCCTTGGTCCATTCACTATTCCCCCTTGATCATTTAATCTTTTTTTCCATTATCACATCCTATCCCACCAAAAACAAATTACATTTCATTAGTTAATAAATCTCAATTAATTATCTAATCTTATTCTAATAGTAAAATCCAAGGAATTTGGAATATCTCTATTTTATATAGCTCATTTAATCCTATTTTTTATCTCAATTTAATGACATCATGTATCATGACATCATCCTCATATTTCATAAGGTAAGTCAATAGAAAATCTCAAGTGTGAAAGAAATCTCTCTTACACCACCCTCTTACACACCAAAATTCTCATAAGTTGATTTATTATACATCTTATTACACACTTCATCCTTCTTCTTACACATTCCATCTTCCTCATCATGGAGATGTAGGACTATTCGTTTTCCACTAATGTTCATCTTGATCCAATGGTCCACATTTATCATCTAAGTCTATAAATTGGTGGGATTTATCCTTATTTAAACATGCCCAAATAGTGCATCTAATCTCTACCAAATCCCAAGGTCAACATCCATTGATCATCAAACATTATTCATCTAAATAATGGATAGTGTAAGGGGAGATGTTGTCGAAATAATTTAACACATTGATTAAAGCATCAATCTCTATATTTGGGCTTATCAAATATTATATTTTAGTAATAAATATAAATATAGATCCAAAAATAAGGTAAAATTATGTTATTTTTCTTCTATTATGCTTGTTTATGTTATTTTTTTACCCTGCCAGATCTAAGGACATGCACTTAGTTTTTAGGTATTATGCATTTTGTTTGATTTTTTAATAACAATAAACTAAATCCATCATATTCATGTGATCACACATGGAAAAAACAAGCCTTACCTGCACAACACATAGTAGAGAAAAATATCCCATTGTTTATTCATGTCTAAATTCAAACAAAAGTAATAAAATGTGTGTTGATAGATAATGGTTATAGAATGAATAATTGTAATAATTGGATATCAATATGAATAATATTTAAAAATAAAATAAATACACAAGAATATTTTATAATATTCCATGTCATGTACTTGGAACAATATAAAAGGATGTATAACTAGGACCGAAGTTAGTACCTACCATATTTCAAGTTATTCCAAAAATTTATACTACAACTTGATTTTGAGGTGACCTTAGATACATGCTATAAAAGTAGTATATACATTAAATAAGTGTAAAAATTAATGCATGATGTTTATTAACACACATTTCATTTAGATGACAATCCTTTTTGTTAATGTAAAATGATATAATAGCCTAATAAGAATCAGTTACAATTATAGTTAGGGGATTATTCTATAATACATCTCTAAGAACCCATCCCACTTGATCAAATGCATACATATGAGGTGGTAGAATAAAGTAAAGTCAAAGACAAGTAAATAATCATGAAAATTATAACATAAATACAACATGAACCACCAACTAATATAGATGAAAGAAGAACCATCTTGATCTCTCTTAGGTGGTGAGTTTATAAAATCAATATGGCATGATCATAAATTATTATGATAGTGACAACGATGATGATTTATTAATTTACATAAATTTAAATCCTATTGATTTAGATTAGTACTTGTCTCATACTTTGTTTATGCTTACTAGAGTCATATAATATTGGGATAATTTGTAAACAAATAATAGTGAAAATTCCTACTTAAGCATAATCTTTTGGGGGCAAAGGAAAGAAAATAATGTCAAATCATTAGTATACTCAAAATGAAAATAATATTTTTAATGTTATCTTAAATCATGATTTTCATATGTTAATGGCACTATTAAGGAAAATATATATGTAATAAGGCATGAATATATCACAAGAATAGTTATACATTTCACATTATCACAATGGTTGTGAGAAAAATTTAGGGAATAATCTGGAATTTTTAGATCTAAAACCATCCACACCATTAAAACTAAAAAGTATTCAATATTAACCAAGTGTCACATTACAAATGTTACTTGCTAATAAACTGATAGTATTGCCTACTAATAAACATCAAACAATATTATGTATGCCACAACAAGAAGGAAAATTATATTATGATTACCATAAAATCACTAGGCATAAGAAAAAAATTGTAAATCCTTAAAACAAAAACCACAATTCAAAAAATTATGATATCTTTCAATTCATTACATAATAGTAAGAACAGTCACCAACAAATTCTAATAAAACTTATGTGATCGACAAAATAAGCATAGTTTATAAGCATACATGGAAAGATATCTTTACTATTAAACAATATATAGTATGATATCATTGACAATATATTAAGATATATGGATTTAAAATTGATAACATATATAATATATAATTATTATGATAGTTAAGATATAATAATGGTCAATTTCAACATAAATTATACTGTGAAAACTACCATGGCTCTATTACTATAATTGTTACTTGTGGACTAAAGATTTTTAGTATCCACACATGAGTAATTCCATATAATACCTAAGAAACATTAAAATCAGGACAAGATTGGTTATAATTCATGCAAGCCATAATGGATTAAAAAAATTAGTACACAAAGTTATACACACAGGAAAGATAATCAATATTGAACGTGATGGAAATCATGATAATAAAAAATAAGAGTCTTTAAGGATAATGGAAAAGTTATAATATGGAACATTATACATAGTGGAATAATATGCAATGTATTTACACAACCTTCATAATCTCATATAGGTTAAAGACACATTATGTGACATAGACCTCTTTCATGACTAGGATGACTATGATGTCTGATTCATAAGCATATTCACATATTCAAAAATATAAAAAATCTCAACTATTTCAAAAATTCAAAAACATTAAAATATTCTTAAAAAAAAAAAAAAACTAAGGATGACACGATTACTAGTTACATTTTTCATAATTTTTATTTATTACATGTTTTGTAGATGGTATATATATTTCTTTATTAACACATTCATTTCACATTATACATTAATACATATATGTTATATTTTCCTAAACATAGGGGACATGATGATGCTAGGGACATCTTATTCCATAGGATATATTAATATAGGCTATATATTTATATGACATTTTACCATGTTGAGTTACATAGCTTGCTTACACATGTCTTGCTAATTACTCATATCTTGCACATTGTTACATGCATATGCTATCTTAATATAAAGTGACATTGATATAAATGTATAATGATGCAAAGGCATATTAGGTGAATTGGAATTATTTCATCACATAATAATATTGTTAATTAGTCTTGCAATAAAAAATGTTGTAATTAGATTACTAGGTGGAAAGGATTAACAATAAGAGTAGTTAATGAATTAGATGGGATAGAAGGTTGGATCATTTTATTTTGGTGAGAAAGTGATATTTGATAGAAAGGATTTTATGTACAAGATAAGGGTTTATTTTTAATATGATAAGGATGCTTTGGGATGTAAAAAGGTATACAAGGTTGATTGCCTTGAACGGATTGACTCCTCTATCTTACTAGTTTCTCCTTCATGGATTACATGATTTGTGCTTACCTAAACAAGCACTCCTCCTTGTACATAAGCTCTTGTTAATAACTATTCTACTCATTCAACCTATCTATCTCCAACATTTGCTTATCAAACTCCAACATTATCTCCCTATCACTCTTGTATTGACAAGGAGAAGGATAATTAGGAGAGTTGCTTGAGGCGATTCCATGAGTAACATGAGATTGATCAAAACAATAATAAGGAACACAAGGTCCATACTTATACATAATGTAATTATACATACCAAACATGATTTTACTGATGCACTAGGGTTGTTTGCCTAGTTGATTCAACTCAGAGTCACCATTGGTGTTGATTGAAATGCCTCTAAAGGCTAATTGGTTGAATAACACACCAAGAATTATTTAACTCCTTAGACAAATATTCCCACTGAGTGTGCCAAAAACTATTGACATTTGTATTTTCACCCTTGAGGAGATACTTTTCTCTCCTCATCCAAGTGGCACAATGTAAATATCTCTCTTGTTGTGGATGACAATTTTACTGAGATGAATCTCTAGATAAGGGGCTAGCTCCCCTTGATGAAAATTTAAATCTATTCTCTCTAAATTAAAAAATTTTGTATGAAAAGGGTTTAGGAAAATAACTAAGAAACCAAGTGGTAATGCAACAATGTTTAATATCCTCCCAATTGACTGAAACCACTACTTAAAGACAAACAAGGTGTTTCTCACACAAGACTCACAACTCAAGATTAATTACTACAACAATGTTTCATATGTTATATTAAAGAAGGTATATGATTCTTAGGAAGGGAATGAATGATTCCAAAGAGGGATACAATCATGGATCACTTCTAGGATATCTTGACACTTAAAAAAAAATACTAGCAAAGACCTATAATAATCTACTTTCTACAAATTGGTAGACCATCAAGAGTACAAGCTAGAAAAGACCATATTTCACTAGACTAGACCAAAAATATTCAAGTCATTACTCAATATTATAGCATATGAGTGGCAACAACACTTGTATATTTCTTCAAGAGTTCTTCAAGTGTAAATCTAGCTAGAGTTTTCCCAATAACTTGTAGAGGCTACTGAACAAGCCAAAATAATACATATATTAGCCTTTGGGAGTGAGGTCAAGTAAGGGGCATCCAAGGGTCACTTGTACATGTGTCTATATGAGAGAAATAGTTACATTTTCATGTGGGAGAGAGATGGACAACCTATGCCATGTCACCAAATGAACTAGTTATAATCGAATAAGTTATAATTACACAAAACGAATCAATTTCAATTGAATTATATAATTGAGACCTTTTTCCATATATGACCTCTATATTCACCTTTAGGTTCTTGCTAAACCTTTTGACACCAATGTCCATTTTCCATAGTTTGATATTGAATTTTTGTGGGCCATTATCCTTTGGGTATTTTCTTCAGACTTTTGTTTCCATGGTCACCTTGTTTCGACACTTTTATTGAAATAATTCATTCAAGATTTTTTCTTTTGAAATTTTCTACAGATAATTTTCCTATGGACAAGGTCTTTTTCTCTTTTTCCAAGTGCTCTTTGACTATTCCTTTTGTCACTTTTGTATCGGGCCTCTTTGTATCGGGTCTTTTCCTTTGAGATTTTTCTTGAAATAATTGCTTCAACCCCTTTTTATAGATTAATTCCTTCAAAATATTACATGGCCTTTTAGATTTTCTAAAATGGACCATCTGAGAAGGAAACTTTGCCTAAAAATACCCTTCAAAAACTTTGATCTGAGCCAAAAGTGCCCTTCGAAAAAGTTGTAAATAACCCTTTCAAAAAATTTGAATTACCTTTTGGAAAAGTTGTAAATGACCTTTTCAAAAGAGTTTAATTACCTTTTTAAAAATATTAGGTGTCCTTCTAACAAATGAAGATGACCCCTTCAAAAAAATGAAGATGAATCTTTCAAAAAAGTTGCAAATGACCCCTTCAAAAAATTTACAAATGACCCCTTCGAAAAAGTTGCAAATGAACCATTTCCTATGGAAGCACCTTTTTGAGAAAATTGTTTAAAAAAAAACGTCTAAAATAATCCCTTTATAAATATTAAAGTTGACCATTTCCTAAAATAAAGATACCCTTCAAGAAAATTGTTTCAGACAAAATGTCCAAAACAATTCCCAACACTTAAACAAAAAACCCAAAAATAAAAACCTCTAAAAGAATGAATACTTTAGTCAAAAAAAAAGACCCAAAAGGATTACAATGCAAAGTCTTATAAAAAGACCAAAACCAAACATTTTTAAAGAAATATACTTGTACATTTTTTGTGGGCTTTGTATAAAACACTTCTTCTAAATGAAACCTACATACTAGACCTAGCCAATGGTATAGACTTAGGTAGATAAGTTTTCAAATAGAGGTACCCAATTTTGGCCTAAAGGGGTGCCCAATTTGTAGTGATAGGTAAACTAACCTCCCCCAAGATCTCGTGACATTCCTCTTAAAGTGAAGGTTAAGATATTAACCTATTTCCATTTCTTTTGAGGTAGATATGTGGGCTACAATCATGTTTCACACCCTGTTTACCATTAAAGATAGGATTATTGTATATGTGTGTCATTAATTATTTGTTTTAATATACCCATGTTACATATTATACCTTGCACATCAAAAAAATTAAAATTATACCAAGTCCAAAAGTTTTCATTACAAACTTACGTGATAATGCGTTACTTTGCCTATTTTTTTAGTGATTTTTATCCTGTCCTAATGTCATGCTATCTAATTGAAATAGTAAAATATTTGTATTATAATTTTATATTGTGTTTTTGAGAAAAAAAATGTGTCAGGTTCATTTTTAACCAAATCCAAATCCAATTCCAAATCAAATCAAATCTAAATTACGTTAAGTTTTAACTAAATCTAATTCTAGTATGAATCCAAATCATGAAAATTTTATAAACTATTCAAATATTCTAAGTCAATTAAAATCAAACTTAAAATTAAATCAAATCCAATTTCAAATCAATTCTAATCATATCAAGTTAAACTTTCCATTTTAAGCATTTCAATTCAAATTTAGTCAAGTCATAGTCAAATTTAAAAATTCCTAGTCAATTTTAGAAATTCAAAGTCAACTTTTCAAAATTTAAATTTAAAATTCAAACTAAGTCATACCTTTAAAAATTATATAAAAACAAACAAGTCCAATTCAACCAACATTGAACAAGTCTAATCAAGTCCAATCAAGTAAAAAAGTCAAACCTTCTAAGTCAGACATACCTAGTCCATATCAAAATAAATCAAGTCAAACATTCAAATCAAGTCAACTATCAAATATCAAGCATTCCAAGTCCAATTTGAATATAAATTAAAATATTAAAACAAATTCAAATCAGGTCCATTTTGACCAAGTCACATCAATTCCAAATAATTCTAAGATCCAATCAAGTCAAATCAAGTCCATTTTGACCATGTCTAATCCATTTTCAAAGTCCTACATTGAAACAAAGTCAAGTTCGTTATATCTTGACCAAGTCACATCAAATCCAAATTAAAATTATATTCTTGTATTTTAATTAAATCACCCACACTTTTTGGTTGGGAATGATGCAATATTAACATATGTATTCTCTTCCATCCAAATCAAATCAAATTGAAACAATCAAAAATCCAATATAATATTAATGAAACATTAAATCAAATCAAAATCAAACAATTCAATAAAATAATTATAATTAAATCAAATCAATCCACCTACTTATGTAAAATTACATAATATCACATCAAGTCAAGTCAAACATCAATCCATACTACTTAAAATATCATCTAGTCCTATGGCATCCAAAATAGATCATGATAGAGCCAATTCAAATTATGCATGTTTGAAAACAAAGTTCATATCTTTTTATGACTCTTATAAATATGTTCCTAACTACCTAAGAATTTCAATACCATAAACTTAAGTTCCATCCTAATCAAGAAAAGTTGACCCTTCTCACATCAATATCAATCAAACATCATGCCTACTATCTCAAAGCTTGATCATGATCACACTAACAAAGGATAACCTATTTTGTCACCCTTATCCAATATCCATTTGGCCCCTAAGCCACAACAATAACATCCTAAATCTAATCCATCCACATCTAAATAGGGTTTTAAAATTCTTAATGAGCCCTTCGAGGAAATATTTTACCAACTAGTTACATAAAACATTATTGTGTATCCACAAACCAAGTATTTTGATGTAAAGAGTCCAAAACTTGAGTGATATCAAGAAAATGAAAAAATTGAGTATCAAAAATTCAAGGTTATTCTCTGAATCAATGTGATAGATTCAATATTTTTATGTCAAGTTTGATTTATAGTAAAGACATAGAAATAGAATCAAATCCATCCATGTTTGAGGATCACCAAATAAGGATATGCCAAGTTCCTTTCTAAGATCACAATTAGATTTATATACTTCCAATTCAATATCATGAGAATTTACCAATATTAGATGTTTTTGTTGAAACATCTATCACTAATGAGTAAATTTTTGATGAGTCACCCTTCGAACATCCCCCCATCTTTGAAGAGCTTCACTTTGATGAACCTCTCTATGATCATTCACTAGTCTTTGATGATCCTTCCTTATATGAACATATCTTCGAAGAACCCGTCATTGAACAATAGCCCCCATTTTAGGGAATCCCTTCAAACCAAAAACTTCATTACCAAATAAAAATTAAAAAAGGTACTTGTAGGAAATGTAATCTAACATGCCCTCTTTGTGGCCACATTATCAACATCATTATTATCATCAAAGTTAGAATTAGAATCAAAACCAACATCAATACAATTAGAATAACAGTCAAATTCAATATTAAAACCAATACAAAATAAACAATAGTATCAAAATCATTATTAGCATCAACATTGGTGTTAGTATTCTAATAAAAAATAGAACCAACATCAGAAGTAAAATCAAAATCTTATGACATCATATACACACTTACATAAGATCCATTTAAATACATAAATGATCCTTCCTTTTTTTTAGGAAGCTTCCTTTGACATCAACGTAATTTATCCTAGTAGTCTCTATAAGGATTGTGTAGCCTTTAATCCTTCCATTAATATAATCCATCCTTATCACATCAACCATCCTATTTCTTATCCCGACATCTAATTTCCCACACCTGTTAATTGGGAGTGATATAATCACACATCATTGGCCTTATTTCATAGTTATATATTAGTAGTAGAATTTATGTGGATCTTAAGTAACATTCAAATTCAAAAATAAAAACTCCCTCATGAATCCTTGTTTGAGGCACTAAAGGATAATAAAAATAAAAATTCAAAGTCCACTAGTGAAACCATGTTTGAGGTACTATGGGACAATCAACATAAAAATCATGAAAATGTAGAATCAAATTTCCTTTGTGAAACCTTGTTTGAGGCCCTAGAGGTCACTAAACATCAAAATTCTAGAATTCTAGATGAAAAGCTTTCTAGTGAAAACTTGTTTGAGGCATTAGGGGATAATCAAAATAAAAATTGAACATACCTTAGTAAAACGTTGTTCAAGGCACTAAGGGATAATAAAATTAAAAATTAGAACAATCAAGAATATTATGTCATTAAAATCCTCTTGGAGGTTCCAATAGATAAACAAAATAACTCTTCATTTCTTGATGAAGACATCATTGAAGTCAATATAAAAACAACCAATAATCCAAATATCATTTAGATTGTAGTAAATCTGAAGTCTAAGTAGTATAAAGATCATGTGTCCCTATGGAGATAATTTTTATAGCTATTTGAGTCCCCAAAATCCAAAGTAATGCCACAATAGGAACACATAGAGTTAAAAATGATGTGTGGGACTATTAATCCCAATTTCTCTAGTCCCCGAATAATTATACATCCCTTCATGATCACATCCTTCATATAGATCTAGTTCCCCTCATAAAATTAGATATTTAATCCAATTTTTATCCTATTTTACCCTCCCTATAGGCACTTTATTTCATAGAGGCTATGAAGATAACTCTTTTAGAGGTTTGGAGGAAGCATAATCAAGAAATAACAAATATCACAACAACATTAGTTCAGTCCACATCACCATCAAGATCCTTACAAAGAAACACTCTAGAATATGTATGAGCTAAATATCAAAATAGATCAAAATTATGCATCTTGTAATCTTCTATTGAGTTTAGATGCTAATCATAAATCAATGATGAAAATGATTTATATTGTACTTAGGGTAAGTACCATGATGAAAATTGGGTTTTTGATGTCATTCATAAGTAATCAATTATCTGTAAGTACCTTGACACTTGGGGGAACCCCATTTTCATCATTATATATCCCATTCAATCATTTTTGGCCATCCAATATTATCCAAATCCTCACATTGTCTTCATCCTTATCCACACTCTCATGCCTACTTGTCTTCTCATCTTGACATTGATAAAGAAGTAGGAATTGTTTTGAGCCATGTTTTGGGAAACATCTTGGTATATCATACACATGAAACTTTAAAGGTTGGAGAATTTGTTCGTACATAGTATAGTCCTTTGATATTTCTAATCCATTGCTAGTCATAATCCATTATCATCTAACATCATCCTAAATGCATTTCATTCATTAATATATCCCTTCCCAGTGCTAGAATAAGTTTTCCCTTTATTAGTTACCCTTTATACATATGTCTATTTTTCCATTTTTATATCATTCTTGAAAATAATATTTTATATACCTTGTTCCAAAAATCCCAATAAAAACATTAGAAAATAAACAAAATAAAAAGGCCAAAAATATCCAAGAGAGATATAGAGCCACAAAATACAAAAAAAATGTCTTTTCCTCAATCCAATAAGTAATCCTTGATCTAATTAGTCCACATTTTTGACATATTTAATTCCCACATTTTCCCTATTTGGGGAAAGATCATTAGTCTAATTTTGGCTCGTATCTTTCACCCTATTTAGGGTAACACAAAGTGAGAAAATTTATTTTGGAATATTTTCCAAGTTTATCCCCTTGCATGTATCCTTTCTTTGGGTAACCATCCAACTATCATATCAATGAGCCTTCACACATGGATTTAGACTTGGTTAAATGAAAATATGATTTCTTTTGATTTTTTTTTCATGTTTGTGTGTGTTTACCTCTTTGTTTATTCATTTTCTTTACCTTTTGTACCTTCACTCAATGCATATGCATCAATGGGGTCATCATGGTTTTTACATATCATGGTTATTTCTTTCACTTGTACTTGATTCCATCCATCGACATAAAACAACATTGTCATCTTGATATTTCTATATCATGGCATGTTGTGTCATTTGTCTATTAGATCAAGGGTTAGTTATTATGCAAATTATGGCTACACCATCATGGTGTTTTATATCTTGGTGCATACCATCATTTTTTACATCAAGAATAAAGTGCTTGAGTTTTATAGATAATGTCATGCTACAATGGCAGTTTATTTCCTTTTAAAATCATCTATTATAAAATCAAATAATTTCATTCATCTTTGACCACATCACATCATATGATCCCTCTTTGAAAATTTTAAATATCAATTCATCTCATCCATTTGTAACCAAATTGGTTCATAATATATTTACCTTCATTATGTTCCTCATATTTTTGGAGAACTACATCATATTTAGGTATATTTTGCCTATGTAGGTAATGCTCTATCACATGAAGTTTCTAAGGTTACCTTAGCCACCATCACCATAATTTTCATCCATTCCAATCAACATCTAATCATTATGATTAACACTCATTCTCATATCCTACATGTGTGGAAATTAATTCACCACATCCCTAGTATTTATCTAATTTTCTCTAAATAATTATCACATCATTATTTAATAATTATCATATCATTATTTAATCATTATTTTAATCACTTTGGGGCATTCTCATGTGCCTAGTTTTTTGTGAATTCTTCATTCTTTAAAAATTCATTAAGCTGATACCCATATATTTTTGTCATCATCAACATGATCATCTAGTAATTAATCTATACAAATGGTTAAAATATTTAATCTATGCTTGCTATTAAATCAATCCATTTATTCAAATTGATCAAATCCACCCTATTTAGATTAATCCAATTATTCAAATCATTTCTACCTGCTTAAGGAAAATTAATCATTTAATCTAGTCTAGGCTCATATCTTTCACTATATTTAAGGTAAGTTAGAGTGTGAAGACTTTTATTAAGATATATCATTCCCTAGTATATCATGTTTGGGGCATGCCAAGCTTATATATTTCTCCTTATTTTGAGCAAGTAAAAGTGTGTAACTTCTCTCGAGATGTACCCTTCCCAATTATACCCTGCTTGGGGTAAATCAGTTCTCCATCATTCTTGGAAATTAAATCATGAAAGCATTAGATCAAGTGGGTTAATTTCATTTATGATTTAGTTTAATATATCTATGACACATTATTCTAATCTAAATTTTTCTTCTATTTTTTGAGAGCCCATCCACATCCTTCATCCTCATATCCCCTCTCAAGGGGGCATCATTCATCACTTTATTTCATCATCATCATCATCATCATCATCATCATCATCATCATCATCATCATCATCATCATCATCATCATCATCATCATCATCATCATCATCATCTAATTTTTTTTCCACCATTTTCAACTTCTTATTTATTTGCAAATATATTAATCCACTCAAGTCTCATAGTGCCTTCTCAAAGAGGATAAAAATTTAGACACCTAAAATTAGACACTTAGTGTCAATTTTAACTATATGATAAATCATCTAATCAAATATTCTATCTATTTAACATCCTTGGTCCATTCACTATTCCCTCTTGATCATTTAACCTTTTTTTCCATTATCACATCCTATCCCACCAAACAAAATTACATTTCATTAGTTAATTAATTATCTAATATTTTTATAATAGTAAAATCCATGGAATTTGGAATATCTCTATTTTATATAACTCATTTAATCCTATTTTTTATCTCAATTTAATGACATCATGTATCATGACACCATCCTCATATTTCATAAGATAAGTCAATAGAAAATCTCAAGTGTGAAAGCAATCTCTCTTACACCACCCTCTTACACACCAAAATTGTCATAAGTGGATTTATTATGCATCTGATTACACACTTCATCCTTCTTCTTACATATTCCATCTTCCTCATCATGGAGATGTAGGACTATTCTTTTTCCACTAATGTTCATCTTAATCCAATGGTCCACATTCATCATCTAAGTCTATAAATTGGTGGGATTCATACTTATTTAAACATGTCCAAATAGTGCATCTAATCTCTACCAAATCCCAAGGTCAACATCCATTGATCATCAAAAATTATTCATCTAAATAATGGATAGTGTAAGGGAAGATGTTGTTAAAATAGTTTAACTCATTGATCAAAGCATCAATCTCTATATTTTGGCTTATCAACTCTTATATTATAGTAATAAATATAAATATAGATCCAAAAATAAGGTAAAATTTTGTTATTTGGCTTCTATTATGCTTGTTTATGTTATTTTTTGACCTTGCTCAATCCAAGGACATGCACTTGGTTTTTAGGTTTTATGTAGTTTGTTTGATTTTTTACTAACAAGAAACTAAATCCATCATATTAATGTGATCACACATGGAAAAAACAAGCCTTACCTGCACAACACATAGTAGAGAAAAATATCCCATTGTTTATTCATGTCTAAATTCAAACAAAAGTAATAAAATGTGTGTTGATAGATAATGGTTATAGAATGAATAATTGTAATAATTGGATATCAATATGAATAATATTTAAAAATAAAATAAATACACAAGAATATTTTATATTCCATGTCATGTACTTGGAACAATATAAAAGGATGTATAACTAGGACCGAAGTTAGTACCTACCATATTTCAAGTTATTCCTAAAAATTTATACTACAACTTGATTTTGAGGTGACCTTAGATACATGTTATAGAAGTAGTATCTACATTACATAGGTGTAAAAATTAATGCATGATGGTTATTAATACACATTTCATTTAGATGACAATCCTTTTAGTTAATGTAAAATGATATAATATCCTAATAAGAATCAGTTACAATTATAGTTTGGGGATTATTCTATAATACGTCTCTAAGAACCCATCCCACTTGATAAAATGCATACATATGAGGTGGTAGAGTCAAATAAAGTCAAAGATAAGTAAATAATCATGAAATTTATAACATATATACAACATGAACCACTAGCTAATATAGATGAAAGAAGAACCATCTTGATCTCTCTTAGGTGGTGAGTTTATAAAATCAATATGGCATGATCATAGATTATTATGATAGTGACAACGATGATGATTTTTTTGAAGATAACATAGATGATTTCTTAATTTAGATAAATTTAAATCCTATCGATTTAGATTAATTCTTGTCTCATACTTTGTTTATGCTTATTGGAGTCATATAATATTGGGATAATTTGTAAACAAATAATAGTGAAAATTCCTAATTAAGAATAATCTTTTGGGGGCAAAGGAAAGAATATAATGTCAAATCATTAGTATACTCAAAATGAAAATAATATTTTCAATGTTATCTTAAATCATGATTTTCATATGTAAATGGCACTATTAATAAAAAATATATATAATAAGGCATGAATATAGCACAAGAATAGTTATACATTTCACATTATCACAATGGTTGTGAGAAAAATTTAGGGAATAATGTGGAATTTTTAGATCTGAAACCATCCACACCATTAAAACTAAAAAGTATTTAATATTAACCAAGTTTCACACTACAAATGTTACTTGCTAATAAATTGATAGTATTACCTACTAATAAACATCAAACAATATAATGTATGCCACATCAAGAAGGAAAATTATATTGTGATTACCATAAAATCACTAGGCATGAGAAAAAAATTGTAAAGCCTTAAAACAAAAACCACAATTAGAAAAATTATAATATCTTTCAATTCATTACATAATAGTAAGAACAGTCACCAACAAATTCTAATAGAACTTATGTGATCGACAAAATAAGCATAGTTCATAAGCATACATGGAAATATATTTTTACTATTAAACAATATATATTATAATAGTATTGAAAATATATTAAGATATATGAATTTAAAATTGATAACATATATAATATATAATTATTATGATAGTTAAGATATAACAATGATCAATTTCAACACAAATTCTACTGTGAAAACTACCATGGCTCTATTACTATACTTGTTACTTATGGACTAAAGATTTTTAGTATCCACACATGAGTAATTCCATATAATACCTAAGAAACATTATAATAAGGACATGATTTGTTATAATTCATGCAAGCCATAATGGATTAAAAAAATTAGTACACAAAGTTATACACACAGGAAAGATAATCAATATTGAACGTGATGGAAATCATGATAATAAAAAATAAGAGTCTTTAAGGATAATGGAAAAGTTATAATATGGAACATTATACATATTGGAATAATATGCAATGTATTTACACAACCTTCATAATCTCATATAAGTTAAAGACACACTATGTGACATAGACCTCTTTCATGACTAGGATGACTATGATGTCTTATTCATAAGCATATTCACATATTCAAAAATATAAAAAATCTCAACTATTTCAAAAATTCAAAAACATTAAAATATTCTTCAAAAAAAAAGAACTAAGGATGACATGATTTCTAGTTACATTTTTCATAATTTTTATTTATTACATGTTTGCTAGATGGCATTTTTTTTTCTTTATTAACACATTCATTTCACATTATACATTAATACATATATGTTATATTTTACTATACATATGGGACATGATAATGCTAGGGACATATTATTCCATAGGACACATTATTATAGGTTATATATTTATATGACATTTTACCATGTTGAGTTACATAGCTTGCTTACACATGTCTTGCTAATTACTCATATCTTGCACATTGTTACATGCATATGCTATCTTAATATAAAGTGACATTGATATAAATGTATATGATGTAAGGTCATATTAGGTGAATTGGAATTATTTCATCACATAAAAATATTGTTAATCAGTCAAATAATAAAAAATCTTGTTGTATGCATTTCATGGCGTAATATTTTGGAAATCTATTATGGACCACACAAGAGTTAACTTTCATAAAAGGAAGGTTGATAAGTTATGTAAGGAGTTATAAAATAATAAGGGTTACAATTTTATTCTAAGATAATCAACATGCACATGTAGTTTCAAAGTGCATTATCATTCACTAGGAACAAGAAGCAAGGCACAAAAGTAAAGGCTCACATGGTAGTGTATAAAGGAACCAAGGCCTAAAAAGTGCCAAGGAAGAAGGAAAATATGGAGTTATTTAGTAAAACTATGTTTCAATATACCAATTAAGGTCAAAACCAGATCTAATTTTGAACTTTAAAGACTAGGGTAAAAAGATTTGAGATTAATAAGGGAGCACATCAAAGTAGTGGCCATTTATAGTTGAAGGGTGTAAAAAAGTGAGAAGAACACAATCAACTAGAAAATTATCTATAAGGTACCTAGTTTATGATGATATGATGTGTGTAATAATTAATAATCTAAGGCATTATTACACATAAATATAGGCAAAATAAATTTGGCATAGAACCCAATGAAACTAAAGAAATTTGGATGAGAATTCAGCTGTGAGGATGTAACCTTAGATATTATATAGGCTAGGTCGGTATTGTAGATGATGTAACACTATAAGTGACATCCAAAATATCTAATATATAGGGATATATTTTAATAGTAGTCATAATTGCATGACTTAATGTCTATAAAATGCTATGCTCCTTCTAGGTTGGTCTATAAATTTACACAAAGACTAATAATTCATGTAGATCTCATTAAATATAGATATAAAAAAAAATTATGTGAGAATTTAGTGAAGTAACCATCTCGTAGGAATTTATAAATAGGGTTCTTGGACTAGCATTTGTGATGCCAAAACCCAAGGGAAAACTTGAGTGAATGGTAGTCTGAGGACACTATAAATAAGATAGTGGAGAGGAAGATAGATCCATATCATAGGATTGGTTTATTAAATTTGGGATAATAATGTAAAATTTTGAATATTATAATATTATGTAACACCATACAAAAAAAATAAGTGATATTTTAACATAATTTGCTATTATCAACTCTAAGAGATTCATGGTTATGACATCCCTTCATTAGGAACCTTGACTATGACTACACTAGTTGGTATTAGATAAAGTTTATGAACCTTTAGAGATGAAAAAATAGAATATAATTTTGCAAGTGAAATATGAACCAATGGAAGGAAGGCTAGAATATCACCAAATTTGAGGCAGCTAGCAGAAAATCATTCTCCACCATGAAGAAGGTGGGTAGAGAATTAAAATTGAATGAAAGATAAGCCCATAGAAAACTTAACAAGGATGAGCTATGTATGATCACAAAATAATACTCTTATATTGGTTCTTAATTCTATAACACCTATGTAGGATTGTGATAGAGAGTGCAAAATTAGGTAATGATATGAGTCTAAAGGTTAAATACAACCCAAAATATTGTTGCGTGAACACTAAAAATGATCAATCATTAGGAAATAATTACACTATAAATAAAATATGAAGTGTCAAAAAATAACCAAAAGTGATGTATTCAAGTGAAACATAGATAAATCACTAAATATGAGGTAATCCAAAAGTTTATAATTATAAAAAGTACTTACAAATCACCAAATGTGAGGTAGACATGGTGAGAGAGCATCTTAAAATCAATATATTAGGTATAAAGTGATAGAGAAGGTTTTTATCCATCAAGCATGGATGGGTAGAGAAAGAGAAGTGAAAAATAAGGATAAGTGGGAAGCTAGGTTGAGAGATGTGACCAAGAGTCATAGATATTGAATAAAATAAAGGATATATTATCCATGTTGTAGGAACTATAGGAAAGGATGGTGTAGGCAAAAATATTTTTTGTAGGAGGAATCATCCCATAGATAAGTAGGGATAAAAACATAGAAGTAAATATCCCATAGAGGTTGTAAGTTGTGTAGAGAACTCGCCTAAATTTGAAGTGAAAATTTTATCTTGAAAATAAGGCCCCAATGAAACTATGGAGTGGGTCTTAGATGTCTAGCACTTTATCATATTGAGGTGTGTAAGGGACTACATCAAAGTGGAGTATGTGTAAATAAGCTTATATGATAACATATAATAAGACTAGAGATATTTCTAAGAGAGAAGGAGATGGAAAGGCAAGAATACGGTGAAGAGTTTGGAATAGATGATTTCTAGACTCCTAAAACATGTAGTGCATAAAAAAAACCAACCCAAATAGAGGATAAGACTCAAAATTCATTAGAAAGACCTATAAATCCTTGCTTCTAAGTTTACTAATAGATTGTTACCATTACTGGATATGTTCAAGGAGATCTTGCATGTGAGTAGTAAAGAGGTTAGTAGGATCATTTTTAGTGTAAAAAAGAGTCATGAAAATATGGAAGAGTAGGAGCCAATGATGATGAGGGAAGTCATTAAGGAGAAGGCTATACAAAAAGGTTATGTAAGTAATAGAGGTGAATAATGTTTTTGTGTGTAATAAATAACATAGGAGTAATGGAAAGAAGAAACCTAGCTAAAATAGAGCACAATAAGTGAAGGAAGGGTGGATATCATTATATAAGAGCCAAAAAGAGCATAGGAAGTTGTGTAAGGTATAGGAATAACATATACAAATACATGGGCATAAAATATGAACCCTAAAGAGAGTGCAAGTGTTATTTTGTGTGGTGTTGAGGATGCACTAAAATAAGGAATGGGGGCCCTCAATTCCCCTATAATAGAGTATTTTTGTGCAACATCATCAAGAAAGAGAGATGCGAGAAAAATTTCCATATGTACCATTTTGTGATGGAAATAAGAAACCTTTATCCCTAAATGTATGGGAATAAATAGCCTAAAGAATTAGATGCTCTTATGAAAATTTGACCAAAGAGAAAATTCCTTGAAAAAAATAACCAAAGGAAGAAGCAATGGGATATGTTGTAGAAGGAGAGAATCAAATTTTTCTAGAGTGCAATTGGGAGTTGTTAAGTGAAACACAAATGAGTATAAGGTGCATGTGCTGAAAGGTATACCATAATAAATAGAGTATTTGGAATGAGCATCAACTAAAGAGATATTAAGCACAAACTCAAATAAAATTATTTTAAGAGAAGAGGAAGGTGAAAGAGAAGCAACACTAGAGAAATTCCAACACAAAAACCAAGTAAAATATATGTGCCCTTTGGAAGGAATAGAGATGAAGGAGAGTTATAAGGGTATAAGTCTATTTGTTCAAGGCATTTTCATAAATAATAAAAAGTAATAAGATCAATAGGCATCATAGTTTAGTTAAACCTAAGTTGATGTAAAGACAAAATATCATCATTCTAGGGAGATACTAATGAATGGAAGGTAACGTGGGAATAAATCCAAATAAGGCATCTAAACAAGTACAAGAGGAGAAAATCCATCCCGTATCTCACAAAGATGAAACATTTTTTACATACACAATGAAATAGATTCTTAGAGGATTTAACTAAATTCAACTCAAATTTAATTAAGAGAGTGAAATTTTCATTGTGTGTAGGGAGTAAAAGTCACTATCTATTGGGAGTAAGGAATGAGACCATATGTCTAAAGATAACTAGGAAGAGTGACTGAAGGAGATATTAGTCCTAGCATGTATAGTGAAGTACAAAAAAATAGGGTAAGGATAAAATGTGGGAGTAAATGGATCTCATATATAGTTTCATGATATGAATGACATCAATAAAAAGGAAATAGAGAAGGACAAGGGTAGTGAAAGAACCACACAAATGTACCTTATGATAAACACATGTAAAAATAGAGAACAAATACGCCTACTTGCTAAAAGTCATATAAGGAATAATATACACATAATAGGGAAGAATTGAAATTAACATCAAATAAAGGAAAAAAAGTGTATGAATACATTTTATTAGAGGTGAAAAGATAAGAGTGTGTGAAAATCCATGAGGAATGAGAGTGGATGTATACCTAAAATAGAACAAATAATAAGGGAAAATATTGTAAGGATAAAATTATGTGATGCAAAATATTTAAGTGTTTAACACACTTATATATGTGGGCATAAACCAATAAAAGTGAAGAAGAGGAGAAGTAATAAGATTAAAAGTATCAAATCTAGGTGGAGGAGGATAGTTTGTGGCCCAAGGAGGGTCTAAAGAAGGAGGAATCATTGAGTGATACTACTTAAGTGCCATATCATGTGGAGAGGAATGTTTTAGTCAATGCATCTAACCAAAATTATGGTTATACCACTCTAACCCTACTTTTAAGATTAATCTTCCATTTTAATTAATTCAAGAGTCTAATGTAGGGGAATTTTAATTGAATTGCCAATCTTGCATCACCCAAAAACACATTTAATCAGTTGAAAAATAAAAAACTATTTTTATGAGTGTTTTCATGGAGTAACATTTTTTAAGGATATTATGGACAATATAAGAGTCCACTTGCATGGAAGAAAGGTGGCTGAGTTACATAGGCAGTTGGAGAATAATAAGAGGTTATAATTTTTGGGTTAAAGCATAATAGTGTGTCCCATTTTTTGGCATAAATAAGTCACATACACTTCAAATCTCCCCTATAAATATGTTGAGTTTGGGTCAATGATACTAATCTAAAATATGTGTTTTAGCTTATATATAAAAAGATGTAGTGCATACACATTTTTCCATATTTTAAAAAGTCATTAAGTATTTTTTAGGATTTATTTTTTAATTATGTTTTATTTGTTTTGCCCACCTAGTGGGACACAATATTACTATTTGAACCTCTTATCTAAGGCAAAAAACACACATACTAAGTTTCAAATTGAATAAACATACAATAGAAAAAAAGAAACAAGGTGTAAAAATAAAGGCATGTGTGGTAGTGCACAAAGGAACCAAGGCCTATAGAGCACTAAGGAACATGAAACATAAGGATTTATTCATTCAAGATGTGATTCAAGAGAAGAAAAAAGGTTTAAAAAAATACAATTTTAAACTTATGTGATTGGTGTGCAAAGAGTTGGGTGTACCAAGGAAGACCATTAGAGAATTGCACAATTACAGTCAAAGGGTGTTCAAATACACGAAGAGCATTTAATCACTTACAAATGGAGATATAAGATTCCAAGTGTTAAATGATTATGGTGTGTGGAAATATTGAGATTATGAGGCATGATGGAATGCATAAATCTAGGCTTAATACATTTCATTCAAAACCCTAGGAATCAAAAGATAGTTGGATGATAAGTTAGTTATGATGACCTACATGTAGTTGTTTCATAAGATAGGTTGGTACTATAGATGATAGGACAACAAAAGTGATAGTTGAAAATATCTATTATATGTATATATGTTCTAAAAATATTCAAATATTCATGGTTAAAGGTCCATAAAAGGATATGTTAGTTATAATGTAAGTCTGCATATTTATGTAGTTCTTACAGATTCATACAAACCATTAAATTTTATTATTGTCCTATTTCATAGGTATTCAAAAAATGAACCAAGCTAAGGAAACTATAAATAGGGGTCTTATATTAGTATTTATAATTATCATAATATAATGAGGATACTTTTTAAAAGTGATCCCATAAAATGAAAAATTGAGAAAATGGTATAATGAGGACATCATAAAATAGAGAGTGAAGAAGAATATAGATCCATGTATAAGGACTAGGCTAGTAGATCCTTAAGATCAATGGAAATATTTGAATATTTCAATATTGTGTAACAATATAAAAATATAAAATATGTCTATTTTATTATAATTCATTATGAGAAACTATGAGGGCTATATGGTTAAGGAATCCCTTCATTGAGACCCCTCACTATGACTACACTAGATAGTGTAGACTAATTTTCACTTTTTCTTATGCTTCATTGATGATGTTCATTTTTATATAGTCCATTGATTACTTATATGTGTCCCTTATCTTTATTTTTTATGACATATTTATGTTTTTTATATGTTACCTTTAACCTTGTGTGTGAGACATCTTCATGTCCCTTGCATGTGACCCCTTGGACTTTCTTGTTGAGACATTTTCATGTTCTTTGTATGTGGCCCTTGGCCTTATGTGTGACATTTAGTGTTATTGTGTGTACTTATAGTGTATGTGTTATGTTCATAACATTGATTTTTTAGCATTATTTTTAAGTTTCTTAAGTTTATGGGTATCATGATAGATAAAACATACCTCCCGTGACATGATTTATATCATTCAGCTATTATTTTGTAGTCTTATTCAGTACTAATATAAGTGATGGTTATTAATATGTGCCTACTTTATATATATGGCTTGACATGACACTTGTATGCCCTACATTATATGTTTCATGTATTCCTTAATGATATTTACATTACTATGATGACATATTATCTACATGTTTACATATTTATACATGATATACTTAAATCTCTTTTGAGATGAGTGATTCATAAACTACATCCCTCACCTAAAAATTGGGGCATATTAGTGCGATATTCATATATACTTGAGCTTCCATGAGTACAAAATTCAGATTTTGGGATAAAATATAGGATTTAGAGATTTCAGTGTGGTTCACATATCTGTCTGATGCAGATATGAAATAGATATTTACACATAGGGATAGATTTTGGGGTAATATGCCATTCATATGTAATCATTTTGTAGATACATGAGTTAAAAATTACATATTTTAGATACACTTGAATTCATGTGCAATGTATATTTACATAGTGTTACATGAACAATAGTTACACGCTCTCACATATGAATACATTTGGTATACATATACTAAGATTTAACATATATATGCATATAATTTTATATTAGGTAGAACGAACTAAGGAACATGAAAAAATTTCATGAATTTATACACTATCACAAATATCATTTGGTTCTAATTCATGAGTCATTAAATGGGCTCATGTACATCCACACTATTTTGTATCTTTCAAACACATTTGATGGTACCTAGAAGTGAGCACCCTTTAATCTATAAGTACATCTATAATATATTATTTATTATTTTAAGGTAATGTGGTTGAGGTTAAGAAATTCTCAATGGATTTGGAATTAATCATAGTGAGGTCATTATGTGGTTTCCACCTTCTAACTTGACGTTCAAGACCAATACGAGATAAGTTACTTGAGTTAGTGCAATTGAAGTTTAATGATGCTCATTGACATTGGAATTACTCCCTATTCTTGAGAGTTGGGTAATTTGTGTTCAAAACCTATGTAATTTCATTAAATACACAAAAATTTTAATTTATCACCCCCAATTATCTAAATATTTAAAAAAGAGCAACCATTCTCCAATGCTTTAATAAGGAAACATAATCTCTAACAAGTTATAGGGAAACATGGTTTTCTCACTTAAAAGTGTACTCTTTCCTTGTTATTAAGTTTAAAATGATAATTATAGTTTATATTTTAGATTTGATTTTACATAAATTAATCATATAGATTAATTGCACATTTTCTTGGAGTAGGATGCACATTTAGAGCATTCTCCCAAAGACAAAGTGTGTTGTACACCTTCATGCACATATTTCACTGTTTACTCTAGTTTTAATCACCTAAAATTGGTATTTGAGTGATAAGAGTGATAATTGAGACTATTTTTTCTTATATTATACCTAGACCTATCCTAGAGCCTATTATCATACTTTTTCAGTCTTTGTATGGGATACAAGCATCCCTAGTTAGCTTAAATGTAGTAACAGACCCTCATTTCTTGATCTTGACCCTTCATGCTCAGTATTATACCCTTTGTGCTCAGTATTTTGCTAGTTAGAAATTATAAACACATTAAAGACACTAGTACTACATGGTGCTAGTGTACCCAAAATGGTCCCTATGTCCTCTACCCTAGCTTCCCCAAATAAAAACATTTTCAAAATTAAAACCCTCCTAAGGTTGACTTAAACATATTTTATTATCTGCACAAGAAATAAAACACTATAAATTCATGTATTTTAGCTCTCTATCCACTAGATGTAAAATACCTATTCAAACACAAAACAAATTGAGAAAAATCAAGGTTATTAATCTTTATTTTCCCTTAATTCTACATACTACCATCTACAACAACCCTAAGCTTAGATTTTCTAGATTTCCAATCTCAAGGAAAATCAAAGCACTCAAGGCCAGTATCATACTTTCATCACTTTCACTTTAACTAACACTTAATTAGGGATAACTACATTGGTCTTGATCCCTCCTCATAGTATTGGTATGTAGGAAACTTTCTTTATAATGGGGTGTTGAGGATGTCTAGCCTATCATACTAATAAACACACTTTTCAATTCATAGCCTAATTACAAGGAGGATTAGTATTTTTATCATAAAAAAATCATAATAGGAAAAATATAAAGTTTTATACTTTATGCACGTAGGAACAAAACCTAAAAACACAAACACAATTGCACCCAAAATTTTAGGATAGTCCTGCACAAAGGACATTGGCACCAATATCAAGACATTAGAGCCACATGTGCCTCTATACAAATTTGGCACTACTATCCATGAGGGTTTATTATATAAGGATCCATTTGATGACACGTAGATTTCCTATCTTAGTTTCCTTCACGCAGATCATCCATATTAGGTATTTTCTTGATAAGTCTTTTATTTGTACATATTTATTACTAGTTCTAGAAATTCAAAAGCTAGTCAAATCTGTAAAAAAAACAATGGCTATTATATGCATATTATTTCCTTGTTATGTACTACTCATCCTTTTAATCAAACATAGAATTTACATAAGCTAAATCTTAAAATTTTAAAACATTTGGTGACCCCAACTTACTTCAAACATTGTTCCAATATTAACCCTAGATAACCCTAGGGTTTACATTTCCAACATCCATATTTTAGATCCATACATTTTATGATTATATTTGATATAATCATGATAATAATGACCAAAGAAGTGTATCAATTTTTTCTTCAAAGTTTAATACTTTCATTTGCATGCTTGTTCTCCTTAATTTGGAATGAATGCAGAAAATACATAAACACATGTATAGATGACACTTTATATCAATTGAAATGTATGTAGGATTTCATTCTATCTCTATCATGTTATTATTATCTTATGAAAAATTCAATTAAGAAATGATTCCTTACACACACACACACACACACACACACACACACACACACACACACACACACACACACACACATATATATTACATAAGTTAACAACCAGGTTTCAAACTTCAATGTCATATCTTATGCATAAGAAAAAATATCCTTCTCCTCCACATCTCTATGAGGATGTAGCTACTTTCCATCTAACTAGGTCCATGTCATCACTCATTAATGAAATGAATCAGCTTACAAAATTGTCACTAATCTCCATAATCAACCTATTCACACGTTATCCCTATAGGGTGTGTGGCATGTTCAATCAGAACTAAGTTTGCACTTGTGAGACTATAAGGGATGAAATTATCAATATGCACAATCTAATATTAGATTTATAGAATTAAAATCAATTATTAAGTAAATATGTCACATTATTGTCAAATCACATTACATGTACATAGTTTTCATAATATGCTAGCGTAAATCATGTAAATGCATCTAAACCTATAAAAGTTGTGCATAACACTCTTTCATATCCAAATCATAAATCACAAAAAAATACATCTACAAATAATTATTTCAAAAGAATTGAAAGATCAAACAAGATCTCTAGTGAGGTACTAAGGTAAATGATTAAATCTAAGTTGATCAACCTACCCCTACTACACCTATTGAGGAGATCCAGATGTTATTTTGCATATCATAAAATGCATAGGCACCACACTGATTCATGTTTAGCATTGAAAAGGAAAATACAAAAAAAATGGATATAAATGACGCAAACAATGATACATCATCCAAACAACATACAATTTCACATCTACAAATTCAAAAAGGGTCAAATTTAGAAATAATACAAAAGTGGTTACTAAAGCATAACTCAAAAAAATAAAAGATTCACAAAGCACAATTAGAGCAAGAAATAATACAAAAAGCATATGTAAAGCAAGTAAAATATGTAAATCTACCTCTCCAAAATGAGGCTCAAATGGTATGATTTTGGTCACAAATATATACAATAGTTTGACTATCATGGTCAAAGTTTGGAAAAGTAGGCCCAAGGCATCACTTCTCCTATTATAGCAGTTGATAATGTTGGTCAAAAAGGTTTGTAATTTATTGAACATCCTAAGGAAAATAATTCATAGATATAGTTTATCAAGATAAAAAGTATAGATACATAGGAAATGTTAAAAAAAATAGATAGAACTTAAGTTAAAAATTGAAAATCATGTTAATCCAACAAGCATTCTCAAAAAAGACTTCCTAGAAAAAGAGCCTCCATAGCACCATATGCCTACAATAAGTAATTTCAAAGGGAAAAATCACAATCAATATTCTAAATCACTATTTAGAAAGGTAAATTTCATAGTATGAAGAAATTACCTCTATCATTCTAGGTTATTATGATTATTATGATTTTAATGGTGAATAATACATAAATTTATATTGCAACACCATTCAACTCCATCTTAGCAATCACACTACATCAGCGATTACCATTCCTATTTTTGACACAAGTCACAATGATAGTGAGTCTCCCATGAGACTTATTGGTTAGTGTTGTTCCTCTTTTCTTGTACATATTTTCCTTCTCTCTTGATCCTTATACATAGCTTATTTTAATATTCATTGTACATATCTTATATTCAAAAAATCCAAAAATAATATAATATGTCAAAAACCACAAAAACATTCAAATAGTTTCACAACAAACTTAAAATTATGGATTGTAATGCATTTCTATGTTTACATTTCATATATTTTTCAAACAAGTCAATTTTATCATACATACATACTTCACTTATTCTTTTCAAGAGCTTGTAGATTGCCACATGACTCATGTCTATTAAAATTATCCAAACTTCCTTTTATCTACCCATTGGGGGAATATACACTGATACATGGGTATTCACTTGACACATTCACCCACATGGGGGTACTTTATACATAGTTTTGATTACCAGGTTTTATCCTTATATACTCTACATCCTAGTGTTAGGATTATTATATCTTGATAGTGATCATTTCTACTCTTACTCAAATTTTTTGTCATCTACTACTACTTTAAACTCAGCATATGTATATCCTATCTCTTATAGATATTTGTATTACATATTCATTCATACTTTCTTTTTTATCTTAGTTTAGACTTGAGTTTATTTATATGCTTTTTCTATTTGAGGGCATTTGAATATGCCATTGCTCTTTAGATCTATGCCACTTCTTCTCATAATATGTATGCCTTAGACATGTGCCCATGTATCTTTTGTGTGTTTTCTTTATTATATATGTGGAAATTTGAACATGTCCTTCTATGTGGCTATAATCCAACTTATTTTTTGCTTGTGTATGTCTTATTTTTCTCATATTTAGTGATATGTGCCCATGTACCTTGTATTATGGACCCTTGGCCTATTTTGCATGCCTTGTGTGTTTTGTATATATGATTTCTTGTATGAATCATGGCCATGAAACTTGTATTTTTTTTACACACACCATTTTTTGATTCCATGAGAGACCTCATGCATCCACCCTTCCTACTTAGGTGTTGTGATAGACATCATGCCCCATCCCACCAAGTATCTACTTAGTTCTACTCATATTTGCTATTACATACATTTATTACATATATATTGACACCCTTGTGCAATACTATGACATGACATACATCTAGAATTACATACATATGCTCATATTCTCTTACATTCTGATGTTATGTTATGTATGCACATTATTATATTAGATTATCACATAGGTATAATAAATTATTTGGATAACACACATTTTATAGAGATTTTTATTTTGAGTACAGTTATTTAATAGGATAAAAAACTTCCCTCAAAATAGTGGACATTCATAGGGGTTTGTCACAGAGATCAAGCTCCCATATTGCACTCATAGAACATTTTTCAACACATAGGCCTAGTTTGAAAAAATAAGACATAGGTAAACATAGAGGAAAAATAGTGACTCAAAAAGATGTATAGTGATAGGATTTAGACCAGAAGGACATTAGTGCACAAATAGGGACACCAGTGACGCATGTAACTACTATCCAAGATGTGGTACTAATGTTTAGTAACCTTAGTTTCAAGAAAACTCAGATTGGATAAAATAGTACAATAGGTATAGTACAAGTTTTCACAAATCCAATTATAATTTTATAATTTATAATCAATTTTAGGTCAAACATGTCAATTACTTAGATTGGGGGCATCATGCATGGTATGACCATTCCAATATTCAGTTTTGATACTCATATATAGTTATTACAACTCATTCTAGATTCAATATACTCAGATACTAAATTGGGGGCATGTGGGGCAGATCATTTCCATATGCTTAGTTACACACCAATTAATCAAATAGAATGGTGAATTCCATGTCATTTTCTATTTTGTATACACTTGGCATCATATTACAAGTTGTCACTAGTTTCATGCCTTACTCCATCTATAGTGGTTGGCATTATTGAGTGGCCTAGAGATACCTAATGTACCCAAGTGGATGTAGAGATTACATACATAGTTAGATATACTCAATTAGACATTTATATTAGTTTGTGTAGCTTAGTTAGATATGCATCTACTACACACAGGTGGGCAATGATGGAGTTGTAACTTAATTATGTTCTTGAGCCACCCACATGAGAGGGTTCAACACACTATTAGTCTAATCCAAGCTATTTATAGATCATGCTCCACCAATTAGGGGTGGGAAATGATGGTTTCATATCCTACTTGAGTTATTGATCCATCCACATGAGAGGATTAGACATACTATTAGTCCAATCCAAAGGTCACAATCTACCAAGTAGGGTTGGGTAATGATGGAGTCAAAATTGGATTGAGTTATTGAGCCACCTACACATGAGGATTGAATAAGCTATTAGCTCAATCCAAGATATTTAATAATTGATGACTATATACATGCACACACACAAGTTGTCACTAGGGTCATGTACCCAATGAGGTATACTTTTTCCTTTCATATTTCCCATCTCTTTACTTAGTTTTAATCGGTTATTTCTTTTACTCAGCATGGTCTTTTGATTTTGATATCTCTTAAGTAAGGACTGATTTATTCATGTTTCATTTATAATACATGGTTTGGATAATGTTTCACATATGCATACCAAGCATCACATATTTATATTTAGCTTCATAGGCTTGACTTCCTTGGTAAGTCTAGGTACACTTATTTTTCCTTTATACTAGTCATTTTGCTTTGTTGCATTTTTAGCATAAAGGGGATAGAAATGTAATCACCTAAAAGTGTTATTTGAGTGCTACTTGAGACTACATTTTCCTAGCTTAATCCTAGACCTATCTGAGAGCCTATTATCACACTTTTCTAACCTTTATGTGGGCCACAGTTAGATCAAATGCAGTCCCAGACTCTCATTTACTAATCCTATCCATTTATGATTAGTGTTCTACCAACTAGACATTAACACCACATTAATGACACTAGAGCCACATGACACTAGTTTCCCCAAAATGGTGCCTATGCCCTTTACCCTACCTTCCTAGAATGAATACATTTTAAAAAGTAAAATCCTCCTAAGGTTGGCATAAAAATATTTCATTATTTGCATAAGCAAAAAAACACTATAAATACATTTATTTTATCCTTCTATCCACTAGATGTAAATTAGATGAAAAATACCTATTCAAACATGAAACAAGTTGAATAAAGTCAAGGTTATTAATCCCCATTCTATCTACTTTTACATACTACCATCTATAACAACCCTAGGCTTAGATTTTCCATATTTCTAATCTTAAGCACACTCAAAGCACTCAAGGCCACTATCATGCTAGCATCGCTTTCAATTACACTATTACTTAGGTGGGGAGAACTACATCGGTCTTGATCCCTCTTTAGAGTATTGGTATGTAGGCAATTCTATTCATAGTGGGGTGTTGAGGATGTCTAGCCTATCCTACTAACAAACACACTTTTAATCTCATACCCTAATTTCAATGAGGATTATGGTTTACATCATAAATAAATCATAATAGGCATAATATAGAGTTTTAAACATCATACACATAAGAGCAAAATCTAGAAACATAGACATAGGTACACCAAGAAGTTCAAGACAATCCTACATAGGACATTATTGCCAATATCAAGACACTAAAACCACATGATACCTCTATCCAAATTTGGTGATACTATCTAAGAGGGGTTTTGATATAAGGATCTAATTGATGACATTTAGACATGTTCTTATCTCTATTTCCAACACTTAGATCATCCATATCATGTATTTTCTAGATAAGTCTTTATTTGCACATATTTATTACTATTTTTAGAAATTTAAAAGTTAGTGGGAGGAGGAGAAGCTTGGAGCTCTACAATGGGGAGATGAAGATTTATCCTCCATTAATGGTGCTTTAATCTCTAACCTTCTGACTTGCCTTGGTAACCTTTGCCTCCTTGGTTCCAATTGATTCTTTATTTTCTTTATGCTAAAGGTGGTCTTTAATTCTTATTTTCTCATTTTTTGTGTTTGTGTTTGTTGCTTGGTTTATGTTTGGGTTGTATCCAGGGGCATCTCTATTATCCAGAGTTGGATCACATGAATACCACATGCATCCTTCCCTAACCTTTACTCCCTTGGATTTTGGGCTTGCTAAGGGGCATGTATTAATTGTTTGTTTATGGAAACACTTGGATTTGATGGGTTTGAGCATGTAAAAGAAGGGAATCATGGTGATTTTAATGAATCAACTAATGCTATATAGGGTGATAAGGGTGGTGATAATAAGAGCATTGGATCTATCTTGGATTAGGTAGAAGTTGAAGTGATTGGACCTTTAAAATGACTATTCAATGATATCATGTGGCAAGAGGAAGCAAAAAGGCACTCATAAGGGGTAAATTTGTGGTGAGCAGAGAAGACTATGGTGAGCAGTAGTATAAGGAAGAGCAAATCAATAAGCTCCCTAACCCTCCTAAAATCCTAACCATTTCTTTGAATGTTTCCATGGAGTTTGACTTATATCAAGAGGAAACCAAGATTAATAATGTAGGTAATTTTTTGTTTGTTTGAATAAATTTTTTATCCTTCTAGAAATTTCTTTGATAATTGGTTAAATTCTATTTAGGGTAAAAGAATGGGTTTGTATATATTTTTCTTAAGATGTTACAAACAAGGGTTTTCATGATTTTGTTTTAAAACTCTAATATGAAATGTAGGGAAATTAGTAATCCCATATGGAATGTTAGCCAGTCAATATTCAAAGTTGTCCCCTGAAGTCTAGAAATGGACTACAATGACCTTATTTTCAAAACTTCCCCCAGATGGGTTGATATTGAGGGAGTGCTAATTAAGCTATGGAATTTTCTTCCATAGGTGTTGAAACCTCTTGGTGAAGTTTTGAAAATTGAGGATACCAAAAGATCCCTTGCACATATGAATGCTAGGGTGTTAGTTTCCTTAGAACCCATAGATTTTTTCTTAGATGTACTCAACTTCAAAATTAAAGGGAAATCTCACACTTGTGCCCTCAGTGATTTTGATGGTTTGAAAACCTACTTATTTTGTTAAAAAAAATGGTCATCTTAGGAAAAACTATCTATTATTGGGTGGTAAAATCAATATCTCTAACTGACAGTAAGAGAAGGACACCATTAAACATGAAACTATTTTGGATAACTTGTAGGTGCATGATAATCCTTTGTTTTCAAGTGTACCTTTGAAAGACATTACTTCCACTATTGAGATTGTTGACACACATGGACATAAACCTCAAGGTTATCATGGCTTGGAGGCCCCCCCTTGACTCTCAAGTGTGTGTTCCATCACTAATTGAAGTTGATGATCCCTCACTAGACTTGGTTGACTACTGTATACATAATATTTTTAACTTTTATTGATTAGTGACACTTTTTATCTTGTAAGAACCTATTGAGTCTCAATCTCTCTAAGTGCATACCTTAAGGGGTACATAAGGAAAGGGGTGGGTAGACCATTGATGCATCTTAATATTGTCATTCCTTTTTACACTTTCCATCCACACTCTAAACTTTTGAAACCATTAAACCTAGGCTTATTCTTCTTAGTTTTATCTATTCCCATCATTTATTGTGTTTTATCCTTAATTTCTTGCCTTAGAACCATTTTGACCTATTAGTTGTGCTAGGTCAACTAGGTTAACCTAGTACAATTTAGTGACCTTTTCTCTCTTTTGGTTTGTTGACCTCTTGGCTGACCTAGCACATACCTACAGAGTTAGCCCTGAAAATGTGTTAGGTTCACTAGGTTGACCTAGCATAGTAGACATTCCTAGAAGTTTTTAGGTGAAAGTTACTATTATATATACAAGATCATTTACCACCATTTCATAAGAGATAATGCTTAAGTGAATAAGTGAAAACAAACATCTACTTATTGACCATTTTACTTAGACAATAAAGCTTTAGGGTTCAATACTTTCTTTTTACCTCCGATCTCATCTTATGGTTAAATCTTTTGGATGCTTGGATAGGTTGTGTATCATAGAGCTGATTTATCTTAGTTATCCTTAAATACCATGAAAATATCTTGTGGAGCACCTTGGCCAAGGGGGAGATTGAGGCTCAATAGGTTCATCTCCAAAGGTAAGTATTCCTAACTTTATTCCTCCTTTTTAAGAGTAGACAAATAGAGAATATGTATTCTTCTCTTCCATGTATTAGGATTCTGTATACATTGACATGAGTATATGTCTCCTATACATATTTAGCTTAGTTGTTTATTTATTTTATTTTTTACCCCCAATTTATGCCCCAAGCTTTAGTGCACACTAGATTAGATTTACTTTTCTTGTTATAATATTAGTGAAATATTAAATCATAAGACTCTTTTAGGGTTGTTGTGTGATTATGTTAGCCTATAGGATTTGGAACCCTATCTCACATAATGTGTTGTGACAAGTGATCCCCTAATCAGGTCTAATAGATCCTCACATTGGTCATGCTCTATCTTAACAATTGTATGTCCCCAATAGGAAGTGTAGGTTTGCTCTATCCCATCTAATATAGGATTGATTTATGGACACGATACATTTACGATTACATACATTCTAGTGAACTTGATGTGAATTAAACCCTTGTAGGATTTATTTCACTTATTTCATTTCTATTCATCATTATTTTTGTCATATATTTATTGTGTTGGATCAACCCTATTGACCTAGTTTATTTATTTGTGTGTAAATTTGTAAGAATAGGTAATTGGCTTGACCATCTCAATCGAGTAAAGGTTTCAAAACTTGTAGAATTCTATTCAAATAACTGGATCGACTAGCTTAACCTAGTGTAGTTTTTTCTAGCTTTCAGACTTCATGTTTAGTCAATTAGGTCAACTAGGTTGACCTAGTACATTTTTAGCATTTTTGCAATAGGGTTTTGTATTGCTTGGTCAACTAGCTAAACCTAGTTTATAGGTTTTTGATAGATTTCTCCAAGGTTATTGATCAACAAGCTTCTCCTTTTCATCTCTAAACCATTCAAGTGATTTTCTACTTAATTATATCTTTCTATTTCTATATTTTCCTTTTACAGTTTGTAGTCTTGAAAACTACCCGTACACAGTCAACTAGGTCAACCCTATGGACCTAGTTCTATGTTCTATGTTTTCTAAAATAACTAGGTTGACCTGATTGACCTAGTTACATTTTAGACTTTACTTCCATAGTACAAGTTTGACCCTATCGACCCTATTCTATATGATTTTCCATATATTTTCTCAACTATACCTTGTTTCTAAGTTGGAATAAACCATATATGTTAATCACATCTTTCTTTTTAGTTATTTGTATGCTTAAAATAGTTCACATAGTCTAATTAGGGGATTTTTAATTAATCATTTAGTTTCACTATTTTAATTATTTTTTACACATGACCAAACCACATAAACATCAACAATAATTTAAACATTTGGCTACATAGGCTAACATACTTAGATTTCATCACCAAGGGGGAAGCCGACTTGATGATCTAGTCAAGTATAAAGCATGGTTAATGACATATTTTAGATAAGCACCTGACACCCTTATTGATATAGTGTGTGAAGTGAGGGGGTAGGCCCCAATACCAAGCCTATATCATTACCACTATAGTCTCTTTCATCCTAAACTTACATAAAATGATACTTAGATTGTTATCTAGTATCTTACTTATAGTCAATCTCCCTTTACACTTCAAATCATTCTTAATAATATAATCAAAATATTAGGTTGACCAAGTAGTTAGCTTCACTTTCAAGTTATTTTCTTGCTCTTTGATCAATTGTGTGTGCAAAATATTGTATTAGCCAATGTTAGTGCAAGATTTTGATTTTTGTGTATCAATTGGATTGGCCAATGTTAATTCAATTGACTATTTATTTCCCTTTTAGTACTTACTACTTTCTTACATTACTTGTAATTATCTTACTTTAATTCATAGCTTGTTATCAACTTTATTTTCTTCTATGTCTATTGTTTTAGGTTGACCCTATCAACCTATAATATTTTTCAGCCCCTATACACTATGCTAGGTCAACCTAGTCAACTTAGTGCTATTTACAACACCTTTACCTTTTTTTGTCAGTCACTATTCACTGAACTAGGTCGATAATGTGGACCCAATACATTTTAACAGTCCCTATTTTACACTAGGTTGACCATGTTGACCTAGTACTATTATCAGTCACTTTTTGATCCTTTGCTTTCTTATCTTGTATCTTTTCCTTTCATCATGGACTTTTTATTTAGTGACAACACTAAAGTTTAGTTAACAAACATGATGGAATTTACCAATCCTAATAGGATCTCCCATAGATAAAGTATAGATCCTTTCATAAATTCTAGTAATGTTCATATTACAACCCGCATAATGGACTATGGGACCCCTCCTCATAATTCTTTGTAGTAAAACCCTCTTTTTCTCTTAGAGGATTAGTTTGATTTAGAGTCTACTCCTGAAATGATTTTTTTATCATGAAATTCCCTCAACATAAAGGGAAGTATCCTTCCACCATCTATAACCTCATGATTAGCCATTAAGTTGAAGAACTTCATTCTCCTACTCCCACTTTCTCCACTGGATTTGGTGATACCAATTTCTTTACTTCTTAACCTCTTCCTTTAATCTTGACTCCTTCTTATGTAATGACATCTTCTTTTTTAACTTCTTCTACCTCCATGCTTAGTATCTCAACTAACATGGTAGGTTCTACATCTAGTGGGAATCTCATAAGATCTACTATCCTTAATATATCCACTAGTTCATCATTTACAACCCAAGGCACTCATGCTTATAGTGCTTCTTCCTCTCAACAATTTACTAGTCCATTTTTTGCTTCACAAGAAATTTTTCCACTGGTGCTTTAAATTTTCATAGTTATTCTCAAGCTCATACCAATGCTAATAGTGGTACCTAAGTCACTAATACTAACACTAATACCAACACTAGTTATAATAAAACTATTCAAACTCATCAACTATTTTTGTAAACTCTTAATCAAATGAACACTTTCCAAGCTCATAATATGAATCAAATGATGAGAATGCAAAACTGCCTTCTTAATTTTCAATCCAATCCTCAACTAATGGCTTGGGGCACACATAACAAAAGTGTCCCTCCTCCTCTTCAATATTCTCAAGGTAATCTCATTCCTCAACCTCCATTATTAAACAAATTCATCAAGCATTTACAAAATGAACCTCTTACCACCTAAATTTCTAACATTGACATTGGAGGTATAACACCTACATTTTATTACAATGGATCAACCGATCCTACCCTTCACCTAAAAACATTTAGAAATATTTACAAGGATTGGATCAAGTTAAATACCTTTGATGCTACCAAACTCTTAGAAAAAACCCTCATGGGTGATACCTTAGATTAGTATAATCAACTTAAAACACACTATATCACTAGTTTGGAGGACTTAGTAAATGCCTTAGTTCAAGAATTTTAAATTAGTGATCTTCTTGAGATCACTTTGGCCCATTTCATCAATTGAAAACAAAATGAATATGAAACTATCTAAGCCTTTGTTAAGTGATGGAAGACTTTGTCAAATAAATGTGAACATAACATGGTAGATGACAATCTCTTTCATCTCTTTACAAATGCTTTATTTCCTAAATTAAAATATTAAGTATGTACCCTTCCTCCACATACTTTGAAGGAAGATATTGATCAAACTATAAGATAAGATTTCCTCATGCACTAATTTGACCTACCCCAACCTTTCATGGGCCCTCGCTTATTAGTAAATAACAAAAACCATAATATTACCAAGATGGTGTTACTGATTCATATGACACCATTCATAATTTTCAAGCTATCATTCTACCCCTTCTTTAGAACCATCTCCTTCTCAATAATACAATAATCCTCATTTCCCAACAAGAAACATTAATGTCCATAAGCATTTATCCTTGACCAAATTGCTTAAACATCTACTTAGGCCTCTCCCTTGAGAGGTTGACCCTACTCAACCTATGAAATCATGGTATGATCCTAATCAGTTTTGTTGGTTTCATGCTAACTAGGGTCACTCTCACGAGACTTGTAGATAACTTCATCATTTAGCCATGTACTTTCTTCTTAGCTCAAATTTTGATCATGACTTCATTATCTATAATCATCAATAAGATTATGATATTTCTTTCAAATACTATAAATCACATGATAAAACCCAATCTTTAAATCAAGAGAACACTCATTTACCTATCTATACTCCTTCCCATAAGACATACCATGTTATCCAAGATTCTTTTCCAACTCAGTTAAATGAGTTAGGAAAAGAAGATCTTATTTATTTTGATAATATGATTTATGATTCTCCCTTAGATGGCACATCTCATACTATTTATACTTCTCTCCCACCATCTTCTAATACTAATCATAATCCAATTTCTACAAACACTTCTTCCAAATTTCAAGATCTATCTAAACTAACTACTTCTTCATTACTAGAAAATTTACAACCTTATTCTTAACCTTCTCATTCTTATCACCATAAGTTTTAGTGATATTTTAATCCACCTTCTGAATATCTTATTAATCATTATGCACCTATATCTAACAACCTCCTTATGGGTTATGATGAGTGGGATCCCATTGTGTAACTTACTAATATTCCATCCTAAATACCTTTTCTTAAACTCACGAGGACATATCCATGTCATATAAACCATCTCATTCAACTCTTATTCAAGATGAATATCCCTCACCCTCCTCTAGTAGGATGGGAGGCAACTTTATCTAGATCTGAGGATAGTATCTTATAGAAATGTGAAGAGATGTTCATTAACATTTATGAAACTCCTAACACTTCTCTTTATTTACAATTTACTATCACATCTATGATTCTAGTTAAGGTTTTGCTTCATACAAATGATCCTCCATTATTTATTATCATCCAAATTAGTGATATCCAAGTTAAGTGAACGTTGATCAATGAGGGTTTTTACACGTGTGTCACCTCTATTGATTTCATTAAGACTCTTGGGTATTCTAAATGCAATCTTAAGTCTACATGCAACACATGTCAAGTATATGATAGAAGTAAAATGCCTCCTTTAGGGTGTGTGTGGCTTCCCATTACCATCTAACCTATCACCATTCATATGAAGGTGATGATCTTCAACTTTCCCTTTTATTATACCATCTTGCTTGGTAGGCCGTGGACTCATTGTATGCAAGTTATCACACATTTTGCTTACTAATGCATTAAATTTAATCGCAATAGATCCATTTAAAGGATTTAAGGAGACACTACCCCTTCGAATTTCAAATAATTCCAAGATTGTGGTGTATTCAAGATTCCTACTCTTGAACCTTTTCCTAGTGTTTCATTCCATGAGTCACAACATTTCAACTTTACTATCAACTTTAACTAAAGGTTACAATGGGAATCTTGAGCTCATTGGAAAAATTCCTCATAAAATCTTAGACTCTAATGATGATGATCTCAATGAGATTAGCTCAAAGATAAAAAATTCTAATCTTTTGCCTCATCTCATCTCATAGCTTCTTGCTTCCTTACAACCTCCTTGTGATGGCATTCTTGTAGTCTTAACCAAGACTAGGCACTCTACTCACCAAGTTTCTTTTGATGACAAGGTCATCCTAACGTGTCATCAATATTCATACTCTATGTTATGATGATGGTTATTCTTTATATGTTCCTCTTTTAAGTGGCGTTGTCTAGACCCATGATGTCAAGATTATTCATTATCACTCTTATTTACTTGAGTCTTTTCATAAATTTCATTAGTCTCTTTCATTTATAGTTCTTGATTATTGCACTTTCCCTCTTTATTGTAGGGTAAGATGGAACCAATACCTATAGTTAAATGGATCTAGTTAGGACCATGATTTTAGAATGTGATATGACTAGACCTTATTACTTATCCATTCGTAGGGTAGTCCTCCTTAGACCTACAAATCCTTCCCCTCCTTTAGTAAGGCCAGTTATAGTTAAGCTTGTTCCTTTTTCCATTATAGTTGAACCTACTTCCATTCCTAATATTTTTGAGCCTCTTCCTACTTCTCCTCATATTTCTCTTCTTATTGAGCCTAGTTCCACTCTTTCCCCATTATCACACTCCCTTGATGATGGTTTGCTTATGCTGCCTAAGATGGTTCTTTTACCCACCAAATGGGCCAATGAGTCCTCTTCAGATACTTTTGCTCCTATTTCACATCCTTCCATGAGTTCTCCTTAAACTATTCACAATCATATCTATTACTTTCAAAAGATAGATAATCACTCTTCCACCCATTGTCATAAGTTGTGATAATATCTTGATACCTTGCATCCTTATTCCCTATCATTAGACAAGGCTATACCTCCCTTAAAGGTAAAATTTTCACTTAAACTTACACCTAATGAGGATATGGGACAAGATTATCCTCACTAAAGTAAGACAATGGAACCACCTTAGGGTTGTGGGTATCCCATGTGGAAGGTGGATCTCTAGGTGACGAGCTAGTTCCCCTTGATGCATCACTAAAGCACATATCCTACTACTAACACTTAGGGGGTTGAAAAGGTTTAAGAATAACATGAAAATTAATCCTAATGTATGGGATGTGATACATAAAATATATGCTTTACTCACACTCTTTAACATTCACTTGGAATCAAGAATAAGTTACATATACACTTCACTCAAAATCAACTCTCTCATTCACATTAATGTTTCAACATGGGGTTTTGAAGATATCATAGGCTATGAAGACTTAATAAATAGGAATTATAAGACACTCTATTAAAATAGATATTTACTATACCTAAAAACTCACTTGACACTTCTTGTTGACCTACAAGAAAAAGATCATAACTCATTAGGTACTAATAAGAGTAACATGTGAAGGTAAATAGACATCACACTTGCACAAGACTAAACACTATCATGTATACTTAGTTAAATATTTGAATGAGGTAAAATTAATTTTCTTTATTTATTAAAGGAAAAAATTTAGTAGGGCTTCACCATGGCTAAGTGGAGAGATCCATAAAATATCCAAGAAGGCTCAATTTGTAGAAGATGTGAGAAGATAGAGAGAAGTGGAGTCCAAGAGTAACTTAGACATGTGTCAACAATGTGAAGATTAGTTAAAATTACATGGGGGAGAAGGATAGGGTGATCCATGTCATGTTAGGAGTTATAAATGTCATCTCCAATTAACTAAGACCTGTAACGAGGTTAAGAAACTCTTTTTATATGTATATAAAACTTCCCCTCATGATTGGCCTTCCAAAACTACACTAACTATACAACTTATTAATTTTGATGATAGATATGATTAGGAGGGGTTAATAATAAGTCCTCACATGCATTGGATAGGATCTTGACCCTTCCTATCATTTTGGCCATGCATGATCATACTTGGCATTCCCAAAATAGCTCTTTTCCCTTTACCTCTCACACTTGGCACCTAAAATCTCTTCAAACCTATAATATGATCTATAAAATAAGAGGAATTTCATGTCTAAAATTTTTCTATGGAATTATTTACAATAAATAATACTTAAAAATATTTCCAAATGAAGATTCACCATTTTCTCTAAGTCTTCCCTAGTTGGCTCACTGGGGTGGCTAAAATGAGAGAGTTGGTAGGAACACTTAAGAGCTTATAAAATTGATCCAATGACAATGAGGAATTATAAAAAGTCATAATATTCCCTCAAAAATTTATTTGGTCTCTTAGAATTTCACCATGCCAACACAAGTAAAAATAAGCCCTATTTTGCCCTATTTCATATAGGTCCATACACCTAAGTCACATGGCTTTGATCGTCATGGAGCTAGAGACAACTTATCTTTAGAAATCATGGTAAAAATAATCCATCTAGATGAAATTTTAGGCTCATTTTCTCTATCAGGTCTTAACATAGGGTTTGAGAGGGTTTTGGAGTGACTAGCCCTCTTAGCCTTTACTCATAAGGTTTGACATTAAACTTCTGATCAAATGCCATTTGTGGCTTCTTAAGGACCCCCTCTAACTTCCTTGAATAGATTCATGTCCCATGTAAATTATCATTAAATATATGAGAATTATAACTTGGAATTTGAGCTCTTCTTGTGCATTCTATGAGGCCTGTGAAAGTAATGAAGCTCTGTTGATGGAGTTCGTAGATATACTGATTGAGTTGATATTTATACTATAGGAGTATATAGATAGATAGGTGGACTCCATAGTTTTTTTTATGGATTAAACATCTCTAAAATACACCTATAACCATGAAATAGTCAAGTAGAAAGCATAGATAAGGTCAAAAATGCACATGACCCTCAATTTGGCTTCTAGGCTTAAGGGTTTCCTTCATGCATGACTATAGCCCTTATTAGTTAGAGCATATTGATTAATTTAAAAGATTATATAGAGGTGTTTTAGATTTTTTTTATGTGTTTTATATCTTCCCTAATCATCAATTGGGTTTTCCTGACCTCTAGTCCATCCATCTCACCACTTTTCCTTCAAATTGGCTCTTCATGCATGAGAAAACTGACCCTAATATGAGAAAAAAATGAGGGCATAATTTTTTTATTGATATAAATTTTTTTGTATCATATTAATAGACTCCTAAGGGTAATATTTACCAAATTTTATATTCTAACTCCTCCATTTGACCCTCCAACTCTTCAAATTCTCAAGGTAGAGTTATGAAAAGGCAGCTTGTGAGGGCAGGCAGGGTATAGGTTGAGTTTGGAGATTTTGGGGGGTCAAATTTGAGATTTTTTAGGAAATTTATGGATAATAAATTATTAAAATGATTAATTAAAACCATACCTAGATATTTAACCCTTAAACACCTTCTTATGCCTTTGGAGTTATGGATTAGGTCTTTGACTGCCCATAAGGGGAACCTTATTTTAGGGCTGGATGTAGGTGATTTTGATATTGGTTTATGTTTTAAGAGCATAAAAAACTTCCTTATAATTTTAAACATCTCATAAAATTGATTATTTATATTTTTTCTAAGGCTAAACTCCATTACTTGCACTAGATCATCCTCCATTCCCAAGATTGAGACACATCCCTGTTGAGGACCGAGACACTCATAAAATCCTAGTTGTATGTCTAGGTCTGAGCTTTTATTGGTGTTTTTGGACCTCCTTTCAATTTTTATTAGGTTATGAGTAAATATTAATTATATATTTTATTTTTTTAACGTTTAATCCCTATTAATCCTGTGCTTAGGTCCTTCATCAAGATACCTCTATCTTGACAGTCATAATCATGGCTCTACGCTATAGGTGTGTCTTTGGCAAGGCTTAGGCCTTTTAGATGGATTGTTTAGGTTTTTCATGAGTTTATTTAGATAAAAATTCACATTTATTTCCATTAAATCCACCTTGAAGGATCTAAAAAAGGTCCAAACCTCTAACTTCTACCTCACTACCTGAATACTCTTTGACTGACTATGTTTATGCATTTTGGACTACATGTAGGTGATCTTGGGGAAATTTGAGGCTTGATTAAGACGTTTTAAATTACCATTAATTTTTTTGGGTCAAAAAGCATCATAACCCCTTTATAAACCTATAAAAATTCCAAATAACCTAACCCCAACTCATTGTCATATAACCTTATTGTAGATGGTCTCTCCCAGGCTTATGTATAGACACGAGAGGGTACATTAGTGATAAAAACCCAAAATACACAGTATATCTTATAATTTTATCTCAATATTACCATTTGGATCATTTATTATTGATCTCACTTGATGGCATAACTTAGGATCACAAATGGAATTACAAAGTCACTTTTTCATCCATACCCTGTAGGTGTTCACTACCTCTTAATAGTGATTTTTTGGCAACTTTGAGACCATGAAACTCCATATTACACTTGTATTTTTATTTTTAAAATTATCATTGGTTTTTTAGGTAGATAAAGATAAAATATTGTCTAATTTTAATGTATATATCACCTTGAAACTGTAATTAATGAGGCCCTCAAAAACCTCCTAGGCTACTATTTGCAACTTTCAGGGATTGTGAGCCCAATACAATAAACTCATCATCTTGAAGGTAAAATCCAAATTTCATAGAATTTTCAACTTCATGGAATGAAATATAAGACCATTTCATCATGCCAAATACTCAAACTAAATTCTACCATGCTTTTTCTCTTCACACCTCCATACAAACCTCTTAGAGTTCAAGTAAGGTGACTGTCAACTAAGTAGATAGTGATCGAGGAAATTAGGCTATTTTCTTTGAGGGAGTATGCCAATTTTATCCCTAAAAATGTGATTCAATGGAATAATTTTAAAAAAATTAATTCAAGCATACTAACATCAACATGGATCCCCTTCTACGTTGGAAAACCCTAGATTACACACCTGAAGTAGCCAACTTAAGAAATAAGCAAACATGTAAATCTCCTTCAAGGGAAATGAGAGAGAAAGTGTTGGAAAATTAAAACACCATGGAGAGGGTCTATTTAAACCTATAAAAACTCTATAAAACTCACATAACTCCATGGAATCCTAAAAATAAGAAACATATGCACAACCATATCCCTCTTCAATGTAATTTCATAAAAGGTTGCCTAGAGTGTTAACATTTTTTCATAAAGGATAAGGCACAAATATGAGACTTATTTCCATGAAAGTTAATTAGACTAAGATTAATATCTACCTATAGAATCATTCATCCTCACTCCATCTGTACGTCCCATAGTGAGTGTTTGAACTTGTCCTTCCTTAGTTTGCAAAGAGAAAATAGAGGAAAATGATTTTTAGATGAAATTTTTTACATTATCCTTGAAAACAAAATTTGGATATGAGTGTGAGGAGGTGAATAGACACTCCATCACATTTTTAGTTGAATATCAGATCATGGGAACTATATAAGTGCCCAAAAGGGCCTAAAACAAGGGAAAACTCCCATTTTTTGACTATAACTAATTCTTGGCTAACATATGACTTCCCATACCATTATTTTGACTACTTCCATGTTCAAACTCACCTTGGTGACAATTTTTATCTCTTGGTAATCTGTACAAGTCAATTAATAGGCTAGAAAGTGGCCAAAAGACCTCTTTTTGCACATGAGACATAACAAGTAACCAATTTATGACTTGAAAACACATTGAAACATGTTAAATACCATATTATAATAATTTGACATAAAATTATCCTTTGACCAAGGCTTGACCATGTTTGACTTTGGTTGATTAGGCCATTTCAAGGAACGTGAGCTTAGACAAGAACTAGGACAAGGCCAAGTAAGGTAATAGACCAATAATGACACCTTATAGAACCTATAAAACTTTTTTCAAAATTTTTAAATAGTATGGGTTGATCTTATTTGACTAGAAGTCAAATTTGTTCAATTTGGCAACTTCTAGGGGTAACATGCTTGCTTATGTTAAGGATTAGTAGCCCTATCCTATCCATTAGACAAGGGAGTCAGAAAAAACCTAGAAACAACAAGATCAGGCCTTACATTGAACAAATAGACAAATAACTTACCTCAAAAAAAAAAAAAGAACACATAAAAAGGACAAAAAAACATCAAAACTAAACACACACATGTGCTCAATACACCTAGAAGAAACAAAGGACAACTACTATGTATAACTAACCATAGATATACCTCCCCCTAGATCAAAAGGGGAGATTTATATCCCTCTTACTTCATGGCATGAAGGATTGGATGAATCAATAAGCCTTTTTTCTCTTAGCATTGTTTCCTCCATGCCTCTCATAAGGTCTACCAACCTCATTGGCATGATGTTTATTAAGAACCAAGTAACTCAAAACAATCTAGCCAAGGAAATGAACTCTTCTTGTACATGATCACTTGTTTCATGTTGCTACCCATTCAATTTCTCATGACCAACTTCAATCCTCTTTATAGGCATGATTTCAAAAGGATTGATTTCATGTTTCTTATAAGCTTTAGTCCAATATGATATTTCTTCATCCTTCAAGAGATGATGAGTTCTTTATAAATAGTGATATCCCCTTTTTATGACTTCAAACATATCATTCTTAGTTTTATAAGCCTCTTGAAAGTATAACATTAAAAACTTGTTTCTCCTTTGCATACATACTTGGGTCCCAATTCTACCTTCTCCCTCTTTGACCAATTGATAGCCTCCTTGAAGAGGAGTATAGCCTACTCCAATGACCTCAAACAAGTCATATAAATATTGATTATGAACTTGTCCACGTTCATCTACGGTTTCATGTAAAATGAGGAAGGATTTAATGATCATTTATTCTTATTTGGAAAAAATAAAACATCCTTCTTCAAAAGCTTGTGAATTGTCCTTTTGTTTACCAAGGGGAGTGCTTATGGTGATCTCCTCCTCATAAACACTCATGAAGTCTTCTTGATCAATCATGAATTAAACTTATTCTTCTTCACTTACCTCTCTCAAGATAGGTTCCTCAACATAAGGAAAACATTATTCATCAACCAAGCAAGGAGATTCAACACACAAACTCTCAAAATCAGATTGGGAATGAAATGTAAGGGGTTCTATTGAAATATCATGAGAAAGAGGACGAAACCCTTGGGCCAAAATCACACGATTCTTTTCTTTCCAATTGACTAACATTTCATCAACATCAAAATTAGCTTGAGGACTCTCTTGATGAAGGGTAGATGGGGTGTGTTTAGGCATAGGATCTTCTTTTGGGTCTAAAACTTACATCTCACCTTGATTGAGCTACTTCATCCTTGCCTCTAATTCCTCATTTTTTTAGCTAGATTCTCTTGGAACAGTCTCTCTTGAAGATCATAATAATTATCATGAATATGGGGAGTACATGAGGGCTGATATAGAGTATAGGAATATTATTGAGGAAGGGTGAGAGGGACTTGGGAAGGACTAGCTTCATTTTCCACTTCACACTCTTGAATAATTCTCTTCTCTTCTTTCTTGCCCCATGATTCTACTATTTCACTCCAACTCATGATCTTAATATTGAAACTCTATTATTGAGGAAAGTTAGGAGATGTTTGTGTAGAATTAGGCTTCTCTTTAGCTTCACATTCTTTGATAAGACCCTTTTCCTCTTTCTTACCCCATGACTCAACTACCTTACTCTAGCTCATGATGCTAGGACTAGAGGTCTCTTATTAGGGTGGTGGGAGTGCAATGTGAGAAGGTAATGAGGGTTTTTAATCCACTTATTTTGATACCAACATGGATTGTTGCATATGCAAATTCACCAACTCAATCTGCCTATCAAGATTATCTTCAAACACAAGGTTTATCTTCTCAACTCTCTCCTCTAAATGATTTGAAAGATGGTGACTTTGATAGGATTGATTTGGCTCATGAGTAGGAGTTATGTATGGATAATATGGAACTTGGGGAAGTGGATATAAAGGTTGATAGGTTTGGTGAGGCTGACTTTCATGAACTTCTAGCCTATCCTTTAAGGAAGAGACTAAACCACTCACATCAAGCATCTCACTTATGAGCCTTTGCCAATTGGCTCTCTCAATAGGTGCCCACTCTTTCTTGACTAAATATAATGCATATCTCACCTAATATATGGAATTATTATGAATATTTTGACCATATCACCTTCTAGTATCAAGCTCCAACATATACCTTTCATACCCCATAAGTGATTGTTTGAAGGTGGAAATGGGTTGATTGGAGAAATTATTATGTTAACTAGGAGAAATATATTAAGAAGGTTGGCTATGGGACTGACACACCTCATGACAAGGTTGAATATGTTCATATTGGGATAGGTAGTGATAAAAACAAGGTTGATAAGGCTCATTACCAAGTTGACCAAGTACTTTCTCATATTGAGGAGGAATAGATAGAACTTGTAATGTTTCCTCAACTTATAGAGGGCAAAGATCAACATTAAGGTCAACCATAAAAGCTTCATTTGGTAACCAAGACATAAATAATTTAACTCAAATGGAATAACTAGGTTGCCAAACCAGCTGATTCAACTTTGGAGTCACCATTAGTGCTTTGAAAAGTGCCTCTAAAGGCTAATTGTTGAGAGACACCACCAAATATCCCTCAATCTCTTAGAACAAGAGTCCCACCAAGCATGCCAAAAAAATTTGTCACTTGAAATTTCACCCAATGATGATATGGGACAAGATTTTTCTCATTCAAGTGAGACAATGGAACCACTTAAGGGTTGTGGGTATCCCTATTGGAAGGTGGATCTCTAGGTTAGGGGCTAGCTCCCCTTGATAGATCACTAAAGCACATATCCTACTAATTATAATTGGGGGGGTTTAAAAGGGTTAAGTATAACATGAAAATTAATCCTAATCTATCGGAGGTGATATACCAAATGTATTCTCTACTCACACTCTTTGACATGCACTTGGAACCAAAGAACAAGTTACATATACACTTCACTCAACATCAACTCTCTCTCTCTCTCTCACATTAATGTTTTAACATGGGGTTTTGGAGATATCATAGGTTAAGAAGACTTAGGAAATATTAATTATAAGACACTATATTTAATGAGATATTAAATATACATGTAATCTCACTTGACACTTCTAGTTGTCCTGCAAGAAAAAGATCATAACTTACTAGGTACTAATATGATTAACATGTGAAGCTAAATAAACATCACACTTGCAAAAGACTAAACACTATCATCTAAAATTAGTGAAATATTTTAATGAGGTAAAATTACTTGTATTTATTAATTCAAGGCAAAAAATTTGTAGGGATTCACCATACCCAAGTGGATATATCCATACAATAGCCAAGAAGGCTTAATTTATAGAAGATTTGAGAAGATAGAGAGAAGGGGAGTCCAAGAGTCACTTAGACATGTGTCAAAAATGAGAAGATAAGTTATAATTGAATGGGGGAGAGGGATTGGTAGATCCATGTCATGTTATGATTAAAAAATTTCATCTCCAATTATCCAAGACCTATAAAGTGGTTAAGAAACTCCTTTTCTATGTATAGAAAATTGCCCCTCATGATTGGCCTTCCAAAACTACCCTAGCTCTACAAATGATCAGGAAGTGTTAATAATAAATCATCACATGAACTTGAGAATATATTGACCCTCCCTATCATTTTGTCCATGCATGATAATACTTGGTAGTCCCAAAATATCTCTTTTCCCTTTACGTCTCACACTTGGCACCTAAAATCTCTTCAAAACTGAAATATGATCCATAAAAGATGAGGAATGGCATGTGTAAAAAGTTTATATATAATTATTTATAATAAATAATCCTTAAAATTATTTACAAATGAAGATTCACCATTTTCTCTAAGTCTTCCCTAGTTGGCTCACTGGGGTGGCTAAAATGAGAGAGTTCATAGGCACACTTAGGATCTTATACACTTGATCCAATGACCATGATGACTTATAAAAATTCATAATATTCCCTCAAAAAGTGATTTTTTTCTCTTTTAAGTTCACCATGCCTACACAACACAAAAAGAAATCAAAATAAGCCTTATTTTACCCTATTCTGTATAGGTCTATACAACTAAGTCACATCGATCTAATCCTCATGGAGTAAGAAGCAACTTATCTTCAGAACTCATGTTAATATTTAATCCATATAGATGAAATTTTAGGATAATTTTAACCATTGGGTCCTAAAATAGGGTTTAAGAGGGTTTTGGAGTGACTAGCCCTCTTAGCCTTTGTTCATAAGGCTTGATGTTGAACTTCTAATCATATACCACTTGTGGATTCATAAGGACCCCATACAATTAAATTTAATATATTCATGTCCCATGAAAATTATCATTAAATATATGAGCATTCCAACATGGCATTCAAGCTCTTCTTATGCATTTTGTGAGGACTGTGAAAGTAATGAAGCTCTACTAATAGAGTCTGTAGTTATCCTAATGGAGTCAATAGGTTTATTGTAGGAGTCTGTATCTAAAATGATGGAGTCCATTATATTTTTAATAGATTAAGCATATATAAAATTCCCCTACAAGCATGGACTAGTCAAGTGGAAATCATGGGTAAGGTCAAAAATGCACATCACCATCTAGTTGGCTTCTAGGCTTAAGGGTTTCCTTCATGCATGACTATAACCCTTCTTGGTTAGAGAATATTGATTACTTTAAAATATTATATAAAGGTGTTTTATATTTTTTTAGGTATCCTAAAGAGTCTCCAATCATCACTTGGGCTTGCCTGACCTCTAGTCCATCCATCTCACCACTTTTCCTTCAAATTGTCTCCTCATGCATGAGAAAATTGCCCCTACTCTGAGATAAAATAGAGAGTCTATAAACCATTAGTATTTATATAAAAAATATTTTATAATATTATTAGACTCATAATGTTACTATATACCAAATTTTAGCTTCTAACTCCTCCATTTGACCATCTGACTCTTCAAATTCCCAAGGTAGAGTTATGAACAGGCAACTTATGAGGGTAGGTAGGGTATAGGTTGGGTTTGGAGATTTTGGGGGGTTGAATTTTAGTTTGGTTATTACATGTAGGGATAATACATTCTTAAAATTATTAATTCAAAACATCTCTATCTATCTACCCCTCAAACACCTTCTTATGCCTTTGGAGTTATGGACTAGGTTTTTGACTGCCCATAAGGGTAACCCTATTTTAAGCCTGGTTGTAGGTGATTTTGAGCTTGGTTTATGTTTAAGGAACAAAAAAAACTTAATTATGATGTTATAAATATCACAAAAGTGATGCTTTATTATTTTTATAAGGCTAAACTCCATTCCTTGCACTAGTTCATCCTCCATTTCCAAGACTGAGACACCTGCCTGTTAAGGACTGAGACACTCTTAGAATCCTAGCTATAGGTCTAGGTCTAAGATTTTATTAGTGTTTTTGGACCTAATTTACATTTTTCTCAGGTTATTATGACATATTAATTATCTAGTTTCATTTTTTAACCTTTAAGACCTATCAATTCCCTACTTAGGTCCTCCATCAATATACCTTTGTCTTGACTATCACATTCATGGTTTTGCCTTGTAGGTGTATCTTTGGCAAGGATTAGGCATTTTATATGGTGTAGTTATGTTTTTCATGAGTTACTTAGGATAAAAATTCACATTAATTTCCCATAAATCAACCTTTAAGGTTCTAAATGAGTTCCAAACCTCCAACTTCTACCTCACTGCTTGTATACTCTTTGACTAACTATGTTTATGCATTTCGGACTACCTGTAGGTGATCTTAGGGAAATTTGAGGCTTGATTGAGATATTTTGACTTCTCATAAAGGTTTTTGGGTAAAAAACATCCCCCTTTATAAACCTATAAAAAGGCCAAATATTTAACCCCCAACTCATTGTCATATAACCCTACTATAGATGGCCTATCCCAAGCCTATGTATGGATAGGGGAGGGTACATTAGTGATAAAATCACAAATTACTCCCTTTATCTTATCATTTCAGCTTAGGATTACCATTTAGATCATTTAGGATTGATATCCATTAATGTCATAGCTTAGGATCATAAATAAAGTGTAAATTCACTTTTTCATCCATATCCTGTAGGTGTTGACTGCCTCTTTTCAGTGGTTTTCTTACAACTTTGAGACCTTGAAAATCCATCTTCCAATTATCATTTGCTTCAAAAAAATGGAATAGTTGTTTTAGGTAGATAATGGTATAATATTTTATAATTTTAATGTATATATCACCTTTAAAGTTCATTTAATGAGGCCCTCAAAAACCTCTCAGGCCACTATTTGCAACTTTCAAGGATTGTGAGCCCAATATAGTAAACTCATCCTCTTGAATGGAAAATCCAACTTGCATATAATTTTCACATTTATGGCATGAAATAAAAGACCCTTTTAGCATGTGAAAGACTCAAACTAAATTCTACCATACATTTAATCTTCACACCTCCGTATAAACCTCTTAGAGCTCAAGTTAGGTGACTATGAACTGACTAGATAGTGAACAAGGAAATTAGGCAATTTGCTGTGAAGGAGTATGCTGATTTTATATCTCACAAGGTGATTAAATATAATAAATTTTAAAACATGAATTCAAGCATACTAACATCACCATAGATCCCCTTCTAGGTTGGAAGAACCTAGATTACACACCTGAAGCAACCAACTTGAGAAATAAGCAAACTTGTAAATCTCCTTCAAGGGAAATGAGAGTGAAAGTTTTGGATAATGATAACACCATATAGGGGTTATATTTAAACTTTGAAACACTCTATCAAACTCACACAACTCCATGGATTCTTGAAAGAAAGAGATGCAAAACCATACCCCTCTCAATGCAATTTCATAAAAGGTTGCTTGGAGTGTTAGCATTTGTTCATAAAAGAAAAGGCATAAATTTGAGACTTATTGACATGAAATATAATTATACTAAGATTAATATCCATGTTTATAATTATTCATCTTGACTCCACCTGTATGGCCCATAGTGAGTGTTTGAACTTACCATTCCTTAGCTTGCCTACAGAAAATGGAGGAAATGGAGTTGCAGATGATTTTTTTTACAATATACTTGAAAAAAAATGTGGATATGTGTGTGAGGATGTGAAGAGAAACTCCACTCATGTTTTTAGCTAAATATCAGATCATGGGAACTATACAAGTGCCCAAAAGGGCCTAAAAATAAGGAAAAACTCCTATTTTTTTTACTATAACTAATTTTTGGCTGACATCTGACTTCCCCTGGCATTATTTTGACCTCTTCCATATTTAAACTCACCTTGGTGACAAATTTTCCCTCTTGTAAGTCCATATAAGCCAATTATTAGGCAAGAAAGTGGCCAAAAGACCCCTTTTTGCACATGAGACACAACAAATGACCAATTTATGACTTGAAAACACATTGAAACATGTTAAATATGATATTAGGATAATTTGACACAAAGTTATTCTTTTACAAAGGCTTTACCTTGTTTGAATTTGGTTGACTAGGCCATTTCAAGGAAGGTTAGCTTAGACAAGGACTACGATAAGGCCAAGTAAGGTAATAGACAAACAATGACACCTTATAGGACCTATAAAACTTTCTTAATTTTTTTTAAATATTAGGGGTTGAAATCATTTGAATATAAGTCTAATTTGGTCAATAGGTACTTCTTGAATATTTACCTAAGTATGGTGAGGTATATTATTTATGGCACCTATGTGGCATGCATCACACTAATCATTGTTGAATTCTTTAACATCTCAAATATCACCTTGTATCCATCCTCAAACCTTATACCATTCCTCCCAAAAGAAGGTTCCTCTTTCATCTCCCATGGTTGCACCTCTAGTTTTTCCATCACCTCATGTGGTTCCTTCACCACCTTTTGTGCCTCCACCTATGATTCCTTCACCTGTGGATCCTCCTTCACCTGTGGATCTTTCTTCACTTGTAAATCCCTCACTTTTGGATCCTTCTCCACCTATGATTCCTTCTTCTCTTTTAGATCTTGTTTTCACACATTTTACTGACTAGTCTTTGCCTAACTTTCCTCCTTAGTACGATCCTTTGAGAATTCCTACTTTGTTAGTTGAGGATATCATAAAAGAATTATTTGCCTAGTATTCACTGAAGATTAATGAGACCTTAGTAGTAGTTCGATTATAGATTCATATAGATGTCTCTGATGTATTGGATAATGTGTGTGGATAGATTTACTAGTATTTATGAGCACATGCATGGTGCTCCCTCATTTATATTTGGATTGGATATGTGCTCCAAATTTATTTCTATCTTTATTATATCATTCAAAACTATGTCAAATTATTTATTATCTTATATCATAATTCTCCTTCTTGTTTTGCTATAGTTAGCTTGTGTTATCATTTTACATTTCACATATGATTATCTTTTCCTTATCATTGCTTTCTTTTCCTTTAGAGATTTTCTTAAAACTCTTCCCTTGTATCTTAATGATTGTTTGCTTTCTTATATTTATTTTTCATATATAGTTATCATGGTGACTTGGTTATATTTACCCTCTTCCATCTGGTTACTATCTCCTATTAACATGTGATCAGTTCACAAGCAATCTTTCTCATTACTATTTCCTTTCAGTGGTCCTCCTTTGGATCTCCTTTTTTTCTTCTTCCTTTTTCCACAAACTAAGAATATACATAGTTAATACTTGAGATCACATGTTTAGTTAATTTTCAAGCCTAAGTGTTTTAGTGAGTCTTTTATCTTGGATCACTTAGCTTCCTTTAGCCTTAGCCTATAGCTCATTCGTGTGTATCTCTATCTCTCTCATGATTGGTCATTCCAAATCCATATAGAGGAGGAATCTTAAAAAAGTCTTCAAAATAAATTTAAAATACAAATCATTTAAACAATAGGTAATTATATTAAAAGGCAAAAATATTGAATATTCTTAAAAGTCTAATCACACTAAAAGATGTGATTCAAAGTACATCTCTTTCTTCTAGTCAAATCTCAAACTCCAAAGTTAGCCTCATAGTGGAGCCAAGGTCCTTTGGGGTGTGGTAGGATAGTAGATTAAAAGAGGAGAATACAAAAAATATTTAGTGATACCTACTTTCTCAAACAAGTACCCAATCATTTTAGTAGACCGATAACTCTATAAGGGGTTCTGAAGAGTTGGGAACATGTTGTGGGAAGGTAGGTACATTTTACTTTTCTTTGTAGAAATATACCATCATGATTTGATCTTAGTATCACACCTATTTATCTACAAATCTTTATGTCTATAGCAAGCATGTTTCCTTTGTATATAGATGAACACTAATCCCTTAGTGTCTTTTCATGTCCTTAGTATGCCTCTTTCCTCCTAAGGTCTTCTCATAAGATGCCTAAGTATTTCTTATTACACTCCCTTTTTCATTTCCTTTCCTTCATATTTCCTCTTGGGAAATATTTTTTTGCTTACTAATCACTCCCCATGGGATTTTATTTGTGAATTGATTTGTAAGACCATAGATAGGACCCAACATTCCTCATAAATTACCATCTTGTCCATCTTATTATCTGCATCTTTGATTTACCATTCCTTATGCTTATAAATATTGAGTTGGTACCCCTTGGTTTTTTATTTTATGAGTTGTAGTATAAGATCGTGGATAGGACCTAACCCTCCTCACAAAATTTTCCAATAATCAAGTCACCATTCCTAGCTTACATGTGTCAAATAAGAGATAAGATTTAATTGATTATGAGGTTACACGTCATTGAGATACTTGCCATCTTGATATTTAGTATGATTTATAATTACTTCATTTTTTTCACCTTTTATTTTCTTATTTTTTGAGTGCGTGTAAGATTACAACCATTTCTTGAATTTCTCATACTTCCTAGCTTTAATTAGTATGATAAATTTAAGACCAATTTTTTGTAAATTTTGTATTTTTGTTGTACTTCCCATTGTGAAATAGTTTAATTGATTGACTTAATTTTTATTTATTTTTATTTCCATTCGTGCCCTTTTACATACCTTCCATTTTATTACATTATTTGTCATACTTCCCAATGTGATATTTAGTATGCTTTTACTTTTTTTAATTTGGTGCAAAAATATGTTACATTGGTTTAAATACAAATCCCCTTTTACCATTTTTTGGATTTTTATACTTAGTTATTTTTTTATTACACATTTCCCAACTTGAACTAGTGTGTAGTACATTTCTTTGATTGATTATATTTTTCCAAGTCCTTTTTCACCTATTTATTTTTAACCATGCATGTGTAATCCATAATTATAGAAAAGAAGCCACACCACATATATTTCCTATAACATATACAAAAAAACTAAATACATGTGCTAGAAAGAAATATATATAAATCATCCATAGCCTCAACCATAATGAACAAACATAAAAACCATAAATATAACATACAAAACCTACACCAATAAGCTAAAATGATACATCACACACACACACACACACACACACACACACACACACACACACACACACACACACACACACACCATGAGTTTGAAATAATACAACCATATACAAAGCCTTAGCACTAGGACTGAGATCCACCCTATCTATCTCATGGCCTAGCCACATTGCCTATTGAGGCCTTAGTCTAACTCTTTCAAATAGTACATTTTAATAAGGCAGTTTCAGATCTCAATCCCTTTACCTGACCCTATAGGCATGCTATCTACACTTGTGCCTACACCAACTCAGCTTGGGTTGTTATATGTGCCTTAGTTAGCTAAGATTGCATCACTGTATATGCCTACATCATTTATGTCACTATCTCTAGATGTGTATCTCTCTCTCATTTTCCAAGGCCTACTAGGCCTATATCTCACCTACACCCATCTCTGTCGATGGCTACATCCTCTCTCCCTATACTTGTATCTATCTCACTACCTTAACAACTAATCTAAACTAGCTCATCTGAGTTGGGGTAGATGGTACACTTAGATCCTCTTGTGTCATGGGGTTATATGGTTGTGGAGTCTCATATAAGATGTCATAGAGTGTTCCCCTCACTAAGAACCCCCATATCTCCTCATGCTTAGGTACACCTATAAAATCATACCAGATGGATACTTCACTATCATATCTCATAATATCTATCTATATCTCTCTACCATTAAATAAAAACTTAAGATATAATTCAACTATCTTCATACCTATTTGTGTCTTGGCTCCTATGATATCATCCTCTGCACAATCACCTAGCATAGTTTCCCCATCTACATAGGCTCATAGTACCTTCTCGATAGATCACCTCCTCAGCTCAAACTTAGCTATCATGGCTCATGTCTGTCTCAACCTCCATCTAAGTGGTCTATCTAAAATATCTTATAGTGCATCTATGGGATCATCTAGGATGTTTATAGTCTCTACTCTCTCCTATGTCCATCACCACTATGTCCTCAGTGGCCATTACTCATCTCATTGCATGGTAGGTAGTGGTACATCTAGTATCACTATCTCCTTTGCCTCCTCTTCTACCACTCATCGTGCCCAACTAGTCCATGGTCACTCCTGATATTACCTTAGTATCAGCCTTACTATCAGTGGTCTAAGTCTCTTCTTCCCTCATGGATCCCTCACATCTTGAGCCTATCTATCAAGCATCAACATTAATGTTTACAAATGAGGTATGTCCATCTATCTTGACACCCATTACATTAGATGTGGCTCTTTGCACCATGTATAGTGTCCAGTCACCTCTCTCCTCTCTAGTACTAGTGTAACTATGTGCCAGCTCACCCATGTAGCTGCTATGTGCCCATACGACCACCACATGATATCTACATGTCTCATTAACTATAGTACTAGCATGTAGGGCAAGTCCTATGCTACTTGGTCCTCTTTCCATTTCCACACTCAAGTTAACCTATCATCAACTACATGGGGCAACCCAATCGGTTGATACATAAGAAATATCTCATATATTCATGTTTTCATTAGTATGATTGGTCCCATAGTCTTCTACCCTCTGACCAGTATCTCAAATAGATCATGAATGAGATATACCTAGATTATATAACCTAGATAGTATAATACTCCCTCCTATAGCATCATCCTACTCAAGGCTAACATGAATAGTGGTACCTTACCATCTAAGTTATGATAGAGCACCTATTATGTCACAAGGCCTATCACCACCTTTTAAAGATATTAAATATATGATATATACACATCATCCATATTGACTCTCCATCTTCTCAATATCATCTCTTAGCTTATATCCCACAAAGCTAATGATCTCCTCTTCTATAAGCTATCTAGTATCCTTGTGGCCACCGATTCTCTTATTATGGGTAGCCCAAAGATGACATGGACATCCTCTAATGTTATACACACCTTTATCACATCCCAATCCACATCCTATCTGAAGGTGTTAGTCAGCCATTCTTAGTATCCCAGGAACATGACTAATAGGTCAGTGCTGAGGGGGATCCTGCACATCTCAGATATACCTCCTAGACCTAAAGCTACCAGTCTATCTTGATCTCCATTTGTAAATATCTCTAACAAATATGGCAACTAAGACACATCCACCAACCTCTATAATCTCAGTCATCTCTATAACCAAGAAACAATAACGGATGTATTAGTTCTTCCATGTCATACATAATCACAATACATTCTTTACACATTATTTTTATAATTTTAATTAAAAATAAGACTAATTGATTTTAAATTATTCATTTTATCCTATTTCTAGATTATTTGGTCCCCTTTTCCCTCCTTTGGTCATTTTGGGCCATTCTAGCCCTCTTTCAACTTTTTGCATGCTTTTTTATCCTTATTTTGGTTCCTTGGTCAAAATAGTTTGACCAAAATTTCACTATTTTTTCATAGTTGCCTTCAAATTCCAAGTCAACCCTCTTCTTTTCCCCTCCCTAGTTCTAAGTTTTCATTCTCACATAATTCAATAAATTAAAATGATAATTGAATTAAAAGTTTGAATGTCATATTTAAAGAGAATAGAATATTGATAAATATATTCAAATACTCAATATGATGCTGGAGCTTGACTAGCTACATATAAGGTGATACCAATATGAAGTTTCTATTTATTCCCTTTTTGGTTTTGTTGTTTATGATTTCCACTCAATTTTCATCTTTTAAGTTGTTAATAAATAAATTAAGTATTTTTATTTTATTTTTAAGTTTTTAAGATCATTAAGATTTTCTAATCAGATATAATGTCTCTAATTTTAATTTTTTTTTGGGGATGGAGTGAGTTTCTTTATTTAATTTGTAATTCATACACTTTTTTATTGTTTTTCCTTTTTGTATTTGTCTATGAATCATTTTCATGATCACACGAGGGAACTATTGGTTTCATTATGTGTTTCTCCCCTTTGTTGTTTTCCTTTGTCATTCATCTTCATTTCCTAGGTGAGTTTTTTATCCATGTAGGTTTTTTTCCTCTTGACGTCTTCATGATTATCCTATTGGATTTAGTTATTTTATTTAAAAATTTTATTATAATCTCACTTGATTTTATCAATTTTTATAAAATATTCCATTCAAGATCACATCTTAAGGGATGGGGCATATGGCTCCAAATTATATCTTTACATTCAACAATTAAGGTGATGTTGTAGGATAGAGTGAATCTGACTACATTAAAATTTGGCATCCAATTTTTTAAATATACCTTTAATTTGTTATTAATGTGAATATTCATGATATTTCATAATGAAATTAATCCATTTTATTTTGAGACATTGTGATATACAAACACTTTTTGATATTTTTTTACTTTTTCCTTTCATGTTGAAATCTTTACCTAACAAAATAAGTGATTGATTAAAATTGAAATTCCTTACACATGGATTACTAGAATGTATCTCTAGCTTAATATGGAATAATAGGAACATACTAAACCATTAATATGTTGAATAATTAGCTCATGTAAGAACTTAATTTTAGTACAATACCCTTTTCCACTAGGTATTTTTCATGTTTTATAACACTTTGTCCATGTGCAAACATTTAGATTTTTTCAATACACTTTCAAAGTGTTGATCCCCATGTCATCATCCTCTAACTTAGGTTATTATCATAACTTAAGTTTATGTTCACCTTTATATAATGATAATACTTACATTAAATTAATAATGTCTAAAAACTTATAGATCAATTATTTATTTACTTTCACACAACATAGGATGTTGTTAGAATGTCTAGAACACTATTTCATGGTCTTTTCCTAAGTCCTAGTCATCCCATATGACCATGTCCTTAACTTTTGGGTCCATTATGCATTAATTTTATCCTTTTGTTTATTCTATGGTTAGCCCATATGTATATGTGGCCTTGAGGAGACTATATATATGAATGTACCTTTAGTTATTTTATTATTTATTCTTCTCATCCAAGATTTTATAAATAAAGTGTATCATGCATACTATATCAAGTATTATCAAGAGGATATCACATTAAAGGAGCGTGCATGATCATGTAATTGTTCCCTCATCTATCTAGGGCCAAGTTATTTATCCAAAATAAGGTTTTAACAAAATTATATAGGATCACACTCACATGCATAAGATAAATACATTGTCTCTAATTCTGAGTCTAAGATATATGTAGCTACAAATCCTCAAGAGGTTTCTAGAGCTAACTTGAACACATCTATTTTTGAAACAATGTTGAGGATTAGGTTAATATCAAAGGATAAGTATGTGCACAGAGTTGGGGGACAATTTAGTGGACACTCCCCTAATGTATATGTGTTATGGCCATAACACGTATGCAATATTTAACTTTATTCTTGGAAAATTTGAGCCATAAAACATACACACTATGAGTCCATAATGCATACTAAATATGACCACATAACATGTAAATGATTTTATCACTAAGCCCCATGCCAATAATGTGTATACATTATTTTTACTATGCCGAGTGTTAAAAAATTGTACATGATACATCTTAATAACCTGTACATATTATTATAAACCAAAAAAAGGCCCGTCCATGGGTAAACACTTTAATTTCATTTTATTTTTGTATCAACATTTCTCTTGGCCAAATCATGATCACATTTTTCTTGGAGGAGAATAAAAAAACACCTCGATATCCTAATACCTTGCCAACTCAGTAATACCACCATGGAGGGGAGGTGAGTACTAAAAAACCAAATGTATTAAAAATAGATGTTGACAAGATTTTATTTGCATTGTTTAATTGCTAAATCCTATTTCTTAAAAAACCTATTCTAGTACAAGATACCAATAGGATAACCAACATCCTAACCCTATCAACCCTTTACCTAGCCTTCTTAACCCTTGACCGAACCCTCCTATAGTTCCATAATATCCCCTAGGTAGTTAAGAGAATCTATCTACATACATAGTAGAAAACAAAATAGAAATTTAACAAATAACTAAGAGAATGAGGGACCCCACATCTACCAACACCCATTGAACTTATTTAGATAATACCCTAGAATTTATATTAGTTCAAGTTTACTTGATTATGAGTTAAACCAAAAATTTAGAATCATATAAGGATAGATGTAGGGATTTTTATCTAACATATTTTTAGCACGTGCGGTGAAGGATAAATACAAATCAAAAGATAAAAGTTTTTCCTTATTCATTGACCAAAGAACCAATGCACCTTTTTTAATAACCACTAAATTTTTCCTAATCCATTGATGCCAACATAATTTGAACTAAAATAATTTTGTCATTGGTCAGGGTTGGTATTTGATTACCCATAATGTAACAACCACAAGGTCCCATTGTAGTTTTTGAGGAAGGTTTACTATGAGTTTTTCATCAATGAGATTCCCAACTATTTTGACTATGGTGTGTTTCAGGTCTGAGGGAAAGGCTCTATGAAAGATCAACTAGGTACACATAATACACCCAATCAATCTACATGGATCCCTACCAAAAATCCACTTCAAATTAAGATCCCCTCCATGGTGAAGGAGGTCATGGAGATTGACAGTTTGCATGCTCTTAGTGCACTTAATAATACACTCATTTAGCATATGAGTAAGATTTATGAGATCGATGTTGGAGATACTCCACCTAGTGTGTTTAACCAACCTTACCATCATAGATGATGTGGTACTATATGTGCTAGACCTTTAGATGATAATGGTGGTCATTTTAAGGGATTAGATGTTATATCCATGAGTGATGCGTTTTTGGCACATATATTTGGTTTACATGTGTTGATCACTACACACATGCAGGTATCTTTTATATAAATGTCATGCTAAATTTAAGTTATATTTTTATTTAAAATTTAATAATTAATTTACATATAAATAGAATAAAATATATGTACTTTCTATGTTGTAGGAGGAGATAGTGCCTACATCTTCATTTCAATAGCCAACCTATGAGCCATCCATTACTTTAGCTATCTATGTTACTAGACCAACATTTACATATATAGAGGTAAAATTGAGTTAATGTTATTCTCTCTCTCTCTCTCTCTCTCTCTCTCTATATATATATATATATATATATATATATATATATATATATATATATATATATATATATATATATATGAGGTAAATTTTTAAGTTAATATATTTTTAATCCCTCTAGAAAACAAAGCAATGTTATTTTTTTGGATGATTATGATAGTATACACTCCATCTCTATGAGAAGAGATATACACAAGGATTAATTCTACAATGTCATCTACATAGGCACTTACCAAGGTATATGTTAACTTGTAATTTTAAATTTAAAAAAAAATATTTGTTTTAATAATTTTACTACATACTTGGGTAAATATAACTTATATGAATGTATTGTTTATGTAAGATTTTTATATTAAATATGATATTATTGGAATTCACATGATTAATAAGTAACCTTCTCATGTTTCTTCCCCATTTCAAATGCCTATTTGTGCACCTCAAAATATCACAGACCCTATTGAGTGTCTAATGCAAATTGAACATGACCATGAGATTTCCGTAAGTACATGTTTAAATTATTTTTGTATTATAGTTTTAAAATAATTTATAAACGTGGTTTCATGTATAATATGTAAATTTTATAATTATAATTATATTTATATTATAACAAGTTCAGGTACATGTGATCTAGGAGCATAAAATTACCCATAGTCAAACCTTGGAGGAATCCAAGGCATTTGATGGATCCCCATCTATGAGCGTGGTATCCAAGGGAGAGTATTCTTTGAGGAAGGAAAAGAGAGGGAGACTATTTGATCATTAGGATGTCTTAGATGATGTACTTTTTTATATGTCTATATGGAAATTTACGTGTTTTTGACATTTTATGTGTATAAGACATTCACCTAACATTTTATTATGTTTTTAGATGATGCAATTTTTTGTAGGCCTATATGGCAATTTATGTTTTATTGGCATTATATCATGTTATATTATGTTCTTATTTTGTATGCCTTTGTGGATTTTATAGATACATACATACTTACATACATACATACATGTTCACATTTTGTGGTGATAATATTTCCCATAGAATTTGGCTCACATTATTATTTAAAAACTAGATTTGATGGTTATATGGTCATATTTAGATATGATTATATTTAATATTTATTTCATGTAATTTATTAATACTAACTTACAATATTTAAATATGTGTTGTAATTAAAACTATATGGAATAAAAGAGTATAGTGTTCTTAGATATAGAGTCATATATTACTATCATTTACCTCTCATGATTGGGATACACCATTTATCACTATTATAATGTGGATAACCTTGATACATTGGTCTAATATAATTTGGAATTTGATATTCATGTTTTTTTAAATTAATTAAATTTATATACATACTTCATTTCTATTATAAGTACTTGATTGATACAAACAATCAAATACTCATCTCTTGTATACCTTATTTGGATGTCATTATACATTTTACTTGTGCATGTTTGATGAAGTGGTTATGGTATTCTCCTCTTTTTTGATGTTCTATCTTTGGATATGCTTTACATTCTTGTTTTGAGACTCTTCTTTGGCCTTTTTAAGTAGTGCAAGATTATAATTCTCATGTCTCTTGAGGCCGTGGAATATTTTGGTGGTTATAGTTATTTTTTAATTATCCCTCTCCACTACACTTAGCTTATCCATTTCATGTTTATCTAGCACTTGAGACAACTATTTATTCACCATTTGATAAATATTCATGCTTATCTTCACTTGGTTACATTTCAAGTTCAAAATATCGATCCTCTACATCAGATCTGAACATGTCATTTTGATTCAAAATCACCTCAATGATTGCATTTGATGGTTTATCATCATACACTACATTTGTGATGTAAGTATACCCCTTAAGTTATATTTCTCTAGGCCTTATAGGTATGTATTCAAGGCTTTATAGCCTTATTGATCCTACAAAACTATTAATACTTTTCAAAACTAATTTTAAAATAGATCTTTGCATGAAATAGATGTAAAAAAACTAATAAGATTATTTTTACCTTGTACTAATATACTTTTCATTTTTAGGTCTCCAATTAGGTCTCCCTTTTCTTAAATTGGTCTATACAAGGCTAGTGAGATTATTATGATTATCTTCATGATTATTATATCATTTATCAATCTAACTCATTCATTCACATACCTTTATTCTTCAAGTCTACCTCACATTATATTATTATTTATTATATCAATGGACTATATCCTCTTTACAATCTCAAATAAATTCACTATGATAATATTTTGATTATCTTTTATTCATTCTTATCTTATATCACAACTTGGAGTACCTTTCTTATCTTATTGACCTGAAAACCGACCAATAAATATAAGTTGAAGCATATAAATAATTAGGTTCCTTATGACTACTAATTTATTATTGAACATATATTTGAACTTAATTTTACTTCTTTATCCATCAAAAATATTTATTTACTTCCATAACAACTTATTTCTTACAGACAACCTAGAATCATTTTATAGCATACCTTATTCATTAAGCTTGTCCTCAAATATCCACAAATTTTAACCTTCTTGTACTTAATTTAAATGTCAATAAAATTCCTTGACGCTATAAAATATTTAGACTCTCACTCTTATGCTATATACCTTCAAAACACAACACTCAATCATTCTTCTATAATCAAAATAGAGTACAAAGTCCTCTAAGCCTATAATAGGTTTGTTTCACTTTCTAACTAATAAATAAACTATCTCATGAACTAAATAAACATAAAATATGGTTATTATAATAATTTTATGTTTCAATCCCTTAACCAAAACCCCTCACACCTCATGTACTCCTTATCTTTAACCCAAACATGGAAAATTAGGTTTTACTAGTCTTGTAATAGGTTTGTCATGTTCTCATAAGGACATATCATTCAATTTATAACTTATACGATATTAAGGATCACTTAAAAATTCATGCATATTCTATATATGTCAAAAAAATTATTCAACAACTTTCTATAACTTTTATCTTTAAGCAAAATATGAATCACAATACTTTAGCCTTGTTTAGACCTATTTAAGGTCTATAGAACACAAAGTCACAAATATATACCTTTTTTTAGGAATTTTAAGAAATAAAACCACTTTAAATGATGAAAAAACATCATATTACATATACCTATTAATTTTTAATAGATTTAGAGGGTTATTTTTCAATTTATAAGCATTTGTCCTTAAAACCCATAGTTAAGGGTTTACACAATTTGTGATAGACCCGAGAACATATATAAAAGGGAATTTTCACATTTATTCATTGGTTTTAGAATATTTATGAATTTATTAGACCACTCTCATATTCACCTTACACTTTTAATCATTTTTTATTCTTGAATAGACCTAAATTTCTCTAAATAATCACTTATTCTAATTGACTGCTATAAGTAAACTATATCTGTAGACTCAAAAACAATGATTTGAGGTAAAATCATAAAGTAATGACTTTAATAGTATTATTTAACTTATATTATATTCTCTCCAAGTTATTTTACCATCTAAAGTATATTTTAGAGTTAAAAAAGTTGTAAATATGTAAAAAAAAATTGCCTTTTATTTTGACTGTGTCATAAAATACAAAACTCTGATTTTTGTAGCTAAAGTAAACATCATCCAAACATTAAACAAGGAAAATGAGAAATGAGATCATGGAAAATTTCCTCAACGTAATTTAGATACAATAAGACATCAATAAAAGTCTATGATTTATTCATGAATCTTCATAATCTTCTTACAATCTTATGTCTTTCTAAGTAGACATTCTCCTTCATCATACCTTTTAGTAATCCTTCAACTATATGTACTATATATACCTAAAGTTATATGAGCACAAACAAATTACTCTTTTCCATCACCTTATTATTTTTTATTATCTCCTATTCTTCATGACTTGAATCCTATTACTTGTCTTAACTTATTTTTTTACTTATTTCAATCAACAAGAATCTCTCAACTATTGAAACTCAACTTAGAATATACTCTATTTAGTCTTCCAATATTTTGGACTTCCTTCTAATATGAATTTACATGAAGTTTGAGGTAAATAAAAATTTTAAAATGCGTTTTGGACCTATAAGGTCCCTCACAAACTTATTATAACCCCTTGAACTATGAAACTCAAATTCAAATATTCAAATTTAGCATTTTGGTGGGAAACTCATTTTTAACCAAAATTTTTACAAAAAAAATCATTTTAAAGCATGGAAAATATTTAAATACCTAATCAAATTCTTCCATACTCCTATAAGACCTAAAAAACCATAATATAGTATATTTACATGATTACAATGATTTATGTCATGATGCTCTTGCATCAATTTGGCTTCTTTATGCTCCCTGTAGTAGAGGTTACTAATTTCATGGCAAGTTCCTTATCTAAAGATTAAAACAATGGGTTCAAACAACCTTAGGGCTTTTCATATCATAAATACCAATATAATTTGAGTTATTATTATTTATTATTTGGAATAAAATAATAAGATGGGGTGGTTGATAATTTTATGAATAAATACATATCATGTGTATGTCCATACTTAATAGATTCATGGTCACTCATGATAATCATATTTGTCTCTACCTCTGCTTCATAAGACATGTTCACTTTCAACATCATTGAATATGTATTTGGATAAATCCACCTCCAGTGAATCATGGATCAAAAATGTAATTTCCAACACATGTAAGGTGGTGGATAACATCTAGGACTAGGTTATTACCCTCTCATGATGCCCGGTCAAGAGACCCACCACCCATTCTAGCCTCAAGAATGCCCTCCCTAAAATAACAAAAATTAATTTTTTATCTTATCTTTAGGCATGCATAAAATAGAAACTGTAAGTCATGGGTATGAAACAAAATAACCCTACCATAAATGTTGAATCTCTATAATTACACCCTAGAGAACAATGACATAACCTTCTAAACCAATCTATGGCACACATTGTAGTGACGGGTCCTAAAATGTAACTTTATTATAGTGAAGAGATAAGTACTTGTACTCCAACTAGTATTTCTACCTCTAAGACCTCTAGGTGAAAATACATCACTTTTATTATTTATATATAGGTAAATGAAACAATATCCCATGATCATGATGTCAAAATCCACTTGGATAAGTGTTTTCACTACTATTTAGGAGCATGGAAATATTGAAAACAAATGTTTTCAAAGTTGAAGCTACAATTAGAGAGCTCTACTTATGATGATTCTTGGTTAAAAAGTGGTCATTAAAACATATATAGATTCATATATAATGTTCAATACTAGGTTTTTATCCTTCCATCATGCCCGATTGAGATACCCACCACCTATTTTAGCCTCAAGAATACCCTTCCCAAAACAATAAAAATGTTATTTTAGCCTAACTTTAGGCATGAATAAAATAGAAACCATAATTCATTTTAAATAACCAAAATAATCGACATGTACATGTAAAATACCTATATTTTCAACCCAATCATGTCTATGTAACCTTCTATACTGATATTTTTCACAAGTTATAGTGACAAGTCATGAAATACAACTTTATTGTAGTGAAGAGACAAGTGCTTGTCCTATAACTAGAATTTCCACCTTTGGGACCTCTAGGTTAAAATAAATCACTTAAAACATGTCTAAATATTAAAATGACATGTTGTCCGATGACCAAAATTTCCAAATCCACTTGGATGTGTGTTTTCACTACTATTTAGGAGTTTGTAAATATTGACAATAAATGTTCTCAAAGTTGAATTTGTAGTTGGAAAAATCTATTTCTAGTGCTTCATGGCTCAAAATTGGCACTAAAAACACATATAAGGTGGTAGATATAATCTAGGACTAATTTTTTGGCCTCCCATCATGCATGATCGAGAGACCCACTACCATTTTGACCTTAAGAAGACCCTTCTTAAAACAAGAAAAAAGTAGTTTTTTTAGATTGACTTTAGGCATACATAAAACAAAAATCATAAGTCATTATCATGAACAAAAGGAGCCCACCCATGCAATTAAAATAACTATAGTTTCACCATAAATCACATTTATATAACATTCTAGAATAATTTATGGCACAAGTTACAATTATGGGTCCTAAAATATAACTTTATTGTAACCTTCTAGACCAATTTGTGGCACAAGTTATAATGATGGGTCATGAAATGCAAATTTATTGTAGTGAAGAGACAAGTGCTTGTCCTCTAATTGGCATTTCCACCTCTAGGATCTCCAAGTGAAAATACATCACTTATAAAATGTATATATATTAAAATGACACATGATCCCATGACCATGACATCCAAATCCATTTGGATGCATGTTTTCACTACTATTTAGGAGTGTGGAAACACTGATAACAAAATTTATCAAAGTTGAAGGTATAGTTAGATAACTCTACTTCCGTTGATTTATGTCTCAAAAATATAATTTCTAACACATCCAAGGTAGTGGATAAAATCTAGGACAAGGTTATTGGCTTCCATTCACACCCTATTGAGAGATCCACCCATTCTAGCCTTAAGAATGCCCTTCCCAAAATAAGAAAAGTGTAATTTTTAGCCTAAATTCATGCATAAAATGGAAACCATAAGTCATTAACATGAAATTAGATAAACCTATAATGCATGTCTAAACCCTCTAATTTCACCATAGATAATGTTGATGAAACATTCCCTACTAATCCATGTTATAAGTTGTAATGACGGGCCCTGAAATCTAACTTCATTATAGTTAAGAGACAAGTGCTTGTCCTCCAACTAGAATTTCCACCTTTGAGACCTATAATTAAAAATCCATTAATTTGAATGTGTATAGATAGAAAAAAAATGTGATAACATGACCAAAACATCAAAATCCACCTGTATTCATGTTTTCACTACTATTTAGGAGCATGGAAATGCTAATAACTAATATTGTCAAAGTTGAAGCTAAATTTGAAGAACTCTGCTTCTAGTGCTTTGTGACTCAAAACTAGCATTGACAACACATCCAAGGTGATAGATAACATCCAAAACTAGATTATTTTACTCCCATTTTCACCTCAATAATTCCCTTCCCAAAACAAGAAAAATGTAGTTTTTTATCTTGACTTCAAACATGCATAAAATAAAAGCCATAAGTCATTAGCATAAACTAAAAGAACCCTCTCATGTATGTCAAATCCCTCTAATTATACCCTAGATCACATTTATGGAACCTTCCATAGAAATATGTGGCATAAGTTATAGTGATGGGTCTTGAATATTTATATTAAACTTCTTTTAGCTTCAAGAATATGCAATTCTTTATTAACAGTAAAAATCACATGAAAGTGGAAGCTTATTTGGCACCACTAATAGTAAAAAATTGTTAGTAAGTAATTAAAAATGAAATTTATATGTACTACCTAAAAAATAAATAAAATTTGGTAACACTAAATACATATACATTAAAAAACTAGCATACCTTAGAATTTTAATCCAACGAACCTCTAGGATATACTCTAATCTTGATAGTAACAAGAAGAACATCATGGTCTGACTCACAAACCTTCCATAGATTCTTTTTGAATGGCCTCCCATGATATTTTACTGATTGAATATTTTATTTAAGAACCAAATTTTAATAGTATATTATCTTCCTATATGTTTCAAAGTCTTCAAAAAACTATACATCCAAATCTTTTATAGGATATCATCGAAGCCAAAATCTAGTGACAACTATAGACCTAATGGGATAGTCAATTCTTTCTCCATTTATGATTGGAAGTCAATTTTTTAATTTCTTGTACACACTGGCATAAGTATTAAAACATTCCCTCTTCATTGTCTTCATAAAGAATAACTACAAAAAATGCCCTATATCATTGAAAACACGTGTTAATGACATTGTCAAGATAAATAATGGGAATAAATAGTACATAATGATTAATATTTTACCAAGTTGCACTAGATACATGGTCAAATGCATGTGATGATGGCATATATGTAAGATATAATGTTGGTATAACATGATATGTGTCGATTGGAATTGTATGTTGACAACTCCATTCATCCACCCGCTCTTTTGACTCACTCATACCAAATAGAGTCCATGCATGTAGAATAAAAACATGCCAAGTGTCTCATATGAATAGTCTAAGAACTTGCATTTGAGATACAAAATGAGTGGAACTCACTTTATCTCATTATAGTCATATAATACTCATACTTTTCTAAGTGTTCTTACTCCATTATCCAAAAATATCTACGACTAATATAATTTTATTTAACACCATGGCCTATTTTCTCATTACACCATTCAATAATGGCATTAGTCAAAATAACACCATCTTCAAACTTTAACTCCTATATTACATTAACTCTTTTTACACATGATCCAACACATTCATGTTCTCCTTTTCCATGTCTAGCCTAAGTGAAACTCTAAATATGTTCTACACCATTAGAAATGTGCATCTTGCTCAACCAGTAAAACATCTATGCATTTTTGAATTATGATGTGCAATTGTTTGATCAAATGTAATGTTGATTAAAAGTATTGTTCCTCTCAATAAATTGTCCATAAAACATCTTAAAAAAATCTTTCGTGTATTATGTATAATGTAATAGGTCATCACTGACATAGAAATGGTACCCCCTTAATATTTTTTTTATCTTGATTTGTACTATCAGGTGCATACATGAATATGACAACCTATATTGATTTGTAATATTATGAATAAACTTCCATTTGTGGGTTAAATACGTAATTATCAAAACAATAAAACTAAGTGGGAATGTGTCCTTGATTAGCTTGAAATGTTCATCTAACCATATATCCCTCTATGCATGCCTTGTATACTCATAAGTAATACCCTCCCTAAATTTGACCATAAATTCTTATATAGGTATCTATATAACACGATCAAATATTTTAGGTTCTTTAGTGTCATTTACTTGATAAGTCATATATTTGTATTTAATAAAATCAACTAATTCATGTCCAATTTCAATTTTAGTATCCTCATGGATACATTTTTTTTTAATTTTTGGCAATCCACCACAAATGCTACAATTTCCTTCTTAACACACTTTGTTATAAAAGAATTATCCATCTAGTCTTTTAAAAAAAATAGTTGGAATAAATTCCCTGGCTGATTTTGGTAGAACGTCTCTACCAAACTCTTATAAAATATCATTAGTATGTAAAGAACAATGTATATGGTGAAAAATATCATAGTGCATTAAAAATTCAACATGTTGTGTATTCTGTCATGGGAGGGGATTTGAATCATGTTTTACCCATGAATATGGATCATATCAGGACGGATCTAGAGGTTTGGTAAATTCTACACAAAGGGAGTATTACAAACTTCATTGATCATATTTGTTGATAAGATATTTACCTCTCACATCAATTCAAAAAGTATTGGGTAGACCGAGTGGTTAATATCTAGAACATTTTTTTTAAAATCATAGAGGAGCTAATTCAAGGGTTACTAGGCTTAAAATTAAAGAAAATAAATATATTAGATTGACTAAAAACCTTGAGTAGGAAAAAGACAAATTAATTATGGGTAAAGAAAAGGTCATAGTTTTCCAAGGATGATTCAAAAGAGAGGATTTCCTAGTTTCATTTTACAAAGTGGAGTATTACTATCATCTCCCTTTCCTAATTTATATTCATCATAAAATTTTGTTAGTATTCCGTTTTACATTCCTTGGAACATTCGGTCAAAGAGGTCATGTTATCACATAGATTTTGCACCCATTGTTGATTTAGTAGTTTGTTGTGATAAAATCTAATGATATAATTTGAACACCTCCAAGCTATAGGACCTTGGATAATTGAGTTGAACCTATAGAAAAGGCTAGATTCCTTTCACTAAACTTGGTACAATTGATGAATTACCAATTTATAGAAATTATTCTTCCTTAGTGATCTTCCTCTTAAACTAGGGTTTTCAATGGGAGAAGAGTTTTGAGAATGAATTTTGAAAAACTAAAAATTGTGATTGCACAAAATATTTTTATATTTGATTTTAATACTTTCTTGAATTAACACAACATAATATAAAATAGATTGAAATTTTTAGGAGCACAAACTCATGCAAATGGGTAATCAATGGCAATATTTACTATTATTCATAGAATGGACAAATATTATTTTATTTTAATCAAAAAAAATTACAAGAGGGTAGATAATACCACAAATGAAATTTCATGACTAAAAATAAAAATTATAATATCCACAAATATTCAAACAACTTGCATACACAGAGATTTCTCAAACAAAAAAGGCAAATCTTCAATTATTTCTCATTATCTAGGTTACAACATGTAGAAGAGTTATTCAAAATGCATAATAATATTCCTAACAACAAAAAAGATAAGATGTTCAATGCCATATTGACCATATTTATACAAAATATCTCATAAATGAGATGTAGTTAACAAAAAATCCAACACTTAGTAGAACATGCAAATCTAGAAACTTTATGAGAAGAGGCATGATATACACTAGTTATAACATCCATGGCATGGTGAACAGGTGTTCAAAAAACTCATGCAAGATTTGGGTGTGATCCAAACTGGTAAAGGCATGGATGGAGCTTTGAGAAAACTTCATGTAACACCCTTGGGCTCCTTCATGCAGTTGAAATGGCTCTTGATGCAAATGGGGTGCCAAAGTGAAACTCATTTTAAAATAAAAGATAACTTTAAGATAACTTAAGTTACTTTTTTGTAAAACCCTAATCGATAAATTTCAAGTGATACTTTCACAACTATCAATTCATACGAGTTTGTCAAAATTGAAATTGCATTTTTCAATATGTGTTTTTAAAACTTAAGCAATTAGACCTTGTCAAAATGAAAAGTGTAATTTACAAATCCACTTTTTACAATTTCCAAACTATAAAAATAAAAATTGTAAAATACACATGGCTCTTTCTTAAAAAGAGCTATAAAAAATATAGATGCAATTTACAAGATATGTTTTTACAACTTTATAATATTTTTACATTAATGAAAATACAATATACAAGAATGCTTTTAATATAAAGAATTAGTCTATTTCCAACACTTATGAATCTTTATCCTTCTCAATCTGTAATTTTTGAACATATGCATCAAAAGCCTTGAATATATCTTTAATTCTATCCTCATCTTGGCCAAAAGAGTAGAGTTTGGTCATATCACAATCTGCTACTATATTGAAAAGTTCCCTCCTCAAAGTTCTCTATTCTTGAATATCTTTACCCATCTAATCTAATGTGTTATGATATTTGATGTGATGGTGGATAGAATTCAAGGTAAAGATAATATCTCATGAAGATTCTTTTTTGATCACTTCTTTGAATTTATTATGAACCTCTTCTACTGAAAGGATCTAATCCTCATCATCTATTAGTCGACATGACACTTTATTCAACAAATCCTCTATGTCATGTAGCATGTCAATGGCCTTATGGGAAACATTTGTAAGCATTTTTATTCTAACTTGAGAAGCTCTGTCTAATTCCTCTTTCTCTCCATCATTTTATTATGTTTTCCACAAGGAGGATATTTATGTCAATTTAGTCCACAACTCTCAATTTGAGATAGAAGAGATTCAAGATTTCTATCTCTCCTTCATATTTATTGACTTGTTCTCTTAGGGTGACCCTTCTCTCTCTTAGAAATATATAGTGATATATTATTATATCAATATTTTTTTTACCTTTTGAGATGAGCTCTTCTACCCATTCTTTGATGGCCTTCCCTGTGCTATAAATTTTTGTCACCACATCAAGTGTTACCTGATCTATGATCTGGGTTGATTGTGCTAGTTTGGGTTAAGATGATTGTACATTGGGCTTGATGAATTTATTTAATGAAATTGTAAGTTGTTTAACCTTATTTTTTAGTTCATCTTTAGTGACCTTGGCACTATCCATTTTATCAAAGAGGGATTTGATGCATGATTGAACATCATGTTTTAAACCCTCCATCATAGGATGTCTATGGTGAAATTTTAATACCTGATAGTCCCCCAAAATTAGATCTTCTTTATATTTATCTAGTGGGGGGATTGTAATCTCTATATCTCTGTCCCTTGCTAAGTCACAATATCCTTGAAAAGGTCTAGGGAGTAGCCTTGGATTTCTTGCATGTATCTGAAAGACTAAAATCTAATGTACTTGGGGAAATAATCTACTTGCATTTCTTTCTCATTGTTTGTGTTAACTAATTAGGTGTAGTATCCTACTTTTTTGACACTATCCCTTGAGAATATATAGTTAAATATGTTGCACTAGTAGACACGATTATAAGTGTTATATCCTATACTAATACTATTATTGATTGGTTGATAGATGTCTTTATAATTTCCTCATCATTTGTGGGCTGAAGGTCCACATTTACATCAAGGACTTGCTCCTTACCTATCTCCATTGAAGGGTTTGGGGTTAATATGGAAGCAGAAGAGGTGGGGATAATGTAAATAGATGTGTCTACTAGAGTTGTGGGAGGTGGAAGTGATAGCGGAGTAGACACATGGAGTTGAAACTTAGGGACTGATGGAAATATGGAGGCAAAATCATAAAATGAGTCAATTAAAGTGATAGGGACACTCAGGGGTGGTAAGGTAATAAAGATGAAGGGGGATGGAGATGGATTAATACTTATCCTAGGAGTTGGGATGGCTAATGAAATTAAAGTTAGAATGACTGAATCTATGACTATATACTACTGGGTAGTGTTGGTGATTAGCAGTGATGGAATGAAAGGAATTGTGGAAGGAGGGAATGAAATGGTGTATATGGAAAGTGGAATGGAAACCTGAGTATCTAATGAAGGGGGATCCTAAGTTTCCACTTGACTTGATTTCACTATTGGCAATGGACTTATTATTATGGGTAAAATGGTGGGAATGAAGGTGGAGTCACTTGGGGTGAAGGAAGAGTGGAGATAGTAATAGGTGTTGGATCTATAGGAATAATATAAATAGGTAGGGGATGAATCATAGATATGGGAGTTGTGACTATCAACAAAATAAGGGTTAAAGTTATGGATGCTTTAACTATAGTTGTGTCTTTAGATGAAATGATGATCAATTGATCCATTTATGCTCCTCTTTTCTTGATTTCCCTTTCTTGGAATTTTATTTCTTCCTTTTCTTATGGGAGATCACTGGCCTATCTATTCACTTTATTTCTCCCTCTTTTATTGATTGCCCTTTCTTGGCCATTGATTTATTACTTTTCTTATGGGAGATCATTGGCCTATTTGTTTTCTCTATTGCACCACTAAGACCCTTCATTGATGGTGAAATTCCTTGATCCTTAAGTTTAAACAAATTTTTAGTGATACTTACTATATCCTTGTTCACTTAGACCCCTTTACTCTTGAGCCAATTAAGTGTTTTATTGATCACATGGGCAGTTCTATCTACAAGAGAAAAAGATTCAAGAACAAACCACCTTACTACTAGAAAGGGTTGAGAAATGATTTGTTTATATTATATATTTTCTATTGGGGACTCATCATTCACTAAGTCCTCAAGGATTGGTGCTAAATCAAAAGTGTTGACCTAATCTAAGGTCATTCTAGAAGGGTCTCTCAATTGGACTTCCTCTTTATCATCTAAATATTCCCATAAATATTCAAAGGAACATAGGAATATGTGGAGATTCCTAGTGTACTAGTGATGTTTCCATGAACATCATAGTATGGTCTCACCTCCAAATCCCTCAAGGTCATTTGTGTCATTTCTACCTTAGCACACTTGGATTTTTTTAAGAAGGGGCATGTGTATCTGCCTATACTAATTAGAAAATGAATTCATGACTTGTGTTTACTAGATAATAGCTTATGAGTATCAACAAGTTATCTCAATAGCTCCATCAATTCCCACTTATCACTCACATATCTTGTAAGTATGTAAGGGAAGACATTGAATCCACATACCCTAATGTGGGAGTAGGTGGGGAACTAGATTAAGTAATAAACCCACTACGTGATCTCTACATTAACATCATCAAAGAATCTCTTTCTCTCAATATCCTTGTCAAACATTATTATGATGCAATAAATGAATGTATCATTCACTCTTCTAAAGTGTTTTTTTCTAGACTCCAAAGCGAGGTTAGGGTAATAGTTGTATACTTTATTTTCCTCACTATCTATAGTGTTGAGGCCTAGGAAAGTTCTTCATTCAACCAATATATATACTAGGTATCTAGTCATGTAAAATTTCCCTATAGTTTATACCTCCATAAAATACTTATATAGGGAGTCACTGATGAGTTGGGCTTAATGGATGTATTGTTTAATCTCATGGATGACCCATTTTTCTCTTAAATTAAGTGTAAAATATAGCTGATAGTATAGCTAATACATATCTTAGTGTAAGTTAAGTAAATAATAATCCCATTCAACTATTGATAGAGAATGTAATTTACTAGTGGTAATGGATTTAAATGAGATATTTAAAGACTTATCTCCATAGGTGTTGTAGTAGGCTTCTAGTCCATTATCTAGAAATTATCAACCATAGTATTGGCATTTCATTTGAGACATAAATATGTGGTACCAATTTTACCATAATTACAAACCAATATAATAACTAAATAGCCTGAGATCTGTCATGACAAACAATTACTTGATATCATTCTTTATTACATCAATCATCTTCATTGAGCTACCATTGGTGACTAAGTAATCAACATATACAATGAGAATCACAAACTCCACCATTGCTCTTCGAGTTATAGGTTTAGATCATATATAATCCATGTTGTATGAGATTATTATCAATTTTGATGTACTAGACTTAGGGAGCCTATTTGAGACCATACTTTAAATCTATAAGTCTACATAAATTTTGTTCTTGACCAAGTGTGACAAATCCCTCTGGTTGAGTATTGTAGACTTATTTTTCATATCTTCATTCACAAAGGAACTTTTCGTGTCCACATGATGAATTTTATATCCAAACTATGAATCCATAACAAAAACCACTTTGATGGTCTTTATCTTGGCTATGGAAGAAAAAGTATCATTATAATCAATGCTTAATTTATATGCATAACCATTTTATAAAAGTATTTGCTAATGATTTTTAATGTTTCCATCTAATTTTTAATTGGTCTTAAAAACCATCTTACATTTAATAGGATTCTTCTCTGGTTGATGATCAACAAATTGCCATATGTTGTTCCTTATAAGTGACTAACACTCTACATCAATTACTTCTTTCCCTAAATTTAACTCTCTAGAATCATAAACCATTGACATCTTAAATGATTCTATAACTGTGCTCATTAGGGACAAATTCACCTTTCTAAAATCCATCTTGTAGTGGAAGTGTTTGGGACTCCAACTAATTTTCCATGTCAAATTATGTTGGTATACCACTTGGGCATAAGTTTTACAATACTAGTGGTTGTTGGAGGCCTTAGTTGACCATCATCATTTTCCTCATCACTAAAATTATCCATATTATGAATATTTATAAGACTAATGCCTATATCAAATTACTATGTAAAGGGTTATTTTGATTCACCTTTTATACAAATACAACTTCCTTGTTATATATCTTGCTAAAATTTATATTTATGATTCAGTATGCCTTCGACTCTTCACTGTAGTGAAAAACATACATTCCATATTTGTTTTTTATAATTTATTTACCTTGTATTTATCAACATGCATATGTTATTTACATCCAAAAATAATGAATATGTGATATAAAGTGCTTATTCCTAATTCATGCTTCCTTTGAAGTAGCACTGTTAAAAGCTTTGGTGTATGCCCTATTAAATAAGTATACCTATGTGTGAATTACTTATACCTAGTATGTATGAGGTAGGTATGAGTCCTCTATTAGGTTATGTACCATTTCTATAATGGTGTGATTATGTCATTTTTCAACACTATTTATTTGTGGAATTTTCTATCGATGAATACCACATTCCTTCATAAATTCAAAGAACTATTTACTAGTGTATTTCCCTTAGGATTTGAGTAGAGAATATGAATTCAGTGACAAGTTTTTAAATCCATAGTGGGTTTAAATTATTTTAAGGGTTTAAATGCTTCATCCCTAGTCTTTAATAAATATACCCACAATTTTCATGACTAGCCATTAAAAAGAGCCAAAATACTCAAATACACTAACCCTCAGTCACATATGTGCACACAAGTCAATGTGAACCATATCTAATGGGAAAATGTATTTATATTCATTTATTCCAAATGGATCTTTATTGGCATTTTATATATTAGTAACTATAACACACATAAATACTTTTCTTCATAGAGGAAACCCCTCTCACCATGTTATGTCTTCTCAGTGCATTCAAGAAACCAAAACTCAAGTGCCCATATCTCTAATTACACAAATTAACTAAGATTGTATCTTTTACAATTATATATTGATTGTATTTTTATAAAACATCAAGATTAAACATTTTACCAATCCTATAATATTTTATTACAAATTTTAAGCATTTAGACTTGTCTCTGATGATACAAAATTATTTTCATCTTCCCAATCAAATAAAACATTCATATTGTGATCAACTAATTATTTTATATACAATAGATAATTATTTAATATGAAAAAATATAAGGTATTTATCATCTTAAAATTATGAATTATAAGATAAAAATATATTATACCAAAACCTTGGACATTGTATGAAGTATCATCACTAAAACAGACATTACCATGAGATGATGAATGGTTCAATGTGGTTAAATAGTCATTACTTATGGTCATGTGAATTTTTAAAATGGAATAAAAATACAATACTTTAATTATGGGGTTGGTACATTAATTTTACCAAGTGGTATATAAATAATCCTCATCTAGAGTATCATCATCTTTAATAGTGTTCCCTTGTGATTAACAAGGTTTCTTTTTCCAATTTTATATGGATAGTGGTTATTTATTCTTTCTTTGTGTATATTGTTGATTTTTGGACTTGTTATTACTAAATAATCCCTACATGAATTAATTATACAAGAAATATTTCATTTCATGGTTTATCTTTCCACTAATTAGATAGATCTTTTGGGAACAAGATTTGTTCCCTTGCTGGTTATTTTGATTACTCTACTTTATAAATTATTTTTAACACTTCATTAAGTTATTCCAATTTGATTCAATGTAAGAGCATGTTATTAATCACCTTATTATTATTATTATTGCATTTATTTTTAATATTATAACCTGATAAATAATGTTTAAAATGTTAGTTTATGATCGGTAGTGAAGTCACATAATACTTTGTCAGCATTTGGTAGTGCTCTCAAGACAATTGGAACTAGGGAGTCATTTGTCACTCTTTCACCTACTTATAAAAGTGAGGCCCACACAATTGAATTATGATGTAGGAAGTCTTCAATATTTTCCCCTGGCTTCATATTGAGATAGTGAAACTTGAGTTGAAGATAAATAATTCTATTCTTATTTTTGGCTATGTAAATGGTGTTGATTTTGTCCCATGAATCATTTGATGTAGTGGCATTCCTAATATGAGGTTATGCCTTATATTATACCATAAACATGATTTTAAAAATTAATTTTGATTTAATTTATCAAAATTCCATTGTTGATCAATGTTTGTAGTGGGTCAGATGAAGGTACCATTAACAACTAACCTAATAAAAAAATCTAGGTGTGTTTTTATCTTAGTTTTCAATAGTATATTTATCACCATGAAGAATTTTTGTATCTGGTAGAAAAAATATTGCTCCATTTTGAATAATCTATATGTGGGAGATGTATTGGTGCGTTATAACTCCAAAAGGTTGTTATTTATATATACCATCATTTTGGTATACCAAACCTATTGATATACATGCCATTTATATATACCCATCAACACATGGTAGAGATTCTTAATTTCTATATACCCAATAGTACATGAGAGAGAGCGAGAGGTGTCATATGTAGATAGTATGTGAGAGGGATTAGTCATATCAATGATATATTATTATAAGTAAATCCTTGTACATGGACATAAATTCCATATATACTTGGATTTTCCAACTTTTAGGATTTTAGTCAAATAATAGTGGTGAATGGGTACTAGAGGGAATGGTAAATAAAAAAAATTGAACTTTATCTCTCCTTGATGATTTATATGGATAATTTTATATACATCATTTTTGTAGCTATGTTAGGTGATATATGTAGTATTTCAAAGTGCAATGAATTTAATCATAAGAATGAACTAGAGGCATCACTAATACTAAACATTATAATTGTGCAAGATTCATTATTTAATTAAAAAAATATGAAAAAAATAAAATATAAAAAATTATAAGGTCTAGAATAAAATTATTCTAAGGAGTGTTTTCATAGGCAATTTAAAATAATGTGGTAATTTTTTAGCTTCTTTGTAGGCACAATTTTTGAGATAATTAATTTGATTTCAGGGGATTTTAAATGTAAAAATTATTTTTTCTATAAATTTTATTTTTTGAAAACTATAGGATTTGCTAAAAATACTTAAAAAAATACATTAATAATATAGACAATCTTTCAAAAATTCTAGGTAACAATTAGACCCAGAGCTCTAAATATTGTGTTATTAAGATTCTAAAAATGTTTACCAAAAATAATTAAAATATAAAACATAAAATATTTATAACATGTTCCTTTAAAGGGGTTTTCAATATTGAAAATACAAACATCCAAGTAAAATTTTGGGTTGTGGGTTTTCATGATTTTATAGATACTGAATGAACTGGCTTCTAAGGATCTCTTAAGTTTTTTCTTAAAAAATTCTAAATTTCAATTGGTAAACTTTAAAAAATATTGAATATTTCATCTAATTTATTTATTTGAAATGAACTGGTGTGTGATCTTCCTAGGCAATAAATTTCATTTTTATGTTACGTTGAAATTGTTTGTTGAAGCTTTGACTCATAACAATGCTCCTTTGTATCATTGGTCACTTATTTTTTCTAGTTTTTTCTTCTTAAATATTAAAATCATAAATAGATGATGTTTTTACTCATTATTTTATTTGCTTTGATGAAGTTTTGATTTTTAGATCTCTGCCTTATAGAAAGAAAAAATATAGTGAAATATTCTTACAAGAAATGAACCCTTCACTACTACTATTGTATCTTCTTTGATTTGATGAAGCTTCACTTTTTAAAGTAAATTAATGCTTCAATTTAATCGAATATAAAATAAATATTTATTATCCCACAATGAAGCTTACACATGGATTGTATGAGGATCCTCTCAATTTCTCCTTTTTATTCTTTCTTCTCCTTTCCATGTTTGTTCATAATATCTTTCTATAATACCAAATTTTGATCCAAAAATAAATGATTTTATTCACATTATAAAATATTAGAAAAAAGTATTAAGTATATTAGCATTAGACTAACAACCGCTCCTATGATTAAAGATACAAAATCTAATAACTTACTAAAAATGGTTCTAACTAATCCTATTTTATGGAATTTTGTTAATCTTAAAAAAATCATAAAAATATTATAAAAATACCAATATTAGTTTTAAAATCCTCACATACATGGTTTTTCTCTAGGATGAATTAACTATTATCTATTTAATTAATCTAATAGTGTGTAGGACCACTTCTTGTCCACAACTAAAATAAGCACATTTAGTATGAATTAATAGCTTATGATTAAAAATCCTCTATCAATTCAAGAAGTAACTTATAAAAAATTGGAATAAGGGTAAAAAATCAAAGGTATAAAAGATGATGCAAACCAGATAGGATAGATTCCATGAATGTGGTAGATTTTTGTCTTTAAATTAACAAAAATATTATGAAACTTCTCATTGTTCTACATTATATTAGAAAAATAGTCAAAACATTATATGCCAAAGAGAATTAATGCAAGACAAAATTATTTTATTAAGAAAGGTTTAAGTGTATGAATAGATATAACAAAATTTATACATTATATCCCAATTTTAAATGTTGATTGTATGGCGATCCCATGTTTTTTTTTTAGTTTTTAATTTCTTTTACTTTATATGTGACATTTAAAGGTTTCTATTTATCATTTTTTTTCAATTTGAATGAATCATTTCCTTTATTAAATCATATATTTAACTATTTTTTAAATCTTGTATCTAATTAGGTTAATGCAACATTGTTGATACTTATTTTAATAAAATTTGGCATCTATGTTTTGGGGATCATGCTACACTAGAGAATAGGAAAACTATCCTGATATTTATTAGTCAAGTTGGTACACAATTGAAGACATCACACCAAGTATAGTGCAATAATGCTTTAGGTATGCAAACCAATGTGATATAATGATATAAATATTATAGAAAAAACAAAATCATAGTATATATACAAATTACAAAAAATATTCATATTTGGATCTCATGGACCAAAATTCAATGCAATCGAGGACCTGTAATAATATATAAGCATGAATTAGCTAACATCAATAATCTATTGAAATGTAAAAAGGACAAACTGTTTTTGTATTAGGAATGTAAAATCAGCCCTCTATTAATTTTGTATGAATGTAACATGGAGAGACATAAATGGGATTTTGGGTGCATAATTCAAGAAATTAATATGATAATCGAATTAAAAATTTGAATGTAATAGTTAAAGACATTATAATATTGATAAAGATATTCAAATACTCAAGATTATGGTGGGGCTTGGTTAGCTACATATAAGGTGATACCAATATGAAGTGTCTATTTATTCCCTCTTTGGTTTTCTTGTTTATGAGTTCCATTCAATTTTCACCTTTTAATTTGCTAATAAATAAATTAAATATTTTAATTTTATTTTTAAGGTTTTAAAATCATTAGGATTTTTCAATCAGATATAATATCTATACTTTTAAAATTTTATTTGAGGGGGTGGAGTGATTTTCTTTGTTTGCTTTGTAATTCATACACTTTTTTATTATTTTTCCTATTTGTTGTTTTCTATAAAGCATTTTCATGATCACACGAGGGAACTAGTGGTTTCATTATGTATTTTTCCCCTTTGTTGTTTTCCTTTGTCATTCATATTCATTTCTTAGGTGCGTTTTTCACCCATGTAGGTTTTTCCCCTCTTGATGTCTTCATGATTATCCTATTGGATTTAATTATTTTATTTAAACATTTTATTATAATCTCACTTGATTTTATCAAATTTTTAAAAATATTTCATCCAAGATAAAATTTTAAGGGATGAGGCATACGGCTCCAAGTTATATCTTTATGTTCACCAATTAAAGTGATGTTGTAGGATATAGTGAATCTGACTATATTAAAATTTGTCATCCAATTTTTTGAGTGGACCTTCAATTTGTTATTAATGTGGATATGCATGCTGTTTCATAATGAAATCAATCCATTTTATTTTGAGACATTGTGATATACAAAAACTTTTTGATATTGTTTTACTTTTTCCTTTCATGTTGAAATCTTTTCTTAACAAAATAAGTGATTGATAAAAATTGAAATTCCTTACACATGGTTTACTAGAATGCAACTCTAACATACTATGGAATAATAAGAACATATAAAACCATAAATATATTGAATAATTACCTCATGTAAACACTTATTTTAGTACAATACCCTTTTCCACTAGGTATTTTTCATATTTTATGACACTTTGTCCATGTGCAAACATTTGGATATTTTCAATACACTTTCAAAGTGTTGATCCCCAAGTCATCATCCTCTAACTTAGGTAATTATCACAACTAAATTTATGTTCACCTTTATATAATGATAATACTTACATTAAATTAATAATGTATAAAAAATTATAGATCAATTATTTATTTACCTTCACATAACCTAGGATGTTGTTGGAATGTCCATAACATTATTTCATGGTCCTTTCCTAAGCCCTAGTCATCTCATATGACTATGTCCTTAACTTTTGGGTCCATTATGAATTTATTTTATCCTTTTGTTTATTCTATGGTTGGACTATATGTGTATTTGGCCTTGAGGAGACTATATATATGAATGTACCTTTAGTTATTATATTATTTATTCTTTTCATCCAAGTTTTTATAAATCAAGTGTATCATGCCTATTATATCAAGTCTTATCAATAGGTCATCACATCAAAGGAGTGTGCATGGTCATGTAATTTTTACCTCATCCATCTAGGGCCAAGGTATTTAGCCAAAATAAGGTTTTAACAAAATTATATATTATCACACTCACATGCATAAGATAAATACATTGGCTCTAATTCTGAGTGTGAGAGATATGTAGCTACAAATCCTCAAGAGGTTTCCAAAGACTACTAACTTGAACACATTTATTTTTGAAATAATGTTTAGGATTAGGTCAATATCAAAGGATAATTATGTGCATGGAGTTGAGGGATAATTTAGTGGGAATTCCCCCAGTGTATACATGTTATGTCCATAACATGTATGTTGTATTTGAATTTATTCTTGTAAAATTTGAGCCACAACACATGCAAACTATGAGGCCATAATGTATACTAAATATGACCACATAAAATTTAAATGTTTTTATCACTAGGCCTAGTGCCAATAATGTGTACACATTATTTTCACTATGCATAGTGTTAACAAATTGTGTACGTTATGTCTTAATAACCTATACACATTATTTTAAACCAAAAAAAGGCCCATCTATGGGTAAACACTTAATTTTAATTTTATTTCTTGATTGACACTTATCTTGGCCAAACCATGATCACATTTTTCTTAGAGGAGAAGAAAAACACACCTCAACCTCATAATACTTTGCCAACTCAGCAATGTTACCATGGAGGGGAGGGGAGTAATAAAAAACCTAACATATTAACAATAGATTTTGACAAGTTTTTTATTTACATTTTTTAATTTCTAAATCCTATTTATTTAAAAACACATTCTTTGCAAGATTCCAATAGGATAACCAACCTCCTAACCCTCTGAACCCTTTACCTAACCTTCTTAACCCTCAACCTAACCCTCATATACTTCCACAAGATCCCCTAGGTAGTTAAGAGAATCTATCTGCACACATAGTGGAAAACAAAATATAAATTAAACAAATAATTAGGAGAATGAGGGACCCCACATCTACCAACACCCATTGAACCTATTTATACAATACCCTAGAGTTAGTATTAGGTTAAGTTGACTTGATAATGAGTCAAACTAAAAAATGAGCATCATATAAGGATAGACATAGGGTTTGTTATGATAATATATTTTCAGCATGTGTAGTGTAGGATAAATACATATCAAAAGAGAAAATAATTTCCTTATTCATCAACCCAAGAACCAATATACCTTTTCTAGTAACCACTAAAGGTTTCTTAATCCATCGATGCCTACATAATTTGATCTAAAATTTTTTTTATGATTAATCATGGATGGTATTTGATTACCCACCATGTAACAACCATGAGGTCCCATTGTATTTTTTAAGTAAGGTCTACTATGAGTTTGTCATCAATGAGATTTCTAACTATGTTGACTGTGGTGTGTTTTAGGTCTAATGAAAAGGCTCTGCATAGGATCAACTAAGTGCACATAATATACCCAATCAACCTAAATGAATCCTTCCCAAAATACACTTCAAATTAAGATCCCATATTTAGTGAAAGTGTTCATAGAGATTGACAGTCTATACGCTCTTAGTGCACTTACTAACACACTCATTTAGCATATGAGTAGGATTTATGAGATTGATGTTGGAGATACTCCACCTAGTATGCATACCCAACCTTGCCATTATAGATGATGTGGTAGTATATGTATTGGACCTTTAGATGATAATGGTGGTGCTTTTGAGGAATTATATGTTATATTCATGAGTGATTTTTTTTGGCATGTATATTTGGTTTGCACATGTCGATCACTACACACATGCAAGTATATTTTATATAAATGCAATGTTAAATTTAAGTTATATTTGTATTTAAAATTTAATAATTAATTTACATATAAATAGAATAATATTTATTTACTTTTTATGTTATAGAGGGAGACAGTGCTTACATCTTCATTTAAATATCCAACTTGTGAGCCATCCATTACTTCAGCTATCGATGATACTAGTCCAAAATTTATATATACAGAGGTAAAATTTTGAGTTAATATTATACTTAATATTATACTCTATGTGTATGTATATATATATATGCTCTTGAGGTAAATTTTTGAGTTAATATATTTTTAAGCCCTCTAGAAAACTAAGCAAGGTTATTTATTTGGATGATGATGATAGTAGACACTCCTCCATCTCTATGAGCAGAGACATACATAGGCATTACTTCTACAATGTCATCTACATAATCACTTAATGAGGTACATGTTAACTTGTAATTTTAAATTTAGAAAAAATATTTGTTTTAATAATTTTACTACATACTTGGGAAAATATAACTTATATTAATGTATTGTGTATGCAATATTTTTTTATGAAATATGATATTCATAGAATTCAAATGATTAGTAAGATACCTTCTCATGTTTCTTCCCCATTTCATATGCCTGTTCATGAACCTTGACCTGTCACTGACCCTATTGAGTGCCAAATGCAAATTGAACATGACTATGAGATTACAGTAAGTGTATGTTTAAATTATTTTTGTATTCTAGTTTACAAATTATTTCTAAACTTGGTTTCATGTATAATATGTAAATTTTATAATTATATTTGTATTGGAACAAGTTCAGGTACATGTGAGCTATGAGAAAGAAGTACCCATAGTCAGACCTTGGAAAAATCTAAGGCATTTGAGGGATATTCATTTATGAGCATGGAATCTAAGGGAGAGTCTTATTCGATGAAGGAAAAGAAAGGGAGACTGTTTGGTGAGTAGGATGTCTTAGATGGTGTACTTGTTTATATGTCTATATGGAAATGTACTTGTTTTTGACATTGTATGTGTATAAGAAATTTACCCAACATTTTATTATGTTGTTAGATGATGTAATTTTTTATATGCCTATATGGAAATGTATGTGTTATTGGAATTATATACTTATATGGCATTCATCTGACATGTTTTATTATGTTCTTATTTTGTATGCCTTTATGGATTTCATAGATACATACATATATGTGTGTGTGTGTGTTCACATTTTGTGGTGATAATATTTCCCATAGAATTTGGCTCCCATTATTATTTTAAAACTAAATTTGATGGTTATATGGCCATATTTATATATGATCACGTTTAATATTTCCTTTGTGTAATTTATTAATAATAACTTACAATCTTTCAATATGTGTTGTAATTAAAACTATATGGAAGAAAAGAGTATAATGTTCTCAGATATAGAGTCGTATATTACTGTGAAGTACCTCTCATGATTGGAATACACCATTTATCACTATTTTAATGTGGATACCCTTGATAAATTTATTTAATATCATTTGGAATTTGATATTCATGTTTTTGTAAATTCATTAAATTTATAGATATACTGCATTTCTATTATAAGAACTTGATTGATACAAACAATCAAATACTCATCTCTTACATACCTTCCTTGGATGCCATTATACATTTTATTTGTGCATGTTTGATAATGTGGTTATTTTATACTCCTCTTTTTGGATGTTTTATCTTTGGAGATGCTTTACGTTCTTGTTTGGAGACTCTTCTTTGGCCCTTTGAAGTAGTGCAAGGTTGTAATTCTCATGTTTCCTACAGACTTGGAATATTTTTGTGTTTATAGCTCTTTTGTAATTATCCCTCTCCATTTCACTCATCTTGTCCATTTCATGTTTCTCTAGCACTTGAGACAACTATTTCTTCACCATTTGATAAATCTTCATGATCATCTTCACTTAGTTATATTTCAAGTTCAACATCTTGGTCCTCTACATCATATCCAAACATGTCATTTTGATTGAAAATCACCTCAATGATTTTAATTTATGGTTTATTATCATACACTGCATTTGTGATGTAAGTAGACCCCTTAAGTTATCTTTCTCTAGGCCTTTTAGGTATGTCTTCAAGGCTTTATATCCTTTTTGATCCTACAACACTATTAATACATTTCAAAACTAATGTTAAAATGGATCTTTGCATGAAATGGATGTAAAAAAACTAATAAGATTATTTTTACCTTGTACTAATATCCTTTTTATTTTTAGGTCTCCAATTAGGTCTCCCTTTTCTTAAATTGGTCTATTCAAGGCTAGTGAGATTATTTATGATTATCTTCAATATTATTATATCATTTATCAATCTAACTCATTCATTCACATACCTTTCTTCTTTAGGTCTACCTCACCTTGTATTATTATTTATTATATAAATGAATTATATCCTCTTTACATTCTCATATCACTTCACTATGATAAAGTTATCATTATCTTTTATTCATTCTTATCTTATATCATAGCTTGGAGTACCTTTCTTTATCAAGCTTAAATCAAGAAATAATATTTTGGCTTTTAGGCCTTTGCATAGACCTACAAATTGACCAATAAATATAACTTGAATAATATAAATAATTAGGTTCCTTATGACTACTAATGAATTATTGAACATATATTTGAACTTATTTCACTTCTTTAGCCATCAAAATATTGATTTATTTCCATAAAAACTTATTTCTTACAGACAGCCCATAATTATTTTATATCAGACCTTGTTCATTAAGCTTGTCCTCAAATATCCACGAATTTTAACCTTATTGTACTTAATTTTAATGTTAATAAAAATCCCTGGCCTTATAAAATATTTAGAATCTAACTCTTATGTTATCTACCTTCAAAACACAACACCCGCTCATTCTTCTATGATCAAATAAACTAAATCATGATCTTAATAAACATACAATAGGGTTATTATAACAATTTTTTGTTTTAATCCCTTAACCAAAACCCCTCACACCTTATGTACTCCTTATGTTTAACCCAAACATATAAAATTGGGTTTTACTAGTCTTATAATAGGTTTATCGTGTTCTCATAAGGACATATCATTCAAGATATAAATTATAGGATATTAAGGATGAATTAAACATTAATTAATATTTTCTATATGTCAAATAATTTATTCAACAACTTACTATAACTTTAATTTTCAATCAAAATATCAATCACAACACTTTAGCCTTGTTTAGACCTATTTAAGGTTTGTAAAACATAAAGTCATAAATATTTGCATTTTAAAGGAATTTAATATGAGGACCCATTTGTGGCCTATAATTGATGGTGGATTTATCACACAAATGAAATACAATCCCCATTGAGCAAATGGTTGATCTGCTTGAATTGGTTTGAGAGGGAAAGATACTAATTTTTGTTTACCTATGAAGTAAGAACACTTCTCATAGTTCCTTACCCATTGATGGGAATATTTGAATAATTCAAGCCAATAATAGGCCCCTCTCATTATTTTTATGGTTATAATTCTTGAAGAGAAATTTCTACTTGATGGATCACCATGAAATTATTCAAACACCTTGGGGACTTGATTATGCTTGATACATTTTAGCATGACTCTATTCATATCTTTTCTAAATAATTTTTTTATCAACAAGAACATAAGGAATGGGTTTGAGTATAAAATACATTTTCTTGGACTATTGAAAGTCATACAATTACTCGCTAGTATGTAGGAAAGTGGTCATGTCACATATTCAGCTATTGAAAAGAGGTGGATTGGTTGTCTAAGGTGCACTTTGAGAATATACTATTTTAGATACTACTTCATCAATCTTGATATCATAAGCTATTTTTTTACATAATCCCTTCCCTCTTACAAGCTTTGTGATTTTTATGTCCATGTCATATTCCATGACCTTTGTGATCTATCCTACTCTCTTTTCATTTATCTTCTGGCTTAGTAAGAACTCTTTGACACCTCGGTGACTAACCATTAGATGATTTTTATTTTTGGAGAGTATATTCCTAAATTTTTTGAGATATTTAATCATAGCATATACTTTCTTCTTTATAAAACTATAATTCTCTTCATAATCCTTCAAGGATTGACTAAAGAAAGATATTCGTTATTCCAATTGTTCTTTATTTTATTGAGTTAGAATAACTTATATGTTGCCTTCCCCTTCAAAATCATATAGAATGAAATATTTATCATAGTTGGGGTTGACTAGGGTAGGATCATGAGAAATAACTTACTTGATGGATTCAAAGCTATCTTTTATTTCCTACATCCAACTGAAAATGATACCCTTATTAAGCATTACAGTAAGGGGTTTTTCCATGGAGGTAAAATTTGGAACAAATATTCTTATGAATTTAATTTTTTCTAGAAAACTCTATAATCCCTTCTTATGGCTTAGTATTTTTAATGTAGATATAACATTAATTCTCTCTCAATCTATTTGAAGGCCTTCCTTTGAAAAAATGTGTCCTAGTAGTTTCCCTTCATGAAATGTGCAAACACACTTCTTAGGATTGAGGGAAACCTTGAATTCTCTACACCTTTCAAAAAATTTCCTAAGGTGATCCAGGTGTGCATATGCATACTTTGAGTAAAGAGTGATATCATTTAGGTATACCAAGATCATCTCATTTATCAAACCTCTAAAGACCATATCCATGGATCTTTGGAATGTTTCACTAGCATTAGTTACACTAAATGGCATATTTTTATATGCATATGCACCCCATTTTATGGTAAAAGTAGTCTTGAACTAGTCTGATTCTTGCACTAGGATTTGGTTATAGCCATAATAACCATCTAAAAGAGAAAACATTTCATATCCTAATATAGTTTGTATAATTTTCTCCATATGGGGGACGGGGATAATGATCCTTTAGAGATGTATTATTTAGATCCTTAAAATCTACACAAAGCCTAATTTCATTGTTCTTATTTATTACAAGGACTAATTGGCAACCCAAGATGAGTGCTTAATATGGAAGATGATCTTACCTTCTACGAGTTTATAAAGTTCACTCTTCATCACGGGTTCTATCTTTGGATTAATTAGTCTTTGCTTCTTTCTAATAGGCTTGGTATTTAGATCAAGCTCTATTGTATGTTGGGATAAGCTAGGGCAAACCCTCTTAGATCATGATAACTCCAAGTGAAGTCATCATCAAACTATTAACATAAATCAATAAAATATTGTTTTTTAGAATCATTGCATACCTTTAATATCTTCAATGGTTTCCCTTCAGATTTGACCATTGGATTATAGTCTTCTTCATTCACTATGATATTCTTCTTTTTACCTTTTAGTTGATCATCTGAATTAAAGATGTTCTATAGAGTAACCAGACCCATAGGTATTTTATTCATCTTCAAATAGATGGTCTGATCTCCATATTGATCCTAGAGCCTTGACTGGTTCATATCAGAGAATTACACTTTTTCTCTCATAAAGTTGATAATTTGATGGTCACTATCAAAAACTTGCCAATTGGTTGCATTATCAGGAATAGATGGCCTTACTATCAACCTTATGTGTCGGATATTTTTCTTCTTTATTTTTCTAGGTGGATTATATTGGGAGCCTATCGATACTATATGATCAACATATTTGTTCTATACTCTTGGTACCACTTGAATGTTCAAAATGGTAAAGTCTTATAATAGGTCCCAAACCTTATGTTTGTAAGATCTTAAAAATATATTATTAGTTAAAATTTTTATCTCACTTGGTGAACATTCAACTCACTATCACCAAATATTTGTAAGTTTTTTATCCCTCTCTTTAGCTAATTGTAGGCCTCAAATCAAATTCTCATATTTAGCTACATTATTTGTATAGCTAAACTAAAGTATAAAAGAATAGAAATAGTTATCCTTCTATGGAGGGATCAAGATAATACCTACACCTACACCATTCCTACTTCTCAAAACATCAAAGAATAATTTACACATTCCTTGAATATCTTCAGTTGGTTTTACTAGGTTTAGGATAATTGCATCATTTTCATGAATGCAATATTGACCCAACCTTGTTTCCTATACATAGTCATAAGGATAAAATTGGAGGGATGATTACCATTCATCTAGATGAGTGTTTGGAATATATTCTACAAGTGTTACAACCTCATGATCAACCTCCTCTTCTTGGTCCTGCACTGTAGAATTCATGTCTACAGGGATAGGATTATATGGCTCAATTGTTGAATGTGGAGCCCATTTCAACACCCCTAAGTTTAAAATAAAATTAATGGGGCATTTTTAACATGTAATTTTTAATTTCACAAATGGTGGGGCATATTTTTGAGTGTGAAAACCACTTCCCACATTTTTGGCACATTTTATGGAGAAGTGGGTGTGATTTAAGGTAGTTTAGAGAACCAGGGAATTATCTTTATCTCAATGGTTGTAACCTCCCTTATTTGTTGCCATTTTGGTGGGGATATGCTTATTTCCAAGGTATGACACATTTTCAAGGGATTTTGTAAATTATAATTAGGGGTGAGGGGGAACACATTATGCATTACATTTTGCATCTCATTTTTTGAGCTTTGTATTCCTTCTTCAATCGGCGTGATTAGGTTTAAGGTGTAGCTTAACATCTCAAGATTTTTGGTGTGAATTTAGGTTGGAGAAAGTTATCTCTATGAGAGGTTTATTATTTAGACTTATCTTTTACTCTTATTTATAATATTATAGAGAGTTTCTTGGTGGACGTATCCCACATTGGGTGAACCATGTTATATCAATGTTATTTATGTATTTGCTTAGATCTAAATTTTCTTTCATATGTCTTTACTACTATGATTTTGAGGAATGAATTATGTGTTTCATGTTATTACATAATTAGTCACTTATTCCTAACAACTAGTATCAAAGCTAGCTTTAGTGGTTTTGCTAAAGTGGTGAATCACAGGGAAAGATATTATCTTGAGTGGGAGCTATGGTAGATAATGGTAGATCTATAGTTGAAAAATTAAATGAGAAAAATTTTGGATTATAGAAGATTCAAGTGGAGGATTACTTGTTTTAAAAATATCTTCATTACCCTTTGATGGGGAATGTAGGCCAACCTTTAAGTATGGATCAGGTAGATTGGAATTTGATTGATAAGAAAACATTAGGAGCCATACAGTTGTGCCTTACATCTTTGATTGCATTCAATATTTTAGAGGAGATTACCACATTTGGTTTGATGAAGAATTTAGGTTATTTATATGAAAACCCCTTTGCCTCTAATAAAATATTTTTGATGAAAAGGTTATTTAATATGAAAATGTCTAAAAATGGTTTTGTAGCTGATCATTTGAATTATTTTAATATAGTTGTGAGTATGCTAAATTTTATTGGTATTAAATTTGAAGATAAAGTTAAGGATTTATTGATTTTTTTCTCCTTACTTGATAGTTGGGATAGCCTAGTTATTGTTATGAGTAATGTCATCCTTGCTAAGGGAAGTTTAAAGTTTGAGGATGTTATAGGTGTGATTCTTAGTAAGGAAATGTGAAGGAAGAACACTAGGGAATCATCTTTAGGGAATGATTTGATGGTGGACACTAGAGGGAAAAAAAATGATATAAGTAAAGGAAACCATAGAAATTCAAAGGGTCAGGGAAGATCTAAATGTAGACCCAAGATGGTGTGTTGGCACTGTGGGAAAAGTGAACACACAAAGAAGGAATGTAAGGAACTTTGGGACAAGAAGACCAAAGATGAGGAGACCAAGGAGGTAAATATGACATGTAATATTAGTTATAATGCTTGAATTATTTCTTTGGATAATGTTTTTGAATCTTAGGTATTAGATTTAGGGGCTTCTTTTCATACCACCCCATATAGGCATCATTTTAGTGCTTATGTTCAGGGAGATTTTGGACATGTTTATCTTGGTGATGATGAACCATGGAGTATAATAAGGAAAGGTTGTCCTTATGTAAATATGTAGAATGGGAACACATGGATAATAAATAATTTTAGTCATGTCCCACAGTTAAGGTAGAATTTAGTATTAGTGGGGCAGTTGGACAATGAGGGTTGTTTGGTGATGTTTATAGAAAACTCTTGGAAAGCTACCAAGGGTGCTCTTGTGGTTTCAAGAGGTAAGAAATTTGGCACTTTATATTTGACTAGTAGTGTTGATCACTATAATTTAGTTTTTACAGATGGAGATTTAACTTTGTGGCACTACAGGCTTGGTCATATGAGCCAAAAGGGCATGAAGATCTTGAAAGACAAGTTTCCAAGATTGAAATAGGTTGATTAAGACTTTTAGATGATTGTGTGTATAAGAAGTATAAGTGAGTTAAGTTATTAAGAGTTAGACCTATGAAGAAGGAGAATAATTTGGAGTTGGTTCACTCGGATGTATGGGGGATAACTCAAGTATCTTCTACTAGTGGTTCACATTATTATGTTATATTTATTAATGATGTAACTAGGAAAGTTTGGGTTTATTGCATTAAGAAGAAATATGATGTGTTTAAAACATTCAAGAGATGAAAATATTTGGTTGAGAATGAAATAGGTCTCAAGTTGAAATATCTTAGGTCAGATAATGGAGGTGAGTATTGTAGAAAAATATTGATGATTTTTGTTCATAGAATGGAATTCATAGGCAATGGATGGTTCCAAGGATGCCATAGGAGAATGAAGTGTTAGATAGGATAAACAAGACAATAATGGATCATGCTAGGAGAATATGGTTACATGAAAGGATGCCCCTAATGTTTTAGGTAGAAATAGTTAGCACAATGATATATCTGATTAATAGAGGACCTTCAGTTCCTTTGGATGGAAGCGTACCTATGGAAGTTTGGATTGGTAAGAAAGTTAATTACTATTTTATTAGGGTCTTTGGATGTGAGGCATGTGTTCATGTTTCTAAGAAAGATAGGACCAAGTTAGAGGCTAAATCTGAGAGATGCATATTTATTGGTTATGGTGAGGATGACTTTGGTTTCCTAGTTTGGAGTCTTAGAGACAAAAATATTCCAATCTAGGGATGTTTTATTTAAAGAAAAAATCATGTATAAGGATTAGTTACAAGAACAAGAACAAAAATAGTACATAGTGTTGGATGATATTATGAATGGTAAGGTGTCCAAGGAGATAGTTCAGGAACCTCCTACATAGGAACCCCAATATCCTATAGTAATAAGGTATTCTAGGGTAATAAGAGCTCTTGAACATTTTTTCCCATATTTGAGTTATTTTTTACTTAATGATAGTGGAGAACTAGAATGTTTTGAGAAAGCAATGCAAGTGAATGCTAGGAAGAAGTTGGAGCAAGCCATGGAAGAGGAACATAGTTCTCTCATGGAGAACTAGATGTGGGATTTGGTGAAGCTACCCAAGGCCAAGAGAGCATTGTAGAAAAGTGGGTATATAAAATCAAAGAAGAGGATGGAGAAAGGAAAAGTTACAAGGCCTGGTTGGTGGTTAAGGGGTTTACATAGAATAAAGGTATTGATTTTGATGAGTTTTCATCTCTTATTGTTAAGATGACTTATATTATAAATCTACTTGGTATATTTGTAGAAGAGGATTTGCACTTAGAATAATTAGATGTGAAGACTATTTTCCTTCATGGCGATTTGGAAGAGGAATTATATATGGAGAAGCCATAGGGTTATGAGTTTGAAGGAAAGGAGAAATTGGTGTGTAGACTAAAGAAGATCTTGTATGGCTTGAAACAAGCTCCATGATAATGGTATAAGAAGTTTGATAGTTTTATGTTGGAACAGGTTTACTCCAAGTGTCATTTTAATCATTGCATGTATCTCAAGATATTTGAGGATGGTAATTATATTATCCTATGCTTGTATGTAGATGACATGTTGGTTGTAGGAAAGAATATGCAACAGATTCAAGTACTCAAGAAGCAGCTTGGTGATTCCTTTTCTATGAAGGATTTAGGTGCAACAAAGCAAATCCTTGGTATGAAGATAAATTAGGATAGGAAGGAGAGGAAGATGATCTTATCCTAAAAAGAGTATGTGAAGAAATTTTTGAAGAGGTTTAATATGTATGATGTTAATCCGATTGAGACTCCTTTGGCAGGACATTTCAGATTATCAAAAGAGCAGTGTCTCAAGACGAATAAAATTTGAAGATGTCTAAGGTACCTTTCTCATTATTGGTTGGTATCCTAATTTATGTTATGGTTTGTAATAGGTTAGATATTACCCATGCAATGGGAGTAGTAAGTACGCACATGAGTAATCTTGGTTATGAGCAATAACATGTAGTAAAGTGGATTCTTTGATATTTGAGAGGAACCATGGGTATAACATTGTGTTTTGGTGGATTAAAAACCACTTTTCATGGTTATGTGGACTTAGATATGGTTGTGGATGTTGATAAAAGGAGGATTATGATAGGTTATGTATATACTATTAGGGATACAATGGTTAGTTGGATTTCCTAGATACAGAAGGTTGTGGAGTTATCAACCACAGAGGTTATGTATGTTACTACTATAGAGGCTAGCAAGGAGATGATTTGATTACAATAATTACTTAATGATTTGATGAATAAGTAGGAATTTGGGGGATTACATAGTGATAGTCAGAGTGCTATATGTTTAGCCAAGAATACCACTTTCCACTCAAGGATGAATCACATATAGTTGTGGTATCATTTCATCAGGATAGCTTTGGAGGAAAATATGGTGAAGCTAAAAAAGATACATATGAGCTAGAATCCTATGGATATGATGACCAAGGTAGTCACATTAGAGAAGTTGAGTCATGAAGATCATAGGGGAGTGTTAAATTTTGTTTAAGGAGAAATGAACTCCAAGTGGGATATTGTTGAATGTGGAGCCTATTTCAACACCCCTAACGTTAAAATAAAATTAACAGGGAATTTTTAACCTATAATTTTTACTTTCACAAATGGTGGGGCACATTTTTTGAGTGTGTCAACCACTTCCCACATTTTTGGTACATTTTATGGGAAGTGGACATGATTTAAGGTGGTTGAGAGAATCAGGGGATTATATTTATCCTAGTTGGTTGTAACCTCCCTTATTTGTTTCCATTTTGGTGGGGATATGCTTATCTCCAAGGTATGGTGAAAATTTTAAGGGATTTTGGAATGTATAAATAGGGGTGAGGGGAACACATTATGCATTGCATTTTGCATCTCATTTTTTGAGCTTTGTATTCTTTCTTCGGTTGATGTGATCAAGTTTTAGGTGTAGCTTAGCATCTTAAGAATTCTAGTGTGAATTTGGGTTGGAGAAAGTTATCTCTATGAGATGTTTCTTGTTGATAGTTGTCATGTACTCTTGTTTATAATATTATATAGAGATTCTTGGTGGAGGTAGCCCACATTGGGTGAGTCACGTTAGATCAATATTATGTATGTATTTGCTTAGATCTGAATTTTATTTCATATGTCTCTATTATTATGATTTTGAGGAATGAATTCCATCTTTCATGTTATTGCATAATTAATCACTTATTCCTGACATCATTATGGTATTTTACGATTGGCATAACTTGTATTATTAGTCTAGTTCCATATCTCATCCTAAGAAACATGTGATACCAATCTATAGATAGATATCCTCCCATTTTTGTAGTAAAATCTCATGAAAGACAAATGGAAAAATAAGGGGGAAGATCTATGATTTAGATATAATGGGAGATTGAAAAGATGGGAAAAACATGAATAGTGATATTTAGCCCTTTTATTATTCCTATAATTTTAACATTAGTCCCATATAATTAAACCACACCTTTATTTATAGGTGTGTACTTTATACCAAGGGCATCAACTATTTTCGTAGGCATCACTAAATTGTTAACCCCTGAATCTACCATGCAATAATTAATGAGATGCTTCCCTACTATGAGTGAAAGATATAAAGGGGAGTATTACCATTTTTGCTTATTTTAACATCAATTTATGGTTAACACAAATTAATTTTAGCATTAGGTCCCTTGGCTGGAACCTTGTCTATTATCTAGAAGTTTTTCAAAGCTTCTTGTAACAAATCTCTTTATGCTAGAATGGATAGTGCTTCCCACATAGTGACATTTAAATTGGTCTTCTTCATCTACTTGATAATGTTGAAAGGAATATTACCAACCTTTATCGATGCCTTTGTGGGAGTTATGTACTATTTTATGATATTTGGAGTTAACACTTTTGCTTTGGGTTGGTCTATGGACACAAAGGATGGCCTTTGTACTATGTTACTCTTTTCAAGATCTTGTACAACTTTGAAAGTTCTAGTTTGTTCCACCCTAAGGGGTTGTATAATTTTTATTTCTCATTTATAAGAATGTGTATTGGTTGATATAAGACCTCCACCATTGAATAATTCTTCCTCTTGATTTATACCACAAAAGTCTTCCTCTTGCCAATTTAGAAGAGTTACCTCACCTTGAGTAGGTTCTTGTGTAGCTGCTTGTTGGAAGGTAGATTCTTCTTGTTATCCTTGTGTATTTGACATGACTTGCACCATCAAGCCTTGATTGATAACACCATTAGTAAAAGTATTATAATTATGTGTCTAAGAATAAGGATAAAACCATTCATACTCCTAATCTAGGTTGTTCTAAATAGGTATACTAGCTTTGGTAGCACTTGGTATAGCTAGAGAACATATGTTTGGAGGTTTTGCTTGCATATTTTGACCTTTTGGATGTGAGTTGCCTTGGTATGGTTTCCTATTTGGTTGGTATGTTTGGTTAGCCTAATGATAAATCTTATAGTTCTGAGATTTTTGCCTCTTCATTACTACTAACTCATTGCCAAAAATCTTGAGTAGTTACTTAACCTCATATAAATCATTTTTAGGTGTGGGAGTTAAAGTTGGTGTTTTGCTCATGGTGGGAGTTGGAGCAATTGTATGTGGTGGTATAGGAGATATTTTTGGAAATGGTGACATTGGTGGCCTTCAAATTTTTTTCCCTACTGGAATTAAAAATAATTTTCTTCCCTTACTTCAATTACATAGGTATTAGGAAGTGTGGTGCCACCAATTGACTGAATCATAACAACTATATCACTATTTAAGGCTCTCAAATAATATAGGAAAATATTATTTGGAGTTGGCTAGACCAATACTATAATTCTACTCTATGTCTTTTAAAAACAAAAATTGAAATTAGTCATGTGTTCATGAGGATCCCATTGAATAGAAATTAAGGATTCAACTAGGGAAAATTCGTCATTCTTATCTTCAAATTGAGTACATAGTGTAGTGCCTAAGTCATCCCAAACTCAAATGGAGTTGGGAGGAAGACCTCTATACCACTGTAAGGCTTTGCCTTTGAAAGAGGAGACTAGGAGCCTAATTGTAACATTATCTTGTACCACATTATGGATTGAACAAAGATTAGTAATATCTTGTTTGTGTTCCATAGGAGTCATAGAAGTTTCACTAGTAAAATATGGAAGAATTTTTAAATCCAAGGTAGGTATATCATAATATTGGGCCAACAAGAGTGGGCTACCTCCATTGAAATCTATGAAATTTAAATTTCTAGCCATTATGGGAGGTATGAAACTGATGGGAGTACTTGTAGGAGATACAAATAAAATTATAGGATATAGTCTAAGGCAAGGTACAACTAATTTTGATCTCTTTTTATAAGGAAATGATAATTCTAAAAAAAATATCTTAACTTTAGTAGATGATCTTGTTTGTTTACTCGGCATATGTAAACCTCAAAATTTTGAATCTATATGAAGTGGAGTTGCTAGGTGATTTTGAAATTTGTAAAAAGATCACAAAATACTCATTGAGAATAGCACCAATCTCTTTGTAATTTTTAGGTCCCACCGGGCATGCAAAAAAAATTAATATTTTCACCTCAAAAAAATTAAACTATTAATTACCCTAAGAGAGGCCCCCTAATTTTTATAAAAATATCTTGAATTAACCAAAAACACACATTTCCTTAATGTACTGTAGAATCTAGAACTCTGCCTATAATTTGTAGTTTACAAAATTGAAAATTGTTTCCTAATCTTTCGATCCTATAATACATTAATTGGTAGAATCTAGAGATCTGATTGCAATTTGTAATTTTCAAAATTGAAAATTATATTTAGACCTCTAGATCCTATAATACACTAGCTGGTAGAAACCAAAAGTCCACTTACAATTTAAAATTTACAAAATTACAAATTATAAGTGAAGTTTTGATTCCTACAAACTAAGTACCCCACAAAAACCAAAAATTGGACTACAATTTGAAATTTACAAAATTACAAATTTCAAGTGGAGTTTTGCTTCTTGCAAAACACTTTATCCAAAATCTAGAACTTGAAGAGAAATTTGCAATTTGAAAAATTATAAATTTCAATCTAGGTTCCGCTTCCCACCAACCACCTAGCCCACAAAATCTGAAACTCCAAGTGCAATTTACAATTTTGTAAAATTAAAAATTGTTATTAGAGTTCCACCTTCCCATTTTCAAAGAGATCAACCAATCCTTACCCATGGAATCTAGAGGTTGATGTGCAATTTAAATTTTTTTTTGAAGCCTCTAAAATTATACCACCCATCATAATAAATACATTAATTGTAGGGGTGTATATAAGAAATATTAAGGTTTTTTCAATTCATTGTTTAATATGTCAAATTTCATCTTGGAGATTTTTCCTTAGATTATGAACCCACCTTCAAACCATGACAAGAGACCATGACCTCAATCCATGACCATGACACCATTACACCCCTATATGGTATTCTTTGGACTACCCTTTGTATTTAATCCATCTTTTTCTAAAAAATATATCTTTCTTTCTCTTTTCCTATAAATCATTTGAAGAGGATAAGTTATAGATTAGGGTTTTCATTACTTGATTAGAAGTTTAAGGATTTAGGGTTTTTTTCATCATAGTGTTCCAAGCTTTATTAGTGTTCTATCTTCCTACAAGTTTATTATTAATGCACCTAAATATATCAATAGGTTCATATAGTGTTTAATAAACACTTCATTTTTGGATCTAAATAATCCATTGCATGAGTTTTTCGTTATGATATTGTTGAGATCTGTGGTGGAGTAGCAGCCAAGCTAAATGATTGTTTCATAAAATGTATTAAATTAAACAAAAGACAGAGAGAAAATGAGATTAAGAATATTAGCACTCTTATTCAACCAATCATGAAGGCCTATTAAATAGGAAAACAAATGAAATAGCCGTGAAGCATGAGATAGGTATAAAAAAACTAACCTACGTCGGCTTGCATGAAATAGCAAAGACCAAACAAACAACTAATCTCTTAACCAAAGTGGTTAAGGAAACTAATCAACATAAATTACCTTAGTAAATAACCTAAGGTAAATACAATAATATGCTAACACCTTCCCTTAATGACTAAACCAGAAACAAGACCAAGTTTATCTCTGAATTTTATGAACTTGTCTATACCAAGTGGTTTAGTCATTATATTAGCTGGCTACTCTGTAGTGGGGCAATAGAAGAGACTGATGTCTTCATTTGTAACCAACTATTAGATGTAATGATGGTGAACCTCAATGTGTTTGGTCTTGGCATGAAATAATATATTCTTCAGCATCTTCAAAACACTTTGGTTGTCACAAAAAATTGGAGTAGGCTTTGATGACTCAAACTAAAGATCCTCCAAAATTTTCTTTATCCACATGGTTTCACAACTTGCATTGACCATAACTTTATACTCTACTTATATTAAAGATAATGCCACTATAGTTTTTAGTTTGCTCTTCCATGAGAAAAATCTTAAACCAAAAGTGAAAACATACCCTATTGTAGATTTTCTTGAATCAACTAAACCCACCCAATCAGAATCAGAATATCCTAAAAGTTCAAAATCTACAAACTTCTTAAATAGTATGCCAAAGTCAAGAGTACCTTTGACATATCTTAATACTCATTTTGCAGCTAACCAATGGACTTCCTATGGTTTAGACATGAAGTGAGATAGAACACTCACTACAAAACAAATATCCGGTCTGGTGGTAGTGAGGTAAATGAGACTACCCACTAGCTACCGATACACTATTTCATTGACCGAAGGTGAATCAGTGTCTGTTGAAATTTTAGCTCCTACTTCCATAAGTGTGTGAGTTGGATTACAATCCATCATTCTAAACCTTTCTAGCAATGAATTGGCATACTTAGTCTGTGACATGAATATAGTATTACCACTTTGCCAAAACTCAACACCTAAACAATATTTCAGTAGTCCTAAGTCTGTCATGTCAAAAGTACAACAAACATCAACTTTCATTTGCTGAATGAGAATATTAGTACTCCTAGTGATGGCTATATCATCAACATATATAATGAGAATCAAGATATCATCACCAGACACCTTTACATAGAGATTTGGTTCTGAGTTACACCTTTTGAAACTTGACTCCTGAAGATATGAGTCTATTTTTGTATACTAAGCTCAAGGAGCCTACTTAAGTCCATACAAGGACTTGATCAACTTGAAAACAAGATGTTCTTTACCAAGAACTTGAAAACCCTATGGTCGAACCATGTAAACTTCCTTCTCTAGATCTCCATTCAAGAAAGCACTCTTTACATCCATTTGGTGCACCTGCCATCCAAACTGAGCAACAATAGCAACAATCAAATGAAAAGTTACCATCTTGGTGGTTGGAGCAAAATTCTCCTCATAATCAACCCCTTCCTCTTGTGCATAACCTTTTGCAATAAGTCTAGCTTTGTGTTTGTCCAAGGAACCATCTACTTTGTATTTTACCTTATAAATCCACTTACAACCAATGGATTTCTTTCCTGGTGGTAGTTCCATCAAATTCCAAGTCTTATTTTTCATTAAGGAATCATATTCCAATTACATAGCTGATTCCCACTCAGACTTCCCTTTGGCCTCTAAAAAAGAAGTAGGCTCAAATACTTGTGAAATATTAGTTGTTAGAGTAAGATTGACATGCTCACCTCTATTGCCAAATTGCTTTCCTGATCTCAGTCTTCTATCTTCCACACCTTGTGGCAAGTCTCCTTCTTTTAGTGCTTCAATTGTGGTAGTATACCACTTTGGCTTCTTTGGTTGTTCTGCTAGAACCTCACAATGACTTGTATCAATTCCCTCCCTGGAATGTGATTCCACTGATGAACAAGAATCCTGCTAACTTTTCACATTATAACTAATAATTGCATCATTAGATAACAATGACTCAATATCTAAAACTTGAACAATTACTGTGAAGTATGGCATTTGCTCATTTACTATGACATCTCTATTTACCACAACTTTGTTAATAGAAACATCAAGTAATCTATAGGCCTTTGACTGATCATTGTATCCAGCAAACATGTATGCTTTGCTTTTTGCATCCAAATTTCTTCTCTTTTGACTAGGAATAACTGCAAAAGCTACATAACTAAAAATTCTGAAATCACTTACATCTAGAGTTTGACCTGACCAAGCCTCCTCTAGAGTCATATTCTCCAAATCTTTTTTAGGACTTATGTTGAGGATGTATACTATTGTATTCACTACTTCTGCCCAATACCTGTATGGGACATTTTTGCTTTAGACCATACAATGAGCCATGTCCATCACCATCCTATTACGCCTTTCCATAACTCCATTTTGCTATGAAGTGTAAGGTGTAGTGTATTGTCTGTGTATGCCTTCAGTGGAACAAAACTCCTTGAACTATTTTGAGATGAACTCACCCCTATTATCTATTCTAAACCTATTTTTTAACCATAGCTTTCCAAGTAAGAAAGTTAGAAAAAAAATTAGATTTCTTCACTAGAAAGTATACCCACTTTTTCCTAGAGAAATCATCAACCAGTAACAGGAAATAACGGGCACCAGAAGGGGTAGTTGTCTGCATTGGACCATGCAAATCCACATGTACCATATCTAATACTCCCTTTGCTCTCAAAGCTTTACCAATATCAAATGAATGTCTAACTTTTTTCCCCAAATGACATCTAGTACATACATGATGACTATGCTAAATAAAAGGAATCCACTTAACCATCTTAGTCTTACTCAATGTAGTCAAATACTAAAAATTCAAATGCCCATACCTCTCATGCCATAGTAAACTTGTGCTATCAATCACTGCAAGTGCACTTTCTTTTACTTTGATTGGATCTATAAGCTTATACAAGCCTTTCTCATCGATCCCAATAAAAATAATCTTGTTATCTTTAGTGGTGACTAAACATTATTGTTCTTGAAATTTTACAACAAAATCAGATTTTGAGGTGATCTCACTGATTAAAAGAATATTTTTGTTCATATCCAGTACATACCTAACATTCTTGAATGTATAATTTACTATACCATCAAAACTTATATGAACATTACCAAATCCTTTCACCAAATATGTTGTACCATCTCCCAAAGATACAAATTCATTACTACTGTTATCTTCAACAAAATCCACATACCAGTCCTTATAGCATGTATAATGGTGAGATGCCCCTAAATCAAAGTACCAAGCTTGATCCACCATAGAATTACCACTGGAAGCCATGAAAGCAAAATTTGGTGATTCCTCACCTTCACCTTCAGCTACATTCACATGATGAGCTTTCTTTTTGGGGTTAGCCATATCCTGTTGTCTTTTCCTACAATCTTTCTTAAGGTGACCAGGTTTTTTACAGTAAAAAATTTTCCATTTAGATCTCTTATTACCTCTTACTTGTGAAGATTCTGATGGATAGCTATTTTTACTAGATTTTTTACCCTTTTCCTTGATAAAGAATGCACTCTCTGTGGAAGTGGATGTAGACAACACTGCCTGCTCCTGTCGTCTCTCCTTTTGTAATAGCAATGTAGACAATGTTTCAAAATCCAAAGTCTGCATCTCATCAATCATGTGCAAGGACTCCATAAATGACTCAAATGATGGTGGAAGATTTTTCATAACAAGAGCAATCAAATCTTGCTCATTAATAGGTTTTTGCACTACTTCCAACTAGTCACTGATGTCCTTGATCTACAACAAAAACTCAGAAACAGAGCCACCTTCCTGCATCTTAGTGGAAAATAACAAATTCTTCAAATACAACACTCTATCGACTTCAGAAGCCTAATATTTTGAAGATAAAGTTTTCCATAAATTTGATGCTATAGTCACATTTCTGACCTCTGAGATTAGATTATTTGCTACTGACAATTTTAACAACATGAGAGCCTCATGATGACATTTATCATAGTCATTGGTATCAGTGGCAAGCCTTTGCTCATTACCGAGCACTATTTAATCGATATTCATATATTCACATATTGTCAAAACATTGTGACTCCATAAACTAATATTCTTGCTAGTCAATTTTTGAGAATCTGGTAGTAATAGGTGTTGAATACTAGCCATTTTAACTAGTTTTTCATGAAAATGATAAAATCAGAAAAACTATAATTACTTTTTTATAATAAAAAATCCTTCTACACACATTCTATATTGACACTGAACAACCCTATCCATTTTTAGCAACAAACTCAATACCATTTATAAGATCACAAAAATTTCTACCACTGAAACAATTAAATCGAGAAAACTACAATTTCAATTTAAAAAATTCTATCTCCATTGACATCCAAATAAAAAAAGCTAGAAAACGGTGAAATTTTTAGCTTCCCAAACACTTCCATGATTAATAGTCAGTGGCAGGTCCCCAATTACCCTTATTGGCTAAAGTTTTGATTTATTTCAATTAAAAAAATAAAAAAATTGAAATATTAAAACTTTAGGCTAAAAATTTTATAAAAAATTTAGCCAATCAAAAAATTCGCCTACCTCTTAAACTTCAGGCAAAGATTCTGAGCTCATTTCTCAAACAAATTGCAAACCATTTTCACTAGTGTCTTAGTTTTGATTTAACTCATGATTTAGGCTTTTGTTTCACTGAAAAAGATGAATAAATGATTTTTTTTATTTTCCTAGGATCCGTACGGTGCCCTTACACAAATAAATTCAATAAAGGCTTCTAAGCCTCTAAAACAACCTATTTTCACTTCCTTTTGGTCTTATTTATCCTTTTGATGCTTCTTGGCAGTTTTTAGACCTTCTGGTTGAGTTTTTTGAATCCCGTGATGCTTTTTCTCTCCTTGGCTCTCCACTGGGCACCTGAAGCTCCTCCCTAGCAAGACAACAACCTCTCTCTAGCTTTCACAAACCTCCACTCAGGTTCTAAAAACCATGGGCTCTGATACCATATTAGATTAAACAAAACACAGAGAGAAAATGAGATTAAGAATAGCAGTGCTCTTATTCAACCAAGCATGAAGGCCTATTAAATAGGCAAACAAATGAAATACCCATGAAGCATGAGATTGGTATAAGAAAACTAACCTACATCAGCTTGCATGAAATAGCAAAGATCTAACAAATAACTAATCTCTTAACCAAAGTGGTTAAGGCAACTAATCAACATAAATTACCTTAGTAAATAACCTAAGGTAAATACAATAATATGCTAATAATATGAACATATAAATGGTTGGTGTGAGAAACCATGGTCCTAAATCTTTGTGAAGATGAAATTAATCTAAACTAAGTCTAATGAATAATTTCAAAACCCTAAAGTATAACCCTAATCTAGCATGAATATTTTCAATGAAAATCTAAACCACATTGATTTGATCAAAAAGATGAAAAAGGGAGGGTAGTGAAAAAAATAAGGTATTTTTAATCTTCAATCTAGACATTATGACAAATCTTAAATTTCATCAAGACATACACTAAATCAATATATAACATGAAATCGCATGGGCACAGATCCTATTGTATATTAGGAAAATGTCTAAGGAAAGGTAATGCAAATAAGAAATTAGGTTCACTTTAAAGGTTTACTTCTAAAAGAAAATAGCTTCTCCACATCTTCAAGAAAAGAAAAAGAGATTAAAATGAACCTAATATCTTTTAATCAACCTAGAATAAGCACAAATTGACAACTATGCATTAATATGTGCACATCTAGGATCCATACAAATAATTCAAATCTGAATATCAAACTAGATAACTAAGGAAGCATCCATGATAGCAAACACAGATAAAAATTAGACAAACTTTGTAGAATTTCTTGCTTGTACTACTTTCTCCAAATTTACAAAGTAATTTTAGAATGCCCCCTCCCTTTTACAATGACAATAGCTCCTTTTATAGGTTGTGATAGTAACCTATGAGATAGTTTAAGTCATCCATTTTCAAATGAAACTCAAACACATGTCAAAGATAGGTATCCCTTTATAATGATAATACCTCCAATGACCCTATTTAACTATGACTAACTTCCCATAACTATTCATTTGATGACTGGTATAAATTAAATGCCAAAAGATCCATGTGTTCTATCTATGTGTTAATGCCATGTTATTTTGTTTATTAATTCAAAATGTGACCATTACCCCTAGGACATGTGTCAACACCTCAATGGGTCTAGATATTTGAAAATTACACTTAATCTCACATCTTTGGATCATCCTTGATCGAATGAACATGATTCATTGGATCTTAATCCATTAGCTCATGATATTTACTTCATGTTCCATTGGGTCTTACTTCTACATGATTAAACATGAGCATGCCACTTGACAGCTTCACAGTCTCTCTGAGATCTTTTCATCACTCAGGCACCTTTGTGTCATGTGGTAAACTCCCATTAGATCTAGGCCCATTGAATCTTCAACCCTTTACTCATCATATATTTCAAACATGTACTCTTGAATGTAGATAATTGATTCCAATTCTACTCATCATGGTTGTGATACTTGTCACAACTATATTTGTTCAAGCTCTATTGGAAAGTGTTTCTTTGTTTTGTGCCATTAGATCATCCTTGACCAATACAATAGGTTCCATCAGATCTTTTCCACTTGAGTGAATTTGATCCATTAGATATTGTATTTAAACTATGAGATCCTAACACTTGGTGAATCTACATTTGTCCTAGGGCTTCATTGAAGTTTTAACCCTTACTCTTCATTGGATCTTTGAGCTGCCTTTGAGATGGTGACACTTGTCACTCTCACACTACTCTTAAATCCTTTTAAAATTTAAACCTTTTGATCTCCATTGGATATTTAGTTCCTAATTTAATGTGCACCATAGATCCTTTCTTTAACTTATTGACTTTTAACTTTGATCACACACATCATTGATCTCTTTTTAAGCTCCCACAATCTTGACACCTATCATCCTCGGATTTAATTAGAGCCTATAGATAATGAAAGTTAAGTTAGGACTATGGAAATATAAATAACTTAAGCTAAAGTTTTATATTATGGTTTTATTCATGTTGACAAACATGATAAAACCTTAGGATAAAATTTAATCTAAGTTCTAAAACATAATAAAGGGGACCCTACGAATGATAAAAGATATGGCATAAAGTTTTAGCTTAGGGTTTTTATTATATTAATAAATATAATTAAGACTTTAGAATAAGGATTTAGGCCAAGTCTAATATATAACTAAAGAGACCCTATGATTAGTTAGGTCATGTGGAGATAAAAGGAACTAAGGGGGCTCAAGAAATATAAAGGACCAAGTATGAATTTTTTAGACTAAGGTTTGGTCGTGTTGATAAACATGACTAAGCCTTAGGATAAAAACTAAAATAATCTCATGACATGATTAATTTTTTTGATATAAATTTTTCTCATGTTAATTTGAATTTGATTCAAAATAACTTGAGTTAGGATAATTAGAATGAGGGTTTTAAGATGACCAAACAGTGATTCAACTTATTCTTTTAACAAATGAAAGGCTAGTAAAAGATCAAATTAATATTAAATCATGAAAGCCAAACATTGTCCATTCTAGATGGACTTCATTAATCCTATAACCTAAATCATAAAGATCTAATGTTAGCAAATTTAGACAAGATAAAACTAGAATCATGTGTAAATATGTCAATCCAACCATGTTGCAGATGATCTTCAAATAAAGATAATGTGCAAAACACTCTAATGGTACTCTGATTAGATGAATCTTAAATTTAAAGCATAAATTTGTATAATTTGAAACAAGGGTCCCCATTTTTAGGAATGGGGGTATGTTGAGCTCAACAAATGATGACTTAGAGGGGAAACATAACAATATGTTAGAATTTAGATACTCTTGGTTTAAACTAATAACTAGAGAAATCATCCCATATGATCAAGTACCATTATTATGATTAACTCATAATTAAAACAAGTCTTACATATACATAATTAGGATCAAACATCAAAAAATAGCCATTCTATGTGTGTGATTTGATTCCATTTATTGCTTATTATGGGATTTAGGGAACAACTTCTAGATTTCACAACTTCAAACTTTAACACTGACTTATAACATATTTGGATGTGCATTGAGGATCATCATTTAGCTTAGGGAAGGCTTGAGAATTGATCTAATACTATCCAAGCATATATAACCCCAACAAAGATGCCTTTCAATCCACTCAAGGCCTTTCTTCACTGCCATTTAGGCATCCATAGCCCTGATAAAGTTTACCAGAATCACCTTTGCTTAGAAAGCTCTTGAATTTTTTAATAATGTTCTTATTGTTTGTATTTTTCAAGTCATTTTGACTTTATATAAAATTTTGGGAACTAGGTTATCCAAGTTTTAGTATTTGGTCAAGTGTTTGATCTCTAGATAATCATCCTTGGTTGTAAACTTTGTCCCTAGAAATAATGTTTGTTAAGTACAAACATGAATGTGTTTTAATAATTCAAACTTTCACCTAACATGTGCAGTCCTTATTAAAATAAAATTTAGATCAAAATAAGGTTTAATATTTTAAGTAAAAATTAACCTAGATATCAATATTTATCAATTTCTCCAAATCATAACATCAAGTTTAAATTTTTGGAATCCATGATCAACCAATGTTTAAAATTCATAACTACATTATTGATTTGAAAAGATACTTGAGAATTTAGGTGAATTTGGGTCCTAAAAACTATATTTAAAAAGACTTATTGAAATCAAGGAACAAATCAAAGTAAAAATCAAACACACTAAAAAAATAAATAACAAGCAAACAAATATTTACAAATGCAAGATAAGAAGGAAAAAAACATGAAAGAAACTAAGATAAATCCCTACACTAACTCCATAAAGATCCTACCTCTAGAATCAAATGGAAAGTTATTTAGTCTACTACAAGACCTTGGAACATGATTTCTTCCATTTAATGTCCCCTTCTTGTGGATAGGAACACTTGTATGCTTGTGTCTTTTGTATGATGTAGCTTGGATTCCCACCTCCATTCTCAAGTGCATGTATTGAATATATGGATCCAAGATCTAATCATATTCTTCCAAAATTATTCCTTTTTGCATTAGGAAATCTAGCTCTGCTTCATTCAAATATTGATCATGTCTTGTCTCATTCTCCTTCCATGGTTGTATTGTGAAATCAACCAGTATACTTGGATTGATGTCTTCATCTTACTTTGGGATCTTTAGAATATCATTGCCTTCTTTAATAATAGATACAATAGTACCTTTTATAATACATTACCCAATATCTATACGAAGTGGGAATGGACTATCAATCTTTGCACAAAAACTCTCCAAGTCATCCCAAAAGGTATCTTCATCATGATCAACAGAAAGGATATGAGACTCATTTGGAATATTACCATTTGAAATATGTTGATCACATACTTATAACCTTTTGATGAGATCATATGAAAGTTCTTGATCTATTGCATTTTCTTCATCTTCATCTTCTTTTCCTATAAGTGTTTTAATGACATCTTTAGGAATTCCATTCATCTCAGCTACAACTTCTTTTATTACTTCAAAAAGGATAGGATCTTCAAATTCATCTTCATCTTGAAATGGAAAATCATAGGGCTCTACCATAAGAGTTATTTTATAAGATGCAAATGTCTCAAAATAAATAGATGACAACATAGGATTATTAATAACCCTACATAATTAACCAAAGGCACATCACAAGTGTTTATGTCAGGCACATTCATAATTTTAGATGGCTCATTGTTATAGTTGTCATTATTGTTTTGAAACCTAGATGTGGGTTTATTGAACCCCTAAACATAATAATTTATATTAAAACTTTCCCCTTTGTTACCTAATTGCTTTTGTGTCTCAATAAAATCAATGCTCAGTTTTTGAACCATTTTTAATATGGAGTCCTTTTCACTTTCAGTTTCCTCTAAATTTTGAACTTGAGAACTACTAGATGTTGGCAACATAACTCTTTGACTTGTGGATGATATCCACTTGAAATTAAAATACTAGGTTTTGACCAGGATGAGTATGGATCAAAGGTAATTGGTTTAAAATTAGACTTTGATTTAAATTAAGCATGCTCTGATTAACAACAGGCATGACATTTAGCATGAGAAAATAAAGATTAATATTTGGAATGACATATGTCATTTGATCTTGGGGTTGCATTTGGTCATTAATTACCATAGATTCAACATAGGCTAAAGTTAATGTATTTATGACTGTAATAGATCTTTTCAAAAACATAGAAGTTAATGGATCTAAAACATCTTTATAAATATTTAAAGCTAAATCCTCAACATGTCTATAAGGAGTTATAGTTCTATTCAACATATTTTGAAATATAACATTAAAATCTCTAATGGTTTCATTTGAATCCTTCTTCACAGTAATGAATTATTGATAAAGGACATATGGACTGGTGGTCTTTTCAAATTAATCAATGAAATAATTATTGAAATCATTCTAGCTGACAATGAAATATTTAGGAAGGTTAAGAAACCAATCATATGCCTCATCTCTAAGAGTAAAAAGAAATCATCTATAGGCAACATCTTCATGAAAAAAATTTAACAATCCTAAGGTGGCCTTAAATCATTTGATATGTTCTTCAGCAATCACAACACGAATAATATTAATAGAAGGAAAATACCATTCAAGATTTTGAGGCAAATCATGTGCCTACCACAGCACATTGATAGAAGATCCACTTAACCATGCCATAACTTAATGAATATCTTACTTGTGTCCATTTCAGATTCAAATTCTATTCATAATACAACATAGAAACCAAATCTTTGTAAATACAAATGGATCTTCAAATCCTTGAAAAAAATTTCACATAAATTTTCAAAGAATAACAATCTTTAGCTAAATAAGCCTAAAGACTAGTCTAAAACCATGAATATCAGTGATATTTACACAATTAAACCAAGAATAACATAAATATGAAAATAATTAACTAATATTTGAATAAAATTCACTAATAGTTAGCAAAGATACTTCAAATTCACAAATATTTAGCTATATGCCCTCCTTCTAGCACCAATTTTCCCTTGTTGGTGTACCTAAATGTATTAACAGGTTCATATAGTGTTTAAGAAACACTTATCATTTTTGGATTTGAAAAATCCATTGCATGAGTTGTTGGTTATGATATTCTCAAGATTTGTGGTGGAATAGTGACCAAGTTAAATGACTATTTCATATAATGAACATGTAAATGGTTGTTGGGATCAATCGTGGTCCTAAATATTTGTGACTATGAAAGTAGTTTGAACTAAGTCTAATGAATTATGTCCAAACCCTAAATTCTAACCCTACTCTAGCATGAATATTTAAAATGAAAATCTAAACTATATTAATTTGATAAAAAAAGGAGCAAAGGGGAGGGTAGGGTAGAAATAAGGTGTTTTTGATCTTCAATCTAGACATTATGATAGAACTTAAATTTCATCAAGACATGCACTAAACAAATATATATCATGAAATTTCATAGGTATATATCCTATTGTATATTAGGTAAATGTCTAAGGAAAGGTAATGTAAATAAGAAATTAGGTTCACCTTAAAGGTTTACTTCCATAGGAAAATAACTTCTCCACATCTTCAAGAAAAGCAAAAGAGAAAAAAGTGAACCTAAGATATTTCAAACAACCTAGCATAAGCACAAATTGATAAATCATCATTAATAGATGCACATCTAAGATCCATACAAATAATTCAAATCTGAATTTCAAACTAGATAACTGAGGAAGCAACCATGATAACAAACACACAAATAAATAGTGGACAAACTTTATAGAATTCTTTGCTTGTACTGCTTGATCCAAGTTTACAAAGTAATTTTGGTTGTAATAACTGCCCCTTTTTATAATGATAATACCTCCTTTATAGGTTATGATACCAACCTATGAAATATTTTAAGTTAGCCATTTTCAAATGGAACTCAAACACATGTCAAAGACAAGTATCCCTTTACAATGATAATACCTCTAATGACCTTGTTTAACTATGACTAACTTCCAATAGCTATGTATATGATGACCTATATAACTCAAGCACTAAAAGATCAATGTGCTTTTTAAATGTGGTAATGCCATGTCATTCTATTTATTAATTTATAATGTGACTATTGCTTATAGGACACATGTTAACACCTCATTGGGTCTAGATCTTTAAAAAATCCACCTAGGCTCACATTGTTAAATCATCCTTGCCCAAATGAATATGATCCATTATATCTTAATCCATTAGAAAATATTATTTTCTTCACATGCCATTGTATCTTGCTTCTATGTGATTAAATATGAGTGTGTTGTTTGGTAGCTCTGCAGGCTCTCTGAGCTCTTTTTATTATTTGGGCACCTTTGTGCCACATGATAGACTCCCATTAGGTTTGGGCCCAATGAATATTCAACCCTTTTATTATCATATATTTATTTCATGTACACTTTAATGCAGATCATTGATTCCCATTTTGCTCATCATGGTTGTGACACTTGTCACAACTACATTTATTCAGGGTCTATTGTAAAGTCTACCTTCACTTCGCACTGTTAGATCATCTTTTATCAATCCAATGAATTTCATCAAATATTGTCTACCTAAGTGAGTATGCTCCATTATATATTATATTTTAACTTCAGGATCCTTCCACTTGGTGAATTCACACTTTTCCTAGTGTTTCATTGAAGTTTTGACGCTCACTCTCTGTTGGATATTTGAGCTACCTCCGAGATGGTGATACTTGCCACAATCATGTTGCTCTTATATCCATTTGACATTTCAACCTTTTTCTCTCCATTGTATATTTGGTGATTTATTTAATACACACCATAAATCCTTTCTTTGACTTATTGAATTTTAACTTTGATCACACATGTCATTGATCTCTTTTTGAGCTCCCACAATCTTGACACCTATCGCCCTTGGGTTTGATTAGAGCCTATAAATATTGAAAGTTACGTTAGTACTATGGAAATATAAATAAATTAAGATAAAGTTTTAGATTATGGTTTTATTCATGTTGATAAACATGATAAAAGCTTAGAAAAAATTTAAGCTAAGTTCTAAAACATAATAAAGGGGACCTTGTGAATGATAAAAGATATGGCATAAAGTTTTAGCATATGAATTTTATTGTATCAATAAATACAATTAAAACTTTAGGATAAGACTTTAGGCCAAGTCTACAATATAACAAAATGGATCCCACAATTAGTTAGGCCATGTGGAGATAAAAGGAACTAAGGGTGCTTGGGAAATACAAAGGACCAAGTATGAATTTTTTAGACTAAGGTTTGGTAGTGTTGATAAACACGACTAAGCCTTAGGATAAAAAATAAACTAAACTCATGACATGATTAATTTTTCTCTCATAAATGGTTCTCATGTTAATTTGAATTTGATTCAAAACAAATTGAGCTAGGGTAATCAGAATGAGGGTTTTAAGATGAGTAAACATTGGTTCAACTTGTTTTTTTGATAGACCAAAAGATAGTAAAAGATCAAATTAACATTAAATCATGAAAGCTAGACATTGTCCATTTCATATGGACTTCATTAATCCTATAACCTAAAACATAGAGATCCAATGTTAGTAAATTTAGACAAGATCAAACTAGAATTATTTATAAATATGTCAATCCAACCATGGTGTAGATGTTCTTCAAATCAATATTATATACAAAACACTCTAATGGTACTATGATTAGATGAATTTTCAATTTAAAGCACAAATTTTGACAATTTGAAACAAGGGTCACCATTTTTAGGAATGGAGGTATGTTAACCTCAATAATTGTGTTCTTTATTACCTAGGATTTTTTTTCCAAAATTCACAATAAAAATCTAGGGTTTCTCTAAATTTCACATAACTAGTCATGAATATTCCCTTGAAAGTTTCCTCCAAGTCCATTCAAACTTTCAACCTTAAAAATTCACCTCCCATCTATGTGGAGTTTTCCATTGCTTTAAACACCTCCCATCCCCATGGGATTTTAGCCTACAAATTTCAACACATAACCACACAAACATTCCTATTGATCAGTACATCTCCAATATCTACTGGAGATTTCAACTTGATTTTACAGCTACACTTTCCTATGGAATTTTCACCTACATAGAGTATCTCTAATATTCATCAAAGATTATACTTGCTTCTAGCACCTGTAAATCTCACCAACTTTACATTTATTTTTCCCTCAACATTTTTTCTAGAATCCATGTCTGGGAAAGAGATGAAGTTCAAATCAAAAGGACCTAGGGTAACTCTTAGTCTAAAATCCAACACCATTGAAAATATAGACACAAACCTAGGTCATATTGATGTAGGTGACTTCTGGACCAAGATCAATACATAATTCAAGAATGATTAGATCCAGATCATCTATGACTCTAGATTACCCCAAGAAATAACATTCCCCTAGATGATGAAAATCCCTAAGCTAGTACCAACACTAGCACAACATTATGATGCTGATAAGAGAGAAGTGATGAATGATAAATGGGAAAAGATTTTAATTTTGGATCCATATTTCATTGATTCAATATTTGAGATACCAGATTCAGAGAGTTATCTAGACATAACTCTATAAACATCTAAAAAGTTCTTTCAAAAAAACAACATTGGATTTCATAGAGTGATGAACAAGCAATGGTTGAGAGTCCCTAAGACTTCCTTCACCAGATTTCCAAAGACACTGGCAAGAATTGATTTCAAAGATGAGGTTGGAGATAAAATTATATTAGTACATAGGATCACTAGTAGCCCTAATGCAAAGAGTTTCTAAGATTAGATTTATCATTAGATATGGGTCATCCATGAGAATAAACAATACATCCACTAGGCCCAAATCATCAGTGACTCCCTCCATAAGAAGTTGATGGAGGTACAAACTACATGAAAATTTTACTTGACTAGCTACCTAGTATATATAATGGCCAAAGGAAGATCTTTCCTAGGCCTCAACACTATATCTAGTGAGGCAAATAAAGTATATAACTATTACCTAGTCCTCACTTTAGAGGCTAGAAGACAACACTTTATAATATTTAATGATGCATTCATTTATTTCATCATAATAATATTTGACAAGGATCTTGAGAGAAAAAGATTCTTTGATGTAGCTACTACAAAGATCAACCAATGGGGTTCTTGATGCAACTAGTTATCCACCTACTCCTACATTAGGGTATGAATATTCAGTGGCTACCCTTACACACATCCAAGATATGTGAGTGATAAGTTGGTATGGATGGAGCTAGTGAAACAACTTGTTGAGACTCACAACCTATTATCCAATAAACACAAGTTGGGAATTCATTTCCCAATTAGTATAGGTAGATACACATGCCCCTCCTTAGTAAAATCTAAGTGTGTTAAGGTATAAATGACATAAATGACCTTGATGGATTTGAAGGTGAAACCATACTATGATGTTCATGGCAACATCACTAGCACATTAGGAATCTCCACGTATTCCAATGTTCCTTACTTTGAAGATTTCTAAGAAGATTTGGATGATGAAGATAAAGTTTGATTTGAGAGACCATTTTAAAATGACCTTGGATTAGGTCAAATCTTTTGATTTAACACCTATCCTTGAGGACATGGTGGATGATGAGTCCCTGGTAGACAAAATCTACTATAAACAAATCATTGATCAACCCATTTTGATAGTAAGGTGGTCTATTCCTAAATATTTTTCTTTTGTAGATATAACTACCCATGTGATCAATAAAACACTCTATTATCTCAATAATAAAGGGGTCCAAGTGACCAAGGATACAATAAGTATCACTAAAAACTATTGAAACTAAAAGAGTAGGAAATTTCACCATCAATAGAGGGTCCTAGTAGTGCAACAATAGAGCAAACAAATAGGTCATTGATCTTCCATAAGAAAAAGAAGAAATCAAATGCCAAGAAGGGGCATTTAAGAAAATAAGGAGAAATAATAGATCAACCAATGATCATTTCATCTCAAGACATAGCTATAGTTAAATCATCCATAGCTTCAACCCCTATCTTAGTGATAGTCATAACTCCCATCTCTAGAATTATCCCCCACTTATTTCTATTGTTCTTGTAGATCCAACACCTCTTCTTCCTTTATTCACTCTTACTTCACCCCAAGTGACTCCATCCATTCCCACCACTTTATCTGTAAGAATAAGCCCATTGCCAATAGTGCAATCAAGTCATGCGGATAATTAATTTCCCCCTTCATTAGATACTCAAGTTTCCATTCCACTTTCCCTTCCCACAATTTCACTCCCTCCTATTTCATCACCGTTAATCACCAACACTACCCAACAGTCTATAGTTATGGATTCATTCATTCTAACTTCAATCTTCTTGACCATCTCAACTTTTGGGATAAGTACTACTCCATCTTCATCCCTCATCATATTTCCTACCTTACCACCCTTAAGTTTCCCTACCATTTTAATTGACTCATTTGATGCTTTGTCCTCCACACTTACACCAATCCCTAAGTTCCAAGTCCTTGTGTCTCCTCCTCTATCACTTCCACCTCCCATACCCCTTGTAGACACATCCATTTCCATTACCCCCACCTCTTCCAATTATAAATTAACCCAACCCATTCAATGTAGATAGGTAAGGAGCAAGTCCTTGATGAAAATGTGGACCTTCAACCCACAAATGAGGAGGAAATTATAAAGACATATGTCAATTAATCAGTGATAGTATTAGTATAGGATACAATACTTGTCACCATGTCTACTAGTGTAACATATTTAGCTACAAATTCTTAAGTAATAGTATCAACACAGTAAGATGCTACACCTACTTGGTTAACACAAATAGTGGGGAATAAATTCAAGTAGATGGTTTCCCTAAGTACATAGGATTTTGGTCTTTCATATACATGTAAGAAATCCAAAACTACTCCCTAAACCTTTTCAAGGATATTGTGTGACTAGTAGGGGAAAGATATGTATAGATTATAGTACCCCCACTAGATAAATAGAAAGATCTAGTTTTGGGGGACTATCAGGTATCAAAAAATCACCTTGGACATCCTACAAGGGAAGGATTGACACGTGATGTTTAATATAGAATCAACTCCCTCTTTGAGAAAATAAATAGTGACAAGGTCACTAAGGATGAACTAAAAAACAAGGTTAAACAACTTACAGCTACATTGAGTAAATTCATGAAACCCAATGTACAATTAGGTTAACCCAAACTAGCACAGCGAGTTACCCAAATCATAGAACAAACAACACTTGATGTGGTGACTAAAATTTCAATCATGGGGATGGCCACTAAGGAATGGGTAGAGGAACTCATCTCGAAAGGTAAAAAAATTATTGATATCATTATTAGAGGTAAAATTAATGAGAGGGGGGGGTGAATCAGTGATGCAAGATAATTTAAACTTCAATTTCAATCCTTGTAATCCTTAAGCAATCATCACAAGCATTCATAAAGTATACACGCCATTTATAATAGTGAACTAGAAAGATGATGTATGATCAAACACACAACACATGAATTATGTGGGAAACTCTCATGGGGGATAAAACTCACTATAAATCCTACAAACACAAGGACTACTTGTCCTATAAAATAATCACAAACATGATACCTTTTAGTCAATTACCCATTTCATAAGGATCATCCACCCCTAAGCATGATCAATCACCTACTTATTCTAGATGTTATACACCCACACAAAACTTATGATATCAATAGCTCTAAAACTTTGATTTCATTTCCATCTAATGGATAAATAATGTATAACACTTTTCTTTCAACCCTTCACTCTCTCAAGCTTTCATACACAAGTAATACATCCAAAACACCCTTTTGGATCATTCTAGATCTCTTCACTCATCTTTAATATTCAATCTTGAAAGTACACTATAATGACATAAAAATTATGACCTACATGTCATATATATAATCCTCACCATACTCTTCTCTTCAATCCATCTACTAGACATACTCACTCTCCTCTTCATTTACTACTCAACACTTCACATCACAACTCTCTATTTCACTTGTCAACACTAGAAACCATCACTTTTGATTTCAATCTTTATAGATCCTTCATGAATATCATCTTCTTGGTAGGCCATTAGACTCGAATTAACTCTTAATACTCAAATCACACTAATACATATCTCAATTCTACCCTCATTGGTCAGCCATAGCATCCATGGGTCACTTTTAAGTAGTTACACCTTTCAATTAGGCCTTAGTAGCCCTTATATGTATCATGGAGATCTATTCACTCCTTTATTACTTCATCAAGAAAATTAGAAACACAATACCACTTTGAAATTCATATGTCTATTTCACATGACCCCTAAGACACCTTTAAGTGATTACATCCATAACTTCACTCCTCTACATATGCACAATCTACTCAAACATTAGCCTTGTACACAAGAACACCATGATTAAACAAATAGTCAACTTCCATGTATTTATTCATACTAAATATGTATTGATAAAACCTAAAAAATTCACACAAATTATTAGCATGGAGTCTACAATAATCTACTAGTTAATTCACCTTGAAACATCTAAAACTCATAAATATAAACTCAAACATCCTTCTTGGATCACTTGCAGATGATGGTCAAACCCATAATCAAATTTGGAGCTCAATAACTAATTTTTTTTTAATATTCAAACCTTTTTAAAAAAAATTTATATATCCCTTGGATTAATTTAAAACTTTGATTTTTACTCCATTAACAAATTCTACATAAATCAAAAGTTATAGCTCAAAAATCACATACTAGTTTTCCTTTGTTAATTTTAATATTAAAATTCCAACGGTCACTGTGTAATGAAAAATATTCAAACACATGTATTCATCTCATTCCACCTAATAATTTATTCAAATATTATCCATTAATATCCTCAATATTCTCTTGGTCTTTACCTTCAATTGCTAGTCATTGATCTTTGATATGTGCTACCAAGATTATGACACTTAGCAGTCCTACATGCCTTCTATGGACCTTAATATAAATATACATTCTCTTAACACACTTACACCAATTGGAATACCTAAATTTATTCTATATACCATGATATCAATATCTATGTGTTTATTCCACTTAGTATATTCATGTGCATTCTCAAGATCCTTTGACTTATTGACCTCATGCTTATCATTAGATCTCCATCTGCATGATCACCTATGTGCCACTGATCCTTGATCTAAATGATTGATCTGATCATGTTATATTCTGATACTTGGAATACTTGTATAAATGTCACTTAATATTACAAATTTGATCTAAGTATGGGAAACACTGTAATCTACTTGGAAGGTTAACTTTGCACCTCGATATCTTTTGCTATACACAACCTCATGACCTAAAACTTGGACCATCAGATCTTGGTACAAAATTGATCAGACGCATGTGACCAAATCCTTATAAAACTACCACACATGTGAATTCTAACATAAATAATCTATTCACTTAGCTTGATTTGCCAAGATGACTAGGATAACCTAGACATTCATATGATTGTTTTGATGAATTCCTTTCACTTACATAAGTACTCCAAGCACTCATAACACCTCATATGACCTATGAAATAGGAACATAACATCAATAACATTATCTATCATCCCAAAAACTTGCACACATGATATACAATTTTAAATCCACTTAGAACCTATTACTTTGTCATTAATGCATTATATGCATAGATCACCATGACTTAATGAAAATCAATACATCTCAATAACATGCTCAAAAATATCTCCCTTTGTCATTAATGTAAAACAATTTTTAGAATTTTCTCTCCCAAAATAAATAATTCTTTCATTTTGAACCTTCTCCCCCTTTGAAAATAGTGATAAATTTTTTCTTCCTAAATATGCCAACTTGATCCTTGGTGCTGAAAAACTACTGATAGAGCTTAGAAAGATCCCCCTAACATGATGCTCATCTCATATAAACTATTCTCAAACCATTTCTTACTATATATTCATAGTCTTACCCATTGAAAACACACCATCTTGACCATACCCTACTATTTAAATAAGAAACACAAAATATCAAGCAAATAAGAGTGATCATTCATTCATAATACTTAGAGAGACTCCCCTTAAGTCTCCTGACCTTAGAATTTTTTGGAGCACCTTCAAACCATCTCTATTCTTGACAAAAATACATGATTTCCTTAAAAAAATTATCATAAGACAATACCATGATCTCTAATAGATGTTTAATCCACTCTCAATAACAAACTTACCTTCATACTTAATGATTTGACCTATAGAAGCAATCATCAGAATTTGACTAGATTTTTCTTTTAGAACTAATGTCCCTGAATGGGTTTCTTGAATCTTTTCATTGATAACCAATGGATATATCTTATGAACTTATTTATCCCACTCTTTTATTGATAGTGTCATCTAGTTCATCACCTATATCATATACACTTTCTTCTACATATGACAGATGTCTCCTATGAAGCATAGATAGAGACACTCATTTGTCATGAGAGACTAGCAGTCCCAAAACTTGGGAAACTCCCACATCTCCATGATCTTACTTGACTTGAAATCTTGCCTCATCATTAGATTGAATTTTAATGAGTCCTTAAATTCACCTTTTGTTTTTAACTTAGAGTCCTACTTGATCTTCTTGTCGATTTGCATAGATAAAGCTTGCTCTTTGATTCTTGGACTTGTTTCCATTCATTATAGCTTCTTTTCTTCATGTTAGGACTAATTTTATTTGAATTAAGAGATTAACCATTCTTATAAAACCTTTTTATGTGGATTCTCTCTTGACATTTGTAACAAACCATATTTCTTAAGAAAAACTCATTGTTTCTTACCTTCTTAGGATAGAATCTTGCAATGTGCCTAATGTCATAGTAATTGTAGCATTCAATTTCAATTACATAAGTTGACTAATGATTCATATCATAGTTTCAATCAAGCTCATTAATTGAGGGTATTTTACACTCTCTTGACCTATGACCAAATTGATCTTAGGAGTAACATTGACCATTGAAATTTGCATACCTCATAGTATTTGGTTATCTGATAGGATTAGTTTTTAATATACTAGCACCATAATTCCTTGATTTATCATTGACCTTTAATGTCTGATTTTTCTTGTTCATTTTATCCTTTTATTTGTCTTGAATTGAAACCTTTTGTTCTTTTTTCAAACCTAAACCAAATCTATCAGTTGTAGATATTTGACTACTTAGAATGTTGTCAAGATCATCAACACTCTTTTCAAACTTCACAAAAGACCTTACCTTGCTAGATGTACTCTTCAGCTCAACCTTCAAAGAATTAGTTTCAATCATATACTTATATCATTCATTTTATTTAGTTTTTAGGATTGTATACATAGTTTCCAACTAAGTATTGAGATGCTTGACTATATCTTCATGTTCCTTGGTGTCATCATTTATTCTTGCCTCAAACATAATGAATTGCTCCTCATAGTTATTTATTTATGACATCATCTTCTTAATCTTTTTATTCTCAATATTCATATCTTAAAGATAATTTATCAATTCATCCTTATTATCTACCTTAGTTTCTTTATTATTTGAATCATTAGCTACATATTTTTTTGTCATGAGATCATCTCTTTTAGATCTGCTTCTTTTTGACTTCTTATATGTTTCAAGCTTGCTCATATATTGTTTTAGTCTCATCTATAAATATTACATATATTATTGATACATGATACATTCTTCATCCTTACTCTTTACCTATTCATTAAGAATACAAACCAGAGTTTTAAGTTGTCAAGTTAATTCATCATGCTCCTTGACTTCATTACTCAACTTCCTTCAAAAAAGCCAATTTTATCCTCATAAGATTTGATCAAGGAATATTTTTTTTTATTCTTACCTTATAGTACCTTCATTTCTTCCATAGTATTTATATATTTATCTTCAAGAGTGGCTTTCTCATCTTCTTCTTCTAAGCTATTTCCTCCAAATAAATATCTACTTAAAGAATATTCACCTTTATCATCAATAAGAGCCATGAATAGTGTCTCCTTATCCTCATTATGAAATGAATCTTCAATATTTGATGTGTTTTATTCCTATTATATATATGAGTTACTATATTCTTTATGGTAAAGGCTCTTAATACCTTTGTATGACTCTTTTTTCCCATTTCTCTTATTGAAGATTTTTTTGTACTTACTAGGACCCTTAGATTCTTGGGTTCATCCTCATGAGATTCCTTATGAGCTTATTTGTGTTTGAACTTTCCTCTATTTGGGCATCTACTTACAAAATGACCAACTTCATCACATGAAAGACATTTAAAAGTAAGTTTCCCTTCATACTTACTTGATCCTACATTTAATTTTCTTACAATCATGGCTTTAATTTGATATTTATTAAGGTCAAAATCTTCAATACTTAACTTGTTATTTCTAGATTTTGACACCTTAAACACCTTGAAGGTTTCTTACTTATTAGGAGGTATATCCTCATTAACTTACATCTCATAGGAAGTAAGGATCCCATGCAATTCATCCATTTTCATCTGAGTAAGATCATGACTTTCTTAGATAGTAGATATTTTTGAATCAAATTTGAGGGTGAGAGATCTTGATACCTTTTTTACTACAATATCTTCTTCAATATTCTTTCCAATACCTCTGATCATGTTTACTATGTCATCAACCCTTAGAAGATAGGATGCAACAGTGTCTTCTTCCTTCCTTTTGAGGCCCTCAAATTACCTTTGATAAGTCTATAATTTAGATAGCTTAACTTTTGAATCTCTTTCATAGATATTTTGCAATTTGACCCAAATTTCCTTGACAATCTGAAAATAGATAACCTTGGTGAAATTAGTCCCTAAAAGACCATAAATGATAGCATTCATTACCTTTGAATTATTTTCATGTAGTTTCTTATCATATGCACTAGTTGGAGTAGTTAGTGTAGTATAACCATCCATAATATATTGCCAAATATCAAACCCTAAAGACATAATGTAGATAATGGGTCTAAAGACAACTCTCTATTCTGCTTGTCAACACTAGAAACCATCACCTTTGATTTCACTCTTTATAAATATTTCATGAATATCATCTTATTGGTTAGGAATTAGAATTTACTTAAACCTTAATAGTTTAATCACACTAAGACATAACTCAATAATACCCTCATAGGTTAGCCATAGCATCCATGGGTCACCTTTAAGCAGTTACACCTTTCAATTAGTCCTTAGTATCCATTATAAGTCTCATAGAGACCTATTCACTCCTTTAGTACTTCATAAAACAAATTAAAAATTAAATACCACTTCCAAATTCATAGGTCTATTCCACATGACCCCTAAGACACCTTTAAATTATTACATCCATCACTACACTCCTCAACATATGCACAATCTACTCAAACATTAGCCTCATACACAAGAACACCATGAACAAACAAATAGTCAACTTCCATACATTTGTTCATATTGAATATGTATTAGTCAAACCTCTAAAATACACATAGATGATTTTTGTGGAGTCTACAACAATCTCCAATAGTTAATTCACCTTAAGACATCCAAAACTCATAAATACAAACACAAACATCCTTCTTGGATCACTTGCAGATGATGGTCAAACCCATAGTCAACTTTGGATATAAATAATTGAAAATATACTTATATTAAAGCCTTTTAACTAGTTTTTTTGGATATCCCTTAGATTCCTTTACAACTTTTCTTTTATTCAATTAACAAATTCTACATACATGAAAATTTATAGCTCAAAAATCATAGATTGGTTTTCATTTGTTAATTTGAATATTCAAATTCCAATGGTAACTATGTAATGCAAAATATTCAAACACATATATTCATCTTGTTTCCCTTAAAAATTTGGTCAAATATGCTCCATCAATCTCCTTGAGAGTCTCCTAGTATTTACCTTCAATTGTTGGTCATTGATCTTTGATTTGTGCTACTGAGATTATGACACTTGGTAGTCCCACATGCCTTCTATGGACCCTACTATTAGTATCCATTATATTAATTTACTTACACCACTTAGTAGACCCAATACCTTATGTGTACCCTACTATTATTTTCTATGTGATTACACCACTTGGCAGCCCCATGTGCATTCTCAGGATCCTTTGACTAATTGACCTCGTGATCACATTAGATCTCTATCTACACAATCAATTATGTGCCATTGATCCTTGATATTAATGATTGATTCAATTGAGATATATTTTGATACTTGGAAGCCTTTTATAAAGGCCACTCAATATTAAAAATTTGGCTAAGTATGGGAAACACTATAATCTGGTTAGAAGGCTAAGTTTGCACCTTGATAATTTTTTTATACATAACCTCATTAATTGAATCTTAGACCATAAGATCTTGGTACAAAACTGATCAAACCCATGTTACCAAATCCTTCTAACACTACCACATGTGTGAATGCTAACATCAATAAATCACTTAGCCTAATTTGCCAAGATGACTAGGAGAACCTAGACATTCATATAATTGCTCTAATGAGTTCCTTTCACTTCCACACGCAATCCAAGCACTCATAACACCTTGTATTAACTATGCCATAGGAAAATAACATCAACAACATTATCTATCATCCCAACAACTTGCACAGATAATATACACTTTCACATCTACTCGGAACCTATTACTTTATCATTAATGTATTATGTATATAGATCACCTTGACATCAATGACAATCAATGCATTTGAAGAACATGTTCAATAATAATAATGGACCACTATATAGTTTAGAGAGAGAGAAGGGTTACCCTAAGAGAACTGGTCAACAAATATGAAGGAGAGATAGAAAGCTTGACTCTTTTCTATCCCCAATTGATAGTTGTGGACTTAATTTACATAGACATCCTCCTTGTATAAAACATACTAAAAAATGATGGAGAGTAAGAAGAATTAGATATATCTTCTCAATTTAAAATAAAAATGCTTATAGATGCTACCCACAAAGCCAAGGTTGCACATGATAAGGCCACCAACATGATATATTACATAAAGGATTTGTTGAATAAAGTGTCATGCTGACTAATGGATGATCAATATCAGCCCCTTTCAATAAAAGAGGTTCAAAATGAATTCAAGGAAGTGATCAAAAAAGAATCTACATGAGATACTATCTTTACTTTGAGCTCTATCCACCATTACATCAAATATCATAACACATTAGATCAAATGGGTAAAGATATTCAGGAATACAAAACTTTGAGGATGGAACTTTTTAATTCAGAAGTAGATTTTCAGATCACTAACTTCTACTCTTTTGTCCTAGATGAGGACATAATTCAAGAGATATTCAAGGCTTTTGATGCATAAGTTTAGAAATTATAGGTCATGAAGGACAAAGATTCAGAAGAAGTGTTGGAAATAGATTAATTCTTTCTATTAAAAGCATTATTGTATATTGTATTTTCATTATTGTAAACATATTGTAAAGTTGCAAAAATATATCTTGTAAATTGTAGCTATCCTTTTGACATATCTCTTTGATAAAGAGCCATGTGTATTTTACACTTTCTATTTTGACAGGTTGGAAATTGTAAAAAGTGGATTTACAAATTACACTTTTCATTTTGACAAGCTCTAATTGCTTAAGTTGTAAAAACACATATTAAAAAATGCAATTCCATTTTTGACAAAGTGGTATGACTTAAAAGTCATAAAAGTCTCACTTAAAAATTATAGATTAGGTTTTTGTGAAAAAGTAACTTAAGTTATCTTAAATTTATTTTTTGTTTTAAAATGAGTTTCACTTTGGCACCCATTTGCATGAAGAACCATTGTACCTACATGTTTCATGAATTTTTCTCAAAGTTTCATACATGACTCTACCAATTTGGATCATGCCTAGCTCTTGCATGAGTTTTTCAACACTTGTTCACCACACCACTGATGTTATAACTATTTTAGATCATGACTCTTCTCATGAAGTTTCTAGATTTGCATGTTCTTATACTAAGCATTAGAATTTTTGTTAACTACATCTCATTTATGAGATATTTTGTATAAATATGGGTAGTATGACATTGCCCATCTTATATTTTTGTTGTTATAAATATTATTCTTCATTTTGAATAAACTCTTGTACATGTTATAACTTGGAGAATGAGAACTAACCGAAGATTTGCCTTTCTTGTCTAAGAAATCTCTATGTATGTACGTTGTTTGAATATTTGTGGATATTATAATTCTTATTATTAGTCATGAAAATTTATTTTTGTTATTTTATACCATATTATAGTATTTTTATAATAAAATAAAATAATATTTGTCCCTTCTATGAAAAATAGAAAATATTTCCTTTGATTTCCCATTTGCATGAGTTTGTGCTCCTAAAAATTTCAATATATTTTATATTATATTGTGTTCATTCAATAAAGCATTAAAATCCACTATAAAAATATTTGGTACAATCACCATTCTTAGTTTTTTAAAACTCATTCTCATAACTCTTTTCCTAGTCAAAATCCTGGTTTAGGAGCAAGATCACTAAGGAATCTAGTAATTTATTAGTTACACAAAGTTTATTAAAAATAATATGACCTTATATATAGGTTCACCTCAATTCACCAAGGTCCTAAAACTTGGAGGTGTTCCCATTGTATCATTATAGTTTAGCACAATGAGCTACTACATCAACAATGGGTGTAAAATCTAAGCGATAACAGGTCTAAATGGGAAAGAAAATATAGTTTGCTACACCATGTGGTTATTTTACTTATATATATTTTTTTCCAATCTAAAAACCCTAATCTTCAATATTACATTACTAAAAAGAATATTTTCAAGGTGAATGTCTTTACCACTTGGCCTCCTAAATGGATTTTGGGAATTAATTTCAAACCTAAACCAAAGAGGGATGAGGATCACAACAGGGCCAATAACAAGGAAGAGGGTTATTTCAATGATCAGATGGTTTAGTTATGCAAATCTCTTCCTCATCTATACCTTGTTAATCTCACATCTGTAAAGTATGAACTTGAACAAACAATACTTCTTAATCTTCTTAATTTTCAATAGGCCTTTAGTCACTCTCCTCCATGTACTTATGCACTAAGTTCCTTTGGTTAATCCGTTAAATATACCATACCTTCAACTCATCCATTATACTCTTAACATCCAGTCATTCCAGCAACCCTCCACTCTCATCAATTCCATCTTTACTTATCTTGTTAATCTTTCTCAATATCAGCCCCCTTAGCCTTGTAACAATGGACACCTTTGTTTCACATAAAACTTGGTTTTGTGATCCTTTTAGATTTTTTTCAATATTTATAATTCTTAAACTACTCTTGTTATTCCCTTCATCCACCTCGCTTCATTTTCTACCTTGATCACAACTTCTTAAATCTTGACAGGCTCTTGTATTAACCTTTTTTTGACATTTATTGCTTGTATAGAAAAATGCCACCTCAAATTGGGAAAATAAAACACTTTTTAAATACCCTCTATCTTCTACTAGTTACTCACCAATTTCCATGATCTCACTCAATACAAAATTCATCTTTTCAATCACTATTAAGGTTTAGGTTAGCCTTATTAGGTCTCTGTCACCCTTTTGTGCATGCAGTCTTAAATATCAATACTTATCTATATGGGTTTCACTTAAAATTTCCAAAATCACTTTCTCCACATTAGGAAATCACTAACTAACAAGTTTCATATTTTTTGGATGGTTTAATCTCTTATGGTTCATGTTTTCTCTTTTAAAACCTAGAAATAGGGTTATCTATCACAATAGATACTCAAGAGCATTCAACTTGAGGTCTTAAGAACTAAAACCAATTTGTTTGATCTATGAATGTTTATTTATATTTTATTCCACACTATACACTTATTCCTATAATTTACATCTCATAAACAAGTTCCTATTCCACCTTTCTATTTTAGTGTCTTTTCTACTATGCATATAGGGCTAGTCTATAGGGTCCTAGAACAACCAACTTAAGGTTTTCCAAATCCAAAACACTTTAAAATATATTTTAATGTTGGATAGTCTCTATATGAATCTCACACACCTATTTCAAACAAGCGAAACTCATCTCTTATTTTGTGTTTTTTTAACTTCTCCCCTAGACTGAGTGTATGAACTTAGAACAACATAGGTTTTATAACTTCCTTTAAAAATCATGTTTAAAAACTATTGGACCCATTCAATAACTTTCAATATTGTAAAACAAAACAAACACCTACTGATTAATGAATTTCCTCCACCACTACTATACATAGGGGTCCTTTTGCATCCATAACTTTCTTAGACTTCTTTAACACATAGAGTATAGAAACACACACTCAATCATTTGTTTATCAAACTAAGGAAACTTACTTTGATTATGCTGAAATTATCATGTTTAGTTAGAATACATCTTACACCTATAATCATCACTACATTCTACAGTGTCGTATTCTTTGTTACATATACAAAGTCTAACTATATCAACATGTATACTCAGATTGCATTATGTCTCCTAAACTTATAATAGAGGGAACATAGGTCTATAAAAAATGAATTTACATCAAATATATTGAAAATCAGATAAAAAATAACTTAAAATATTTGTAACGACATAATAATATTACCACAACACATGGAATCACTGCAACATATTTTCATTGAGGTTTCCTTCCTTAAACATTTGGATACAATCACCTTGATTTGTTTACATTTAGAAAAATAGGGTTCAATGATATATTTTAGATTTCAAATTCAAAATGAGGTGATTCTTGTTATCTTCTTTAGGTAATCACCTCTCCCTCAAATTTCACCTTCCTCCTCATCATACACCAAAAACATAAAACCTTACAAACATTTGAAAGGAAACCTATAACTACCTTAACTGCCCTTAACTCCCTCATGTATGTGGAGGAGAGTCTAACTAACACAACCACTAACACATTATAATAATGACTAATTAGATGACTTAAACATGTACTAAATATGATTTGGACCCTTTCAAGATTCCCAAAAAAATAGACTATAGTTGGAACTCTTTTACAAAGGATAAATGATCCAATCTTGTTACAAGAATTTAAAATTTTCAAACTTACAAAATGGTATAAAAATCCATTTTGAACCATAATTCAAATCCTAATTAATTATAAACCTCTTATATATGATAAATACACTTTCTAAGACTTATAATAACTATGACAACTAAAATTTAAGGCCTTTTGGAGATGCCCCTACATCATACTACCAAGGGGCAAAGAAAAAATTCCTTGAAAGTTATAAATAATGCGTGCATGATGTGTTATACTTACAGACATTTGATCTCCATTTCTAGGCCTCTTATATCCCAAGGCCTAATTGAGGATTATAGACCTTATTTCCCTTTGTCTGCTATTGTAAACAACTCCTCTTGTATGTGTACATGATTTCTTGAGCCACACTTGTATCTTTTCTTACTTCTTTCTTGCTCTTTCCATGTTATACCTGTAAGATACAACAAATTATAAAATAAAACATGTTATTTCTCATGCCCTTGAGGCATTATCCAAATATTTTATTTGTTCTTGTATTTTTCTTGCTTCCAAGCACCTTCTTATGCTCTATATGTTTTACTCTTCCTCTTTGCATCAACCATCAATGCATCTTGTTCCTTTCCTTGCATGATTTGTCCTTCATCTTCCACCTATATTTCAACCTAAACATTTGTAACTTCTTCATGTATAATGTCCTCATATTCTTGATTCCTTCTTTCCTTCAATATTCCTATTATTTTAGCCACCATTATTGCATTCCAAAAGTCTATATTTTCCTTGGTCATTTCTTTAACCATCTCTATATACATTTGATGAGTATCAAATACGTATTATCTCTTCAAATATTCCTCATACCTTTGCTCATGTTTCTATACAAATGCTTCTTTGGCTTCATTGGTACCTACTTCATGCTTCATGTTTATTTGTTTCATATATGGCTGACCTAATTGTTCTTCTTCCTTCATCATGACTCTTTTATGAGTTCTCCTTCCTCTTGGTGCCTCTTGAACACCACCTAGTCAAATGCCTCTTCCTCTTGATTATTGAGCCTATACATTGGCCAAAATATATAATTATCTTCTTCACTTGTCAAACCTACATTCATACATACCAAATTATCATTGAATTTCAAAACATGAGGCTTTATTGCCTCCTTTTCCTCCATCTTTGGTTGATTGCTCAACTCTCTCAACTGTTTCTTCAATCTATTAATCTCTTCTTGTCTTCTCTTCTTCTTAATTATGTCTTTAAAAGTACATTAACTCTTTTTAAAATCACAAATAAAAGCTTGGGTCTAAGTTAAAGAAAATCTTGTTCCAACTTTTCCAACACTAATTTTAATTCAACAATCTCACTCATATCCACTTCTTCTTTCCTGAATCTCTTTTGTCCATCTTTTTGTTTTAATCCCTTCATCTTCTTTGCATTTTCTTCACTATTTCTCTCTAAGGTCTCTCTCATGTACCTATCTCTCCTCTTGAAAATACTTCACACTTTCCCTATTGACCTTTACTTGGTCTCTTTCTTCTTTCTTCAAGCTCTTCTTGAGCTTCTCTCTCTTGTAAGCTCTCACTCACTCACCTCTTTTTATCTTCAAGCCTTTATGGGCTAAGGCATTTGCCACAAACTTATAACCTTTATACCTCTCTATATTCTTGAAACTTGTACTAGCCTTCATGAAACCACTTATAAAGCAACCTTTTCAATAATGTATCAAACAATGTTTATCACCTACTCAATCACAAACTGTATGTACAAGTAATCAATAATTACAAAAAAAATCAAACATACCTTCCAAGGAACCTTTTGTATTTGATACCAAATTATGTATATCTCTTCTTCATATATGCTTTTTTAATTTCACCTATGCAAAGTATAAACTCTAACAAATAATACTTCTTAACCTTCTTGTTTTTCACTAGGCCTTTAGTCACTCTCCTCAATGTACTTATGCATTAAATTCCTTTGGTTAATCCATTCAATATATATAGACTCCTTTGATTCCTTTAAAGCATCCATTCTCCTCTTAACATACACTCATTCCATCAAACCTCCACTCATAACAATTCTGTCTTTACTTATCTTGTTAATCTTTCTCAATATCACCCCCCTTAGCCTTGTAATAATGGGTACCTTGGTTTCACATTAAAAATTGGTTTTGTGATCCATTTAGGTTTGTTTCCATGTTTATCATGATTAAAATACTCTTTTTATTCCCTTCATCCACCTCACATACACACTCACTTCATTTTCTACATTGATCACAACTTATTAAATCTTGACAAGCTCTTGTAGTAACCTTTTTTTTGACATTTATTGCTTATATGGAAAAATGCCACTCACCTTGGGAAACTAAAACATTTTTTCAATACCCTCTCTCTTATAATAATTACTCACTAATTTTCATACTCTCACTCAATGAAAAATTCATATTTTTAATTAATATTAAGGTTCAAGTTAGACTTATTAGGTGTCTATCACCCCTTTGTGCATGTAATCTTAAATATTTGTACTTATCTATATGTGTTTGACTTAAAATTTCCAAAATAACTTTTTACACATTAGTCCATCACTAAATAAAAATTTTGGGATTTTTTAGATGGTTAAATCTCTTATGGTTTTCATTTTCTCTTTTAAACCCTAGAAACAAGGTTGTATGTCATAGTAGATACTCGAGAGCATTAAACTTGAGGTAATAAGAACTAAAACCATTTTTTTAATCTATGAAATTTTATTTATATTTTATTCCAAACTATACACATATTCCTATCATTTAAAACTCATAAACAAGTTCCTATTCCACTTTTTTATCTAATTTTCTATCTGACTGTACATACAGGGCCAATCTGCAGGGCCCTAGAACAACCAACTTAAGGTTTTCTAAATATAAAACACTTTAAAATATCTTTCAATGTTGGATAGTCTCTGTATGACTCTCAAACATCTATTTTAAACAAGATAAACTCATCTCTTATCCTCTATCTTTTTTTTAGCTTCTCACCTGCACTGAGTGTATGAACTCAGAACAACACATGTTTTAGAACTTCCTTTAAATAATACATTTCAAAAATAATTGGAAACATTTAATAACTTGTAATATTTTTTAAAAAAAAAACACCTACCAGTAAATGAATGTCCTCCACCACTACCATACATAGGGGTCCTTCCTGAATCCATGGTTTGTTCAGAATTCTTTAACACACAGAGTATAGAAACACACAGTCATTCATTTATCAGACTAAGGAAAGTTCATTTGAATTTTATAACATTATCATGTTTATTTAGCATACATCTTGTACCTATAATCATCATAACATTATAAATTATCCTATTCTTCATTACATATAGAAAGTTTGCCTATATCAACATATATACTTGAATTGCACTATGTCTCCTAAACTCAAAATATAGGGAACATAGGTCTGTAACAAATGAATTTACATCAAAGAGATTTAACCTCATTAAATAAATACCTTAAAATCTTTGAAAATACATAATAATATTACCATAACACATAAAATCATTGCAACATATTTTGATTGAGCTTTCCTTCCTTAAACATTTGCATATAGTCACTTTGATTTGTTTGCCTTCAGAAAAATAGGGTTAAATGATATTTTTTAGCTTTAAAATTAAAAAATAAGGGATTATTTTTATATTATTTAGGTAATCACCTCTTCCTCACCAAATTTAACCTTCTTCCTCCTCATACACCAAAAACATAAAACTTTACAAACATTTGAAAGGAAACTTATAACTACCTTAACTACCCCCTAACTCCCTCATGTATGTGGAGGAAAGTCTAAATAACACAACCACTAAAACATTGTCATAATAAATAAATAATTACTTAAACATGTACTAAATATTATTTCAACCCTTTTAGATTCCTAAGTAACTAGACTATAGTTTGAACTCTTATACAAAGGCTAAATGATCCAATCTTGTTACAAGAATTTAAAATTTTTAAACTTAAAAAATGGTGAGAAAATAAATTTTGAACCATAATTGAAATAATAATGACTTTTAATCCTCCTATATATGATAAACACACTTTATAAGACTTATACTAACTATGACAACCAAAATTGAAGACCTTTTAGAGAATCCCCTACATCATCTAGGAAATAAATTCAATAATTAATCTTAAGGAGATGAACAAGCATAATGTCAAGGAATATAATACTCCAATGAAGACTCACTTACCTAGAAATAGGGAAGACATAAAACATAATTATATAATCAGCAAATGGAATGATGATAATGTTTGTGTACATATAGGGGATCCTCATTCTAATATTCAGGTAGACTTTAATTTGATCTAATTCAAGGATATAATAAAGAATCAAAGCAAACTATAAATTTTAGAGGATAAGGTAAGCCTTCATAAATATTTCCTTTTTTGGTTTTTTAAGGATCATTAAAGACTAAAATAGGAGGTAGATAACTTTAATAAAAAATATGAGCTTTATTGCACAAGGGAGAGGGAAGTGGAAATGGCTACCCAAATTGAGATTCTTAGTGATAGAATTAATATGTTGGAGAAGGAAAACAAAGATCTCAAGGACAATCTTAATTTTATTGTTAAATTCAATAACTTAATGTTGAATAATTCAATGCAAAGTATGGAAGGTTTATCTATACTTTTTAATAATATAAAACCAAATGAGAATGAAACCAAGCCCAAGAAAAAGCTTAAAGGAGTGACTAATATGAATGAAAATGATAAAATGGTAGGTGGTTTGGATAATAATTTCAAAAGTATGATATAGGAGTGGACTATGGCTTACAAGGAATGGAAGAAAAGCCACAACTAATTTTCTTTGTTATGTAATGTAAGTTGTGTATCAACTATTAATCTTCTATGTCTTTGTTGTTTCTCTTCAGTGGACTTGTGTCATTTTCTATTTTTGTTAATCTTTTACTCTATGTTATTGGACATAGATGTGGTTATTTTGTATAGGTATGGTCCCTCTAAAACCCACTTTTACCTTTAATAAATATAAGTTGTGTGTGTGTGTGTGATTTATTTTTACATAAAATGGTTTGGCCATCTCAAAATATCTTTTTGACTAATATAAATTTATGGATATTTTTATAAAACTTCAAGTACAAATATGTTTGGTTAATATCCAATAAATGTTTTAGATGTGGTTCAAAATTATGAGAACCAACACTTCTTTTATTGGTAAAACTCTTGTATTATAATTCCAAAATTGTGAAAGTGAATATTTGAGATCATCGGCTATAGCCTTGTAATTTCTTGGAACTCTACTAGAGAATGACCATATCTCATTGGTATTGGCATCATTAAGTCTTTGGCATCTTATTATTACTTTCATTAATTTTTTATATTTATGTCCAATGCTTATCTAGTTTTTTAATTCAATCATTTTTTTCCTATTTGACCACTTATTGCATAAGTTGTAATTATATGTTAGGACACATTACAGTCTTTGTTGCATGATTTTAAGCCTATAATATGATATGCATCATGCATATTTTATAATTTTTTTTTTCGTTTTCATCATCCACGTTATACATTTTTAGTCTTATGGTGTACATTTTAGGTTTCATATTAATCAATTTCATCAATGAAATGTACACTTGACATTTTTGACTATCAAAATGTAATTTATCAAAGAAATTATCCCAATTTTTTTAGCTAATATTATTGAATGGTGGTCAAATTTTTTTTTATGCATTGGTTTAAAAAAAAAATCATAAATTTCAATTAAGTACTTGAATTTTATATGCACAATCCTCAAAGGTGTTATTAATAGTAGAATTTGTTGAGAGGGAGATTCAAAATTGTTGTGTTCACTACTAGTTTCTTCATTGTTAGTTTCATTATTTAATTATGGGATGACATTTTATTCATTGTTACTTTCATCATTATGTTTTTCCATGAAATTATCTTCATTGATATGGGTACATAATCATGCATAGAATCATCATCAACAAAATAAAAAAAATTATTTTGAATGTGAATTTACAATAAAATTTGGACATCTAGGTAAATATTCATCGTCATTATTGTCAATTTCATTATTATATATGACATTTGACTTATTAGGGATAGTTTTTTTCTGTTGTATTGATTAAAATGATTGCATTAACATGTTTCATTTTTTTCTCAACTCTTCTAATGACTCTGGTGTTTTGTGCTTTAACTTCTTCCTCTTCTTTGAACAAGCTTCGTCACCCATGACTAGACAAAGAAAAATTTGAAATTCCTTTTGATGTTGGGGAAACAAATAATAATTTGATTCCTTTTGATATTGGGGGACCCAAATAATAATTTGACTCCTCTTGTATTCACCATGAAAACTAATGAATGATGTAGAAAATGTTTTTGGGGTTAGAATTATCAAAATAATAGACAAAAATAAGTATTAGATAATAACTTATTATCTAGAGATAATAACACATACATGTTATAGTATAACACACACATTATTTATACTATGTGCATACTATTGATAACACATGCACATTATAGTATAATGTGTACACATTATTTATAGTATGCCTATGTGATCATATATCATGTTGTTATGATATATAATTATATTAATTTATGGAAACTTATGGTATATTATTATTCTAGGGTTCATTTACCCATATATTCAATCCTATATAATTGATTGATCCATAATTTAGGTTCATAGGGCTCATTTTGGCCCAAATCACATGTTTAATTGCACCAATTGACTAATTGGATTAACTCATGACTAATTTAGGCCCAAATCACATCTATAATTGCACCAAAAGACTATTTGGATCAATTCATGACTATTTTATCCCCAAATCACCTCTTGATCTTGTCTAGTTAGGTTGAAAGGGCTTGAATTGACATAAATTTATTTCTTGATTTAATTGGTGGACTTTATGCTTTATGTTTTTATGATATTGGGATTAATTGACCCCAATTTACTTTTATATAGATAAAATTAGTTTCACAAGGTTTAATTTTGTCAAACTTGCATCAATCATTATAATAATACACTAATTAGGTAAATATGTTAGGTTCAAGGGGTTCATATTAGCCCCAATTAAATTCATGTTTATATTTGTAATAAAATTAGGGTCAATTAAGCCATCTGTTACATCTTAGAAGGGTCAATTGACCCATAAAGTTGGTTCACATGGCTCAATTTTTCTCAGATCACATCCCTAAACTACACCAATTGACTAATTGGATCAATTCATGATAGAATCAAACCTAATTTAGTGCCAAATAACATCTTGCTCTTGTAGTTCAATTGAATAGGTGTAAATTAGTCCCAATTTCCTTCATGATTGAATTATTGGACTATTTTATTTATTTTGTTATGATATTGGGTTTGATTGACCCCCCAAATTGCATCTTATATAGGCTAATCATATCTATGTGGTTTAATTCCATCTAAATTACATCACTAATTCCAAAAATTAACTAATTGGCTCAATATATTGGGAAATATGGGGTAATTTAGCCCAAAATCACATCCTAAACTCATAGTTAGTTTAAATGGGTTTAGATTGGCCTCAATTACCTTCATGTTTGTATTTGGGATAAAATTAAGGTTTAGGGTTTAGGGTTGTAACAATTGACTAATAGGGTTGAATGAAAACCAAGATGTTATCTCTAAATCAATCTCTTATATCATAACAATATAACACTTTCTTCTAAAAAAATAATTAATAAAGAAAATGTTATGTAAATATCTTCCTCATGACCACTTTTAAAGTTAGATAACTAGACCAATTCATCCCTAGGTAATACTAGTATAGGTTTTCATTAATTTATGCTTATTATCTATTGTCTATATACAAAACATTTACAGTGACAATGTCTCTTTCCAAAACATGTCTAAGCAAAAATTGGATAAAATCATATGGTTTTACCTATATTATGATTAATTGGATACTACATGATTTGTAAAGTATGCAAGATTATTACCTACCATGGTTGCCTCTTCCTTACATTGTCATAGACACTTACAAGTACATATAGGCTATAAGTGAGTACATGGCATGCATGGGCCTATTACTCACCATACATATGCACTATTAGATATTGATCATTTATGTGCCATTCACATTCCAAAACATGGTTTTAAATAAATATTCTCCCACCTCCCATCTATGTCCTCTTTATTCTTCTTGGTTATTTATCACATGCAATCCCACTCCTCACTATATCCAAAACACTATTATCCATTATTCACTCATGTACCCTTCACCTTCCCAAGTAGGTTCTTTACTTTAGTACCATCCCTTCCCATATATAAACTCTTTATTCCTCTTGGTCATTAATCACATGGATCTATTCATCACCATTCCCCACTTACTATTAACCATTGATTGTCCGTTTGTTTTTCACCTTCCCAAATGAGGCTTTGAATTTCAATCTCCTCTATCCCATATACATCATATTTATTCCTTTATCACTTTGTAATTACTCTTGCTTATCCTTCTCACTATCATAAAACCTTAGTGTAATTGAGAAGGACACCTTTAAAACTATATTTCTTGTTATGGACACTTAATTTTGTTATGAATGTATTTAGTCATTAAAAATTGCATTATTATAAGGTAGTAGTATGTTTATTGATCAACGTTATATATTAGGATCTTATTAGAGATTTTTTAATTTATGTTCTAGCTGTCTCATGTCATTTTAGCCCTATTACCTCTATTTTTCCCATCTTATTCCCTCATGTTTCTTTGGGTTTATAATATTTTATCCAAAAACATACATTGTGTGGTTTTTGCCCCAAAAGTGTATCATGTATGATTATAGGGGTGAGACCTATTGACCTTTATTTTGGGCCTCTTGTGTCATGTTATATTTGGTTTGTTGGATTTATTTCTTGTTTTGTTCTAATATAGTCCTAATTTTAATTTAAGAAGTCTATAAAGATAATAAATGTATTGGCATATATGACATTGAAGAGATATACAATGAATATGTGAAAGCAAATAATTCAAGCATTTAGATTAGTGATTTAAAAGTTTAAGAAAATGTGAAGTATTTATTAGTGAAAAAAGCATTCATTCTAACATGAAAATTCATATAAATTACACTCTATCATCATTGGATTACCTCACTGATATTATTTATACTCAGTTCATTGTTTTATACATAATAAGATTTAATCCCAACTTATGATAACTACATAAGAGGATTTGAACTCTTGAGATAGGCAACTAAAGAAATTAACCAAAGAGTTTGTCATTCATCTAAACCTATGTATCATAGTCATCACTTGAACAATCACAACAATAATGAGTGGGTCAGTACTAAATTCATCAAGAATTCCATATCTAAGAACCAATATTTTAGCATGAATATGCTTTTATAACATGGATATAAGCACTCTTTCAATTTCAATTCAATTAGTTTTCCTATGATGAATCCTCCACATTTCATAATCATATTGAAGAGTAGGGGTAAAAAATGAATTAAATAGGAAAATATTTGTTTGGATATATTTTCATGGTATAAAAGACTATTAATTTTGATCCTAAAATTTATATGGTCTAGCCAATTAATATGACTACATCAATTCACAAATAAATGATATTATCATCATGTATTTTTTTATATAAGTGCAATTCACTCTTTATAGAAACATTGTACAAAAATTACTCAATAGTATTTTCTTGGTAAAAAAGCCCCCTTAGAAAGATCATCCTATGAGGAGGACTCCTCGAAGGACTCCCCAGAGGAGGATCCTTCTGTGATATCCCTCCTTACCCTAGAGCATTCCCCTCATAATAGTTTGTCAAAATCTCCTCTTGATGACCTTACCCTTAAAATAGTGTTCATCCCTAAACCTAAACCCATTACTTTTGGTACTCCTTCCACCTCTTATCAGAAGGGCAAGGCCATTGTAACATCAAAGCATGAGAAAAATAAATGCTATAAAACTTCAATGTAAATGTTTAACAAGTAGGTTTTAGTTTGGATAAATTGATTTAGGATTAGAATGAGCTCCACTACGTGGTAGAGGCCATGGTCCAATGAAGTCATTCCAACCCCCTCCCCTTTCCCCAGTCTTTAAATCCCCTAAGATTCTTAAATCCCCCTAGGGTCCCTCATGGGGGTCCCTCCAAAGCATCCCTTCCCACAATTGAAAGGCAGGGAGTGCTCAAGGATGATTTTCCCTGGTGAACAAGATTAGGGTCCCAAGAATCATACCATAGCAAAGGCCTCAAAAGATAAGTCCAACATCCCAACAAAGGATAATTCTACTATGGAAGACACCTAGGAGGGTCCCTCTAATTAATTTGATTGTTTCTATGTTTGTTTTAATTTTTTATTAGCCTTTTTATTTTGTTTGATCTTCAATTTGTGGCCTGGTTATAACTCTTTATCTCACTTTTTGTGGTTTTGGGTCCCTGTAAAACCTAGGTTTACCTTATCAAATAAAAAAACTATTTCACTACAAATAAAATAACTTTTTTACAATAAGCAAATTAATAATATGTTGGAGAGTTTTTAATGATGTCATGGAGGTATCCAAGTGAGTAGATGAAGTTCCTTGATAGTCTAAGTGATACAAAGTGTGCAATGTGATTGTCCTAGTATGCTTGAAGGATGAATGGTTGATATTAATTTTTGACATGGTTAGAGATGTTTAAGGATGAGTATGAAGTATTAACAATGTGAAGAGGTCCCTAAGATTTTTTCTAATCTTTGAGTGCTTGTGTGCATGAGTGGTTTTCATTTTGTTGATCATTTGTTTCTTTTAGACATTTTGGGTCTAGTAGAAGAAAATTTGAGTAGGTAGTTTTTTGAAATCACCATTACCATGTGTGGATGAGTCAGGGGGAGTTTCTCATATGGTTGTGATCACATTAATCCCTAGTTAATATGTGCTAAATCTTAGGTCATGCATCTAAGTGTAGTCAAAGATATATGGGTGCAAAGTCAGGCTTTCAAGCATTTTGATAGTGTTTTCTATGTTTAAATAACACTGAGTAAGCATGTTGATGATTTTAGAATTTATATGTATAGATGTTTCAAGAGGAAATGGTAACATGGGTTTGTTCAATATTGTGCCTAGTTCTTATGTGATAAATCTTAGGTCATGCACTTAAGTGTGATAAAATATATACAAGTACAAATTTTGGCTCCTAGGTAGTTTGACATTATTTTCCCATAGTCAAATTTTCACAAGGAAAGAAATATTTGAGTAAGTATTTATATGTGTAATATCTCACATGTGTGGATGTTTTAAAACAATATGATCATATGGGTTTGTTTAGTTTTGAGCCTAGTTGATTTATGATAAATTTTAGATCATGTATTGAAGCATGCCAAAAGATATGAATGTGTAAAGTTGGAATTCTAAACAATTATTGACATTATTGGCTCTACGGTAGAAAAATTTGAGTGAGTAGATTAATGGAATTATATTTCACACATGTGAATGCTTCAGGATAAGTTTAACACATGGTTGGATTCTCCTATGTGAGGAAATCAAATGGTCCAAATTTGAGAACATGTAAGCAAGTGAGATAAAAATTATTGAGGTTAAAATTTGGCTTATTAGATAGATTAAAATGGTTCCCATACTTAATCAATTTTGCATAAAGTAAAGTTCAAGCATCATCAATGGAACACATTGCTCCAAGATGCCAAGAAATAATCAGATGGTGTCAAATGTTCAATGTTTAATGTTGAGAAGAGATAAAGATCGAGATTATTTCAGGGATCAATGATGAGTGTGTGATTATATAGATAGAGATCAATGGTGTGCATTAAATTCAAGAGGTCAAATTTACATCTATTTAGCATTGTTAAATACCAAGCTATATACAAAATATCGATGGTGTGCATTGAGTCAAAGTTTCTAGATTACATGAGATAAGGTTAACTATTCAAAGATTAACATTTAGGCATCAATGCACTATGTATTAAAGTTTAAAGAATATCAATGGTGTGCATTTAATATCAGTATGAAAGGACACAACATGCAACCAATGTGTTCAATGTTTAACTGTGACCATTTGAATTTAATAAAGGAAAGACTAGGGGTTGGTTTTTTAGCGATAACTTTCGATCTATGCATAATTTGATCATGAAGTAAAAAGAAAAATTTCACAAGAATTCGAGATGAATCTATAAAAATAAATTTGAAGATATGAAATTTTGTATATTAAAAGTTATGAAGGTTTAAATTTGACTATGTGTTCACATATGCTCTACAAGTAACCTAAGAAGGGTAATTGAGCTTGTATTGATGTTGTTTCAATTTTTTATGATCTCTTATCTATTGGATAATGTTTTAAAATCTATAAGGATGGTATATGTGGATTGAGGTGTGATCAATTTATCTTGAGTATGAGAAATCCTTAATAAGTTGAGTGTGTATTCATTCATGGTGACTTTATGCACATAATATTATTTGAGCAAATTGTGCCTTAGTAAAAGAGTGTTTTTGGTAATTATGATCATTTTAGGATGTCAAAGGGGTCATGTGGAATGGGTCCATGCATTTTTAAATTGTCTTATGTTCTTAGTTTGATTGAATAAGTGTCAAATATTTGAATGGGTCTCCAAAAGACCTAAAAGTAACTTAGTCATATTTGAAAGTATATTGTGCTTAAGTGTGACCCACGTTATTTGCCATAAGTGTGAAGGCATGTATTATGGATGACAAGGAAAATATTTTGAACTTGATAATTAATTAATTCTCTCTATATATAGTGAAACCAAATATGATGGTTTATAGGCATGTGGAAGACTTGTGAGTGAGACTAGTGTAAGGTGTATGTGAGAGTTATGGGGAGAGGTAGAGTGCCTAGTTGATGAATTGATTAGAATAGAAGATTTATGACTATGTCTATGACCTATACGTCATATTTATAATGTTATAAAATTGATCTTACATTTTGAGGATATACAAAGAGATATGAGTGTGCATATGAGGATAGTTTGAGTGAAGAAGGAGAGAGATTATGACATGCCTATATGAGAGGACTATATGAGATAAAGAGAGAGTTTTTACAAAGGTTAGATAAAAAAAATATCTATCATCAAGTGTTGAAGACATCAGTTCTAAGGTGGAGGTGCTCACTTCAAAGGAGGGACTAAAAGACTTGATCTTCCTTAAGGGCAGTTTCTCCTTGTGAAATAAGTGTTTCACTAAAGACCTATGGTTAGGAGGATTTGATCAAGGTTTTATATTCTAAAGGAGTTGATCAATATCTTGTTTGTAATTATTTATAGGATAGTAGTCCATGTGTTGCAGGCTTGAGAGTAGGTTTTATTCCCCATGAGGCTTTCCCATAGGAACTATGTGTTGTGTGTTTGACCTCATGTACGATTTAAATGAATGATCTCTTTTATTAATTTTGCTTGATCAAGATGATATATGTTGATTGCTTAATTGTTTGAAAGGATTTGAATTAGAATTAAAATATATAGGCTCACTGATTCAACCAACCCCTCTTAGTGTTTGTACCTCTAACAATTGGTATCAGACTAGGTTCTTCTTGTAAATTTTAACCACTTGAAGGTGATCAAAGGTACAATGGTTGACAAAGAGGTTGTGGCTTGTCTTAAAAAAAACTAGTATGTGCTTTATAAAATGTCAATTCAAGCATGGATGTTATGAAGATGCAAGTGAAAGATCTAGAAACAACACTCAATAATCTATAGGTCATGATGGTTAATGGTCTCAACCAAAGGGTGAAGCAATTTGAAATTAAAGTCATGAATTACTAAGATGTGCTCTTATCCAAAAATAAAAGGGATTGTAGCTCCACCAAAAGATTCAAGAATGAAAATTCATGGATAGGTAATAATCAAGAGAAAGGTAGGTCAAATTTAAATGATGTCTTCAATGAGTACTACTTCGCTTATAATTAATTTGGTCATAATTATAGGGATTCTGATTTCTCTCCAAAGATCAAAAGGAATATTATATGATAAAATTTTAATTAACAAGGTCATATATCCATAAGCTAAAAAATATCTTTTTATAAAAGTATATACAAGTCATTGACACCATCAAATTGTTCAAGAAGACTAATTCTAAAAATAAATAAGAAAAGAAGAAGAATTTGAGTGGTCCACCAAAGGAAGAGTCAATGTTTGTTTAAGAAGCCTTGAATACTCAATAAAATGGGAAAAAGAGATGGTTTGTAGAAAATGGATGTTTAAATCATATGACAAGATACAAGATCAACTTTATCTCTCTTAGAAAGACCAACCCTGGTTCAATGAGATTTGGTGACAACAAATCTGCTAACATAGTTGGCAAAGGTACTATGATTTTGGATAATGGTCATTCTATGAATGATAATGTCTTATATGTATAAGGTTTGAAACATAATCTTTTAAGTGTGAGCCAAATGTGTAATCACTTAAATGTTGTAAATTTTCATGATGATGTTTGTGAAGTAAGAAAGACTAGCAAATTAGTTAAAAATGTTTATAAAATAGATAACAACATGTACGTATTCCATGAATCCAAGAAGGAGGAGTGATTCATGAGTCAATTCAAAGAAATTTATCTTTGTCATAGAAGGCTTGGACATATAAATTTTGATAACATGGTAAAGATTAGTTCAAAATGGTTGGTAAGGCATATGCCCAAGATTTCCAAGATTATTTATTCTCTATGCAAGGCATGTATTCATGGGAAAGAAACCAAAAGAATATACAAATACAAGGAGTTATCCATTACAAGTACATTATACTTGATCCACACTGATTTATTTGGACCTATGATAACCCAAAGTATTCAAGGTAATATCTACTTCATGCTTCTGATTGATGATTTTACTAGGATGACTGGGATATTTTTTCTTAAAGAAAAATTAGAAGCTTTTGTAAAATTTATGGCATTCAAAGTTCTTGTAAAAAATGATAAAGGTTCAAAGATCAAGTGTGTAAGATCAGAAAGAGGAGGTGAGTTTTGGTCTCATGAATTTGATGATTTTTGTGAAAAATAAGGGATAAAGAGATAATATTCTACTTTTAGAACACCATAATAGAATGGTGTTTTTGAAAGGAAGAATAGGATTGGTAAAGAGATGAGTAGAACCATGCTTCAATATTCCAAACTATCAAATGTTTATTAGGAAGAGGTATCCAACACTTCAATTCACATATTATATAGGTGTCAAATTAGATAAAATGCTGATATGACTCCTTATAAGTTATGGAAGAATAGAAAAGCTAATGTCAAACATTTTAGAGTGTTTGGGAGCATGTGCTTCATCAAAAGAGATGAAGAGAATCTTGGAAAATTTGATTCAAGGTATGATGAGGGAATATTCTTAGGTTACTCTTCTATTAGTAGTGCCTATAGGTGATTCAATAAGAGACTTCACAAGATTGTTGAAAGTTCAATTGTAAGGGTAGATGAGACTAGTAGAGTCAAGAAGCCAAAATTATAGGTAAGTGACTCAATTAAGAATGTTTTTATAAAAAATGATGAGTTATTCATTCAAATAGATGATGAAGATGAAGAGGATGAAGAAATAAAAGATTCTAAAGATCCATCTAGAAGAATTTAGAAAGCTCATCCAATCTCTCAAATTATTGGAAATGTTGGTGCAAGGTTATAGACTAGAAGGAGAATGTTTATCAATCAGAATCAATAAGACTCAACTCCATTGTCCATGATTAAACCCAAAACATTCGTGAAATCTAGAAAAGATGAAATTTGGAATGATACAACAGATGAAGAAATTGATCAAATATAAATGAATGAAACATGGGACTTAGTTCCTAGACCAAAAGATAAAAATGTGATAGGTAACAAGTGTGTTTTCAAAAAAAAGATGAATGAGAAAGGAAAATTCACAAGGAACAAGGATATATTGGTGTGTAAAGGATATGCTCAAGTTAAAGAAATAGATTTTGATGAGACTTTTTCTCCTATGGCAAGAATGGAAGTAATTAGACTCTTCTTGGCATATGCAAGTTGTAAGGGTTTTAAGGTATATCAAGTGGATGTGAAATCTGCATTCTTGAATAGAAACTTAGAAGAAGTCTACATTGAGCTACCTAAAGGATACTTCATGTCAAGTAAGCAAGAGTTTGTGTGTAAACTAAAGAAGGCTCTATATGGTCATAAACAATCTTCTAGAGCTTGGTATGACATGTTAGATAAGTATCTATTGACTCAAGGTTTTAAAAATGGGGTAGCTAATAGTAATTTGTACATTAATATAGAAGGCAATCATCAATTGATTGTTGTTGTATATGTTGATGATATATTTTTTGGATATGAAAATGATAAAATGAGTAGAGAATTTTTAGATACTATGAAGACTAAGTTTGAAATTTCAATGTTGGGAAAATTGTCTTTCTTCTTAAGATTACATATTAATTAACTTGATGTAGGGATATTAATTTCACAAGATGAATACATCAAGGATATGTTGAGGAAGTTTTACATGATATATTTTAAACAAATGGTTACTCTAATGATCACAAGGTGTAAGTTAAGTAAACTAGATGACTCACTAAAAGTTGATCAAACTTTTTATAGATCCATGATTGGAAGTCTTTTATACTCTACTTCTTCTAGGACTGATATCATGCAAGCAGTGGGTCTTGTTGAAAGGTTTCAAGTTGACCCTAGAGAATATCACTTAAAATTAGTCAAAATGATCTTGAGATATATCAAAGGCACCATAGAGTATGATTTATGGTATCCCAGGAGTAAAGAATTATTTTTTAAATTTTATATTGATGCATATTAGATAGTATGTGTGGATGGTAGGATAAGTACCAATGGTGGGGTATTATTCATGGGGGAATTCTTGGTGTCTTTTCCAATCAAGAATCAATCCTCAGTTTCTCTATCAATTGTATAAGTTGAATATATAGTAGTTGCTTCTTGTTACACACAAGTCATGTGGATGAAACAAACTTTGGAAGATTATAAGGTAAGACAAAATGGACCTTGTCATATTTATTGTGATAACACTAGTGTAATTAGTATCTCAAAGAATATTTTTATGCCCTTAAAAACTAAGCACATTCCTATTAGATATCATTTCTTGAGAGAACAAGTGAGTAATCAAAGTGTTAAGCTGGAGTATGTGTCTACAAAAGAGTAATTTGTATATATTATGACCAAACCATTATCGAAAGCTAGATTTGAGTATCTAAGACAATGCTTGTGTGTCATTTATTTCTTTATGAATCAATAGAATGTCTTTGGTTAAGGAGGAGAAACAAGTTCATGAGCCTAATCCAGAGGTTTTGTAAAGAAGCTTTAGTGCAAATGAAGAGTTGGTGGTCATGGAAGTGTCTTAAAATAAAAGGCTAGTAAGTATGTATGATGGTTCTTCATGGTGTGTGAAGATATAGGGATACTAAAGAGGTGAAATGTCTTAGATATCATAACGGGAGTCCCTCTCATATGTTTCTTGGTTATTTCTATCAGATGTCAGTGTTTTATGTGTTTTGTCTTCATTAGTTGTAGTGCTTAGTTGAAGAAGAATGTTGGCATGTAGCAAAAAAGAAGTTAAGGTAAAAAGAGGTAGGCTTAGGATAAGGGGGAGTTTTGTCATCTTTATAAGTTGGTCCTTTCCTATCAATAGTCTGTTTAAGTCTGCAAGATCAGTTGGTGCCCACTTTGTCATTGTGTCAAAGGGGGAGAAAGTTCTTATTATGAGAGTGCTTAAAGAGAAATAAGGTGAGGTGAATGACGTTTAATGACATAAATGACAAAAAGAGAGATTTTTAGATAGTTTTCAATGATGTCATGGAAGTTTATATGTGTTTAGATGAAGTGTCTTGATAGTCTAAGTGACAATGACAAAGTGTGCAATGTGCTTATCCTAGTATGCTTTAAGGAGGCTTGGTTGATCTTCAATTTTGACATGGTTAGATATGTTCAAGGATGAGTATGGAGTATTTATCATGTATAAGATTTCAATAATATGTTTTATAAGTTTTGATTGCTTATGTGAATGAGTGGTTTTTATTTGGTTGACCATTGTTTTCTTCTAGACATTTTGGGTTTAGTGGCAAAAAATTTGAGTAGGCAATTTACTAATGTCACCATTACCATGTGTGGATGAGTCAGGGGGATTTGGTTATGATCACATTAGTCCCTAGTTTATATGATCTAAATCTTAGGTCATGAAACTAAGTATAGTCAAATATATATGGGCTCTCAAGCATTTTGATAGTGTATTCTATGTTTAAATAAAGCTAAGTAAGCATGTTGATGATGTTATAATTCACACGCATGGAGGTTTCAAGAGGAGATGGTCACATGGGTTTATTCAATATTATTCCTAGTTCTTATGCACTAAATCTTAGGTCATGCAATTAAGCACGAAAAAAGATATGCAAGTGTAAATTTGGGTTCCCAAGTAGTTTAACATTATTTTCCCATACTTAGCCAAATTTGCATGAGGCAAGAAAGAATTGATTAAGTAGTTTTGTCATGGCATATTCACATGTGTGGATGTTTATAATAATATGATCATATGGGTTTATTTATTTTTAAGCTTAGGTGATTTGTGCTAAATTTTAGATCATACACTAAAGCATGTTAAAAGATATGCATGTGCAAAGTTGTCCTTCCAAGAAATTATTAACATTGTTGGCTCTATGGTAGAAAAATCCAAGTGATTAGATTAATGGAATTATATATCGCACATGTGAAGGATTTAGGATAATTTTGACACATGGTTGGATTCTCTTATGTGAGGATATCATATGGTCCAAATTTGAGAACATGTGAGTGAGCAAGTTAAAATTTATTAAGGTTCAAAGTTGGCTTCTTAGACAAATTACAATGGTTCCCATAGTTAATTTTTCACAAAGTAAAGTTTGAGAATCATCGATAGAGTATGTTACTCCAAGATGTCAAGAAGAAAAGAGATGGTGCTAAGTGTTCAATGTTTAATGTTGAGTAGAGATAAAGATTGAGATTCTTCCAAAGATCAATGGTGAGTGGGTGATCATATAGATAGAGATCAATGGTGTGCATTAAATTCAAGAGGTTAAAGTGATAGTTGTTTAACATTATTAAAAACCAAGATACATATATAAGATTAATGGTGCACATTGAGTCAAAGTTTCCAAATTACATGAGATTAGGTCAATTCTTTGAATATTAAAGTTTGGGTATTGGTGCACTATGCATTCAAGTTCAAAGAAGATTGATGGTGCACATTTAATCTGAAGATGCAAGGATGTGATATTCAATTAATGTGTTCGATGTTTAAATGCGACCATTTGAATTCAAATATATGAATTTAAAATAATAATTTCTAGCTTTTGATCCATAACTTTCAATCTATGTAGAATTCGACCATGTAGTAAGAAGAAAATCTGTAGAGGACTCCAAGATGCATCTAGAAATATAAATTTTATGATTTTAAAGTGTGTATAGTCAAAATTATAAAGGTTTAAACTTGACTGTGCATTTGTGTATGCTCTACAAGTAAATCAAGAAGGGTAATTGAGATTGTATTGATGTTGTTTTGATGTTTCATGATGTCTTATCTATTGGAGAATGTTATAGTCTCCATAAGGATGATTTGTGTATATTTTTTAGGTGTGATAAACCTATCTTGAGTATGAAAAATGCTTAATAAGTTGACTATGTATTCATTTATGGTGACTTTGTGCACAAAATGTTATTTAAGGGAATTGTGATTTAGTAAAAGAGTTTTTTTGGTGACTATGATCATTTGAGGATGTCAAAGGGGTCATGTGGAATGGGTTCATGAATTAAAAATGGTCCTATGTTCTTAGTCTTCTCAGATAAGTGTCAAAGCATTGAATGGGTCTCCATAGGACCTAAAAATAACTTAAGCCTATTTAAAAGTATGTTTTGCTTAAGTGTGACCCATGTTATATGCCTTAAGGGTAAAGGCATGTATTGTGGCTAACAAAGAAAAGATTGTGAAATTGATAATTCATGGATTCTCTATATATAGTGAAACCAAATATGATGGTTTCTAGGCATTTGGAAGACTTGTGAGTGAGACTAGTGCAAGGTATATGTGAGAGTTGTGGAGTGAAGGAAAGGTAAAGTGCCTATTTCATGAATTGATGAGCAGAATAGATTAATGACTATGTATGACCTATAGCTCATATTTCTAATGTCATAAAATTGTTCTTGTAATTTGAGGATATGCAAAGAGGTCTAAGTATGCATATGAGGATAGTTTGAATGAAGAAAAAGAGAGATTGTGGCATGCCTATGTGAGAGGCTTGTATGAAATAAAGAGAGAGTTTTTTTAGGGGTTAGATAAATATAAATCCATCATCATGTGTTGAAGACATTAGTTCTAAGGTGGAGGTGTTCATTTCAAAAGAGGGTCTAAAGTACTTGATCTTCCTTAGGGGTAGTTGCTCCTTGTGAAATAGGTGTTTCACTAAAAACCTATGGTCAGGAGGATTTGATCAAGGTTTTATATTATAAAGGAGTTGATTAGTCTCTTATTTATAATTTATTATAGGACAACAATCCTTGTGTTATAGGCTTGAGAGTGGGTTTTATTTTTGATGAGGGTTTCCAACATGAACTATGTGTTGTGTGTTTGATCTTGTGTATGCATTGAATTAATGAACTCTCTTGTTAATGTTACTTGATCAAGTTGATATATGTTGATTGCTTAATTATTTAAAATGATTGGAATTGGAATTGAATTATTTGGGCTCACTGATACATCCCCTCTCTTAGTGTTTGTATCTCTAACACAATATACATTTATTGTAGTACCTCCATTGATTCTAATGTGTTGACAAGTCCTATTATGTAGCTAACACAATGTGAGATCAAATTTGGCTAGTATCTAAATATGCATATCTAAAGATGATGTAAATAAAATGAACTCAATTCATAATCCCTCTATGATGCTATGATAATGCTACACATATGCATTACATAACACATATACTTTATGTAATGCATACACAATATTTATACTTTGAATTCAAACCCAAGCCTTTTGGTTCAGAAATGGATTGGATTCTTGAGCCAAAGGCTTAGACCTATCAACATAACCAAAACTAAGAGTTTTGATAAAAAGTAACAAAATTCAACTTCCATTTCCAAATACACTATGAATTTCAATAAGAAAATTCATAAAGTCATTACAAAGATGATGATCACATGCTCCTCTTTCCAAATATATGATTTTTATAAATTTTAAACTATTTTAAGATCTTAATCTATGTTGATTTCTAACTATAGCTTTTTAGATCACTACATGTCACAAATATACATGCCTATATATGTATGTTTATCTTATTTTTTATTGATCCAAATACCAAAAAAATATGATTTTAAACTATGCCTAATTCTACATGCATTTAAAAAACAAGTTTTCAATTTTTGAGGTAGTTGGGAGGCTGCACGGCTGGCTATCCATTTTTTTGTCAGTTTTTAGGATTTATTTACTTGTAAAATTAATTAAAATATACATTAATTAAAAATTTATAAAAAAATATAGGTTAAAAAATAGATGATCTTAAATAAATCCTCACCAAATAGTTTTAAACAATATTAAACTATGCTCAAAAAATGAGTGGATGAACAACCAACTATCTACTCCATTTTCTTTTAAATATAGAATTTCTTATTAAAATTTTAGATTTTTTACATAATTATACTTAACCATTTTTGAAAAAAACTTAGTTTTTTGGAAACTAGACTCAAAATTATACAATTAATGTTCTTACACCATCCTCAAATTTTGGGTGTAGCCATCATAAATTATCTACATAAGTTTAGATTTCTCAAAATTTAGGAAAGACATGTCTATGGGTAGGCCCCTTTTTATCCCCCAACTTTTTTCACTTATCCATAGAATAAAAAAGTAATGTTATACCCATAAATTTTTAATAAGTGAATATATAGGCACATATGAAATCATTCTACAAAAACACCCAAAAAATGCAAGTCTTAAAAGTGAGCAGAGGACACTTTCAAAGTTGAAGGACACTTTCTACCCATTGATTATATCCCAATATAGATTTTTTAGCCTACCATTTATGATCTATTTTTGTAATTTATCAAATCATTAAATGGTTTATGGGTTTTTTTAATCTTTCTATCTAGATCGATTTTCATAATGCAATCCTATGAAGCTACACAGGGTCAAAAATGCATTTCTTTATCATCCTTCTTGGTCAAAATTTTAATGTTTTATTGTTTATTTTAGCACATTTTTAATAGATATGTATTATTGTATTTATTATATTTATCTAAATTTTTAATGTACAATGGTTTTATGTTTTTACTGAATGTAATTACCCTTGTGTGATTTATAGTCAAATTGTTTTGGTGAACTGAACCTAGACATGCAATGGTATAAAAACAATTATTGGCTACTACACCATTATTATTTTATCATCAATACTATAATTTTAAATAGTATTTCAATATTTTGAAATAAAATTACATGCATTTATTTTTTAATGTCAGTTCTAAAAACATTCTTTCCAACTTTAATTTTCCCATATGTTGATTGCACCATTGTAATTTTATCATTGAGACGATCATTTTAATGTGTATTTTTGAAAATATTTTTTCATAATTTTTTTCCATACAATTTGTTTTGGGATATTTACGCTCCATTTTTTGTGCTAACATGGTGGATAAAAATATAACCTACTAGTTTCTATAGATGATGTTTTGTGATTATGTATCACCTCGGTCTTATACACTTAACAAACTTAGACCTTGGTTTTTCCTCTTAGTTCTACACTTTCCTTAGATAATTAATCTTCACATATGCTCTATATTGTGCCCCTTAGCCTATATCTTAGTTTGACTAATCTTATATTGATGAGATAAACATTTGATCTTGCCCATAATGCTTAAAATGTACTTATCTTACTACTCTATAAGTTTTGAGAATTTACCTATTTTGCTACTCCCTAGGCACTAATGTCTAGGATATATAGTAATGTTGATGTTATTATCCTACCCTGACGTAAGTGTCCAGAGCCTTAAATTCATCTAATTTATAAGTGAAACATATCCTAATGGTTATCCTAAGTGTTTTAATGTGATTTATTACTCCAAAGGGATTGATATATATATACAATATCAACCCTCATTCATTCTTCACACAGAAAATACCAAAGAAACCAAGGAACTTATCAAAAAGTACTAAAGGAGCAAATCAAGAGCCATATTTTCCAAGTTACAAGCTAGGTCACTATTATACTCTCTTTACACATGTTGCATGATTCACACACAAGCCAACAAATAGGGAAGAACTATATCAATATGATCCCCTCTTTAGAGTATTGGCTATGTAAGAAATATCCTTTGATAATAGGGTCGTTAGGGTCAGCTCAACACCATGTGTCCACTAACCCATTTTTACCGAAGATAACATTAAATATGGAAAGCTAGGGTTTTACCATTTCACAAGGAATGATAGTGCATGACCCATATCTAAATTCACTAGAGTGAAGGTAAAGACAAATGCATAATCATCTAGGTGGTTGTATCCCATTTCACCAGATATTGTGTACATGACACTATAATTGGACTCAGATAGTAGTGTCAACATAACCATCTAGGGTTGATGTAATTATTAAGATAGCCAAATGCACAAAATCTAGAATCTAATATTTTTTATATAACTATATTCACACCTATTTTTAGCTTGTTCTAAATATATAACTATGTTAGCACCATAACAAGCTAAGTACTTATATGATTTATCATTTATATATCAAACATAGTTGTAATTTACATATTTATACTATCTCAACATAATAAATTTAGTGTATGGTTATATCTAAGTTTAGCATTTAATTGGCATGCTATAAATCGTATTATCACCCTTGTGCCATTTTATTTCTATATTCTTAACCCTAATCTTAAAGTGAAATACATAACCCCAAATTTCATTTTAGGGTTAAACATTTAGTGAACCCAATTTTTGAACATCAAAGCCTAGTTCACTTAGGGTTTTCTAATTTTTCAATTTTGCTAACCCCTGATTGCCATAAAATATGTACAACATGGATACATCCATTATCCATTTTGGATTCCAATATGTCATAGTTATTTTATTTTTATACATTAATTACATTCTCAAATATTATAAGTAAACACGTAATAGTATTGATAATGTTTTAAATAAAACACAACAATTAATTTATTTTAAAAAATCATTTTGTAATTTTATAGAGATAATATCTATATGCCAAAAATCATGCTCTTGACCTTTTATCCTACCTATATCTTATTTTAATGACAACTACCATCCCACACCCATTATTTTCCCATGGCTTATATTGGATTTCATGATCCAAGTTTTTACTACTCGAAGAGGTAAGGTTACCCACCCCATTCTACCACCTGTTAATACACAAGAAGTGACACCTAAACGTAGGCTTGTAATAAAATACAAATGATATGAGATCATTGACCAATTTAACAATACACATGTTAATATTTTAATCCTTAAGATTTTAAATTAATCTAATGTTTATAAAGATATCTTATATGAAGCATTACACAAAACACAAGTCTCAAGTGTTTCAGTGAATTTTAGCTTATATTTTGAGAAAAGAAGAAGAAGAAGAAACTCATTACTAGTATGGTTAAAAAACTTATTTGATTATGCATGCATTGAATCAAATGATTGTGAAAAACTCCTTTTTAGCTTAGGAGGATGATCTTAAAATAAGATAGCACTAAAGTGAATAGTTGGTTAGATAGATAGTTGGGTGAATTGCCTAGCACTAGTTAGATCCAAAAAATAAGAGCTTCTTTAGGAGCTTTCAATCCACACATTTTAAACAATCAATTTTAGAGAATAGAAGATAAATTACTTGAATCAATAACCAAAATGTATTGAAATTGAACACAATAAATGCTTGATAAATAAAGATAGGCTAAAATGACTACTATAGTAATAAGCAAGTCAATACTAATGCTAAATGGGTTAAGTGTGTTTCAAAAAATATGTTGGAGATCTATGAATAGGTAAGGACACAGAATTTTTGATTTAGATGGGGGTAAGAGGGTGAAAATAACTTCTTGTTATTCCTTTCCATAGTGACCATTGGTGGTTAATGTGATTTTTGATGGTTAAGGTGACTGTCAGTGGTTGAGGTGACCATCAATAGTTGGATAGACCATTAACGATTGAGACAACCATCGGTGGCTACTATGTGTAGGCCTAGATTGATAAATGGTCAGATTAATAGGATCATAAAAGGTAATTTTGAAATGTTGGATTATGTTGGGATATTGGTGAAATACAAATGAAGTAATTGAATAATGGAAAAAATATAATGTTAGTTAGGTGAATGATTGAGGTGGTCCATTCATTGATAAAGTTTATCATGATTTTGATAGAGTAATAGTACTTAGATATCAACCAAGGGGTGGTAACAAGCTGGATCCCCACCATGATGGTTGGATCACTGGATTATTAGAAGAAGTGACCTACAAAAAAATATGACTATAAAATATCTTGAAGTCATGGATCCATCCAATTCAACTCCTACTCCTCTCTTCTTATAGGTAAAGGAGAGGTGCAACAAGATGTTAACTAGACCTTCTAATTATAATTCATGTATGCAATGTCTCACACATAGATTTAGATGATTTATTTTTTTAAAAGCAAGGAAATGTTGATGTGGGTATTTAGTTGCTTAGGTGGTGAAACCTTGACCATTGGTGGTCAAAGTGATAGTTGATGGTCATCTTAACTATCAGAAATGAAGGGCCAAGGTAAAATGTGGTTAAAGAGTGGTTTTAGTCAGTTGGTTAAATTGATCATGGTTAGGCTCAGTTAGAGTTCAAAGGGTTAAATTGGTCCCAAGGGATTCTACGGGTGCTTCAACATTCAAAATCATGGTGTGAAGATTTTTAGTGTCTACATTTTGCCCCTTTTTATTATGCAACTTAAATCAACAAGTTGTAAAATAAAAATGGACTATGGGTTGAAGTTTAGGTTACCCTAAGTATGGGAGGAGGTGTTCCCAATCCAAATGGGATTTGATGAGGTAAAAAATAATTAGGTGTCGATTTGGTAAGTGGGTAAGGGTGATGCTAAAAAGGGTGAATGATAGGTTGGGCACTTGAAATGCAAATGCATACGTGAAGTGTGATAAAAGGTGTGATAGCCAAGATCATGCATAGACTAGGTTGCCATAACTGGTAAAAATAAAGGTTGATGCTTAGAAGGACAAGTGACAAGTGGACCACATGACCATATTTAGGTGTGGTGGCTAAATTCACTCATAAATGCAAGTCTCTTAGGTAATGCCTATGTTTTTGTGGGTATCCAAGGTAGGAAGTTCTCCCAAGGAAAACATAAATTGGTTAGGTGAAGTCATAGGTATCTAAGGTAGGAAGTGATCTTAAGAAGACATAAGTGGGTCTTATATGTACTTGGTGGTAAAATTTTAAAAAGTGGTCAACATGGCAATGGTGTCTCTACAGTCAAAGGACCAAGTAGAAGTCTTTAAAAAATGTGTGCAATTTGGGATAAAATAGACTAATGGTGAGGTGATGAGGTGGTTCAAGTGGTCAAAGAAGGTAGTCTCCATGGGTGGGTGATCAATTTGTTTCTAGTTGAAAGTGGTATTACTTGAGGTAGAAGGGAAAAAGTGGAACAACCTAACTATCAATGGTTAGGGGGCCTAAAGGCAACTATCAATGGTCACCCTAACCATTAATGATAAAGGGGCAAACCTTAAAGTATAGTGGTCAAAAAATAAAAAATATTGTCTCATATGCTAATTGTAACTTTTGACTTAGAGCTTTGGCCTTTTGTCATATTTAGGAAAAATTAGCTAAGGGTGATTGTTGAGGTGGATGATTGATTCCTGAGGTAGACAGTTAGATCAAGTGGACTAATGAGGGTGTAGAGTAGGCACAGATGTAGATGAGGATGGGTAGTGGGTCCTTAGATTCCTCCTTGATGATAGTTGAGGAATGAGGTAGGTAGTGCTTTCAAATTGGTAGAGTCATTTATTTTTTTAATTACAAATGATTTGTAATTAGTTGCACTATTGCTAGGGGTAAACCTAGGTTTTTTCTTGGTTATGGCCTAGGTAGGGTTTTATTTTATTTTGGTAAACTGGGTGGGTTATTTAAAAATTGGGGAGGGTAGACTAGTTAGGGGTAGGTTGGGGTAGGAATGGGTGGAAGTTTCTAGTAGATGATAGTTTGGGTGGTTGGTTTTAGCTGGACTAGGGTCTTAGGGTATTTCCATCATGGTCACTCATAATGACTATTGATGATCATCTTGACTGCCAATGATCAACAACCATCATCAAAGGGGTTTATTAACCATCGGTGGTCATCATGACCATCAACAATTAAGCTAAATGAGAGAATTTCAAGGGTAAGGTTAAGATGATTGATAGGATAGAATAGTTTGAATGTATGGAGCTAAGTGTAAGTAGTATTTTAGGGGCTTTGATGCATAATTTTGATGGGTGAAGATATAAATTTGGATGGGTTTAAATGTTAGGTTGGGTAGATGTATTAGGTAGAGCTCATAGTTAAAAGTACTATAGAAAACTAAGTTATATTGTTTATCAAACATTACAAGCCTACGAGTAGATATAGATGTAAGATCAAGTGCCCCACATCTTTGCAAAGATCCATAGGGTATGACCCCAAATGATTGGGCCCATATGGAGGAGGTTGGGATAAAAATGATGCAAGACTAACAACACATGTAATACAATGCATCTATGATCATGTCCCTCATCAAGAGGTGGTATCTGACCATGAACACCTTCCTTTTACCAATTGGTGAGATGACTATCTTGATAGAGGATGTCTTCAAGATCACTTAATTACTTCTATGAAATGAATTGATATATAACATAAATTAGGAGGAGCAAGATGAAATATTAAAGATGATATATGGAGATGATTAGGATCATGTTAGGTGACACACTAAGGGCTTTAGCTACTCTATTCTCTATCATAGGGTGATGGGCGAGAGGAGATTGGTGATTATATTAATGATGGTAGTATCATGATTTTCCCTTCTCAACTTGAGTAATTTGAGGTTCCCATACTTACTACTGGGGGTGTTAGTTGAGATCTTACTAGGGAAGATAGTGTTTAGATGGGTACTTATGATTTTGGTGTAGATATACAGGGAGTTATCAGGTTTTAGGGCCCATAGGAGATATGGTATTAGTGTCAATATGGTTTTACACTAATAAGCTTATAATCACATTTGATTGCTGAGGATAGTGGGGTTGTCATGAATGGGATACATGCAGATAGATTTCTTGATGAGTTATATGAGGTAGAGAGTTAATTTTTCCACTTCAAGAATGGGTGGAGGGGATGATAATGTAGATTGGTTCAAGGGTGCATTAGGTGCATTTATGATAAATGATTTAATCTAGAGACCATATGTTGGGTTCTCAAAATGGGCTAGGTAGAGGAGAAAGACTTTATCTCTACCGAGTTACAGGTGGATCTTTGGTAGGTGGGATGGAGAGGTAGAGATTATCCCATTTGATAGGGTTCAGAGGTAGTTTGGCCTAGTACAAAGTATTCCAAGCATATTTCATAGGTATAGTGGTGTAACCCTCACCTTGTTTACACCTTAGGTTACCTACTCAACAACATATCACTTCTAAATTATATTATGTTCTTTTATTTTAATGAAAATTTCTCTTATCTCAATGTTCAGATACTAGTTGAGTCACCAATGCTCTTATTGGTGACGTAGCTCTATATAGGAATCAGGATCATCAATGCAAACTTGATCATCAATGCAAACTTGCTCAGATTAAAAATTCTTTCATCAATACAATATTATATCATAGTACCCATTATCAATTTATACCACAGATATTAAAGCTAGACAAGTTTCCTTTGGAACATCTTCTCCAAATTGCAACTTTCCCTGTTCTTGATTGGGCCTAATAGATCATCATACTACCCTGTTTCACTATAGTTCTTACATTTACTTCTTGAAAGGTATTAAAATCATCATTATAGGTTGTATAGACATATATAGGACCTATTACAACCATTAGATAACATATTATATGTATGCAATCCTTTCTCCTTCACAAAATGAGTAAACAGGTTTTCACGTACAGTCTCTTCCAGAAAATATAGTCCTCTATATATTTTAATGGACAAAATTTTAAGACATAAAACATTATATTCACGTAAATAACCTTATTATCCAACTTCATATTAAATTTAAAGTCATTCTGAGAAATATTTTTAAAGTTATGTGCTCTTTAGTACCTGAGAACACGTTTTTCTGAATTGTTCCAGAACTGCAGGTCTATATTTTGACAATATCTTTTTCCAAATTTCTCCATTCGATCTGAAACCAGTTTAATTGGATTAATAACTCCAATTTTCATCTACACACAAAATTTCATAACTTTTTGTTGGGTAAATCTCGAGATATATGAATTCTTCCAACCGTGCCTAGTTTTCTTTACACACAGGCCTGCACCCTGTTCATTGAACTTTTGCAACATTTTAGTCCTCTTCATCACCTAATACAATTGGAAACTGGTTCTAAATGTATATCCAAATATTCTCATACATATTTCACTCCAATAAATGATCATTTTTTCTTTAAGCTCTTAAGGGAAATTACATACACACATGCCTACTTACAGTTGAAACCAGAGTTCTACAGATGACATCATTGTTTGCATTTATTCACATTAAAATCAACATCATTCTTCTTGATAAAATAAGATCACTTACACAAAAAGGGATCAATACATCCATGACCATGATCAATGGCCTGATTAGACATATTCACACCTTCTTTTGTTCTCACATCCAATCCTCACTTTTCTCTTTCTTGTATTCCTGCATTCTTACATGCTTGCTGATCATTCTTCCTCTCTCCTTGAATGAGAGATTCTCCTTCTATCCTTCCTCTTCTATACCTCCCTCTTATCTGATCAATGCATATATTACTCTCTTTTTTTTAAAGAGTCTCCTCCCTAACCTCTACGCCCAACTTGGGCTCAAGACAAAACAAAACACAGTTTGTAATTTGCAACAATATACCAAGGTTGAAATATTTTCAACCACTCCTCCTTTATTTTCTCAATAGCCCCAATGTAGGAGATTCTCCTTTAACCACTTTCACTCTTTTAATTTTTACATTGACTTTGTACCTTTACTTTTTACAATTACTCCTTATTAACAACATTTTGGAGGGAAAATACAATAATTTGAATTTGAATTCAATCATGACTTGCATCCCAATGTAACCATGTCTTGCGTGAAGATGTATGTATATGCTCCTGCATCATTCTCTCCCTCTAGAAACAATTTAAACCTCAGTTTAAATGAGATATCTCCTCAATGTTTTAGTCTTCACTCTATCCCTGGATCCCAAGGTCTTTTTGCCAATACCAATGCTTGTCTTTGTTTGGAATAGTCTTTGTCCTTCATTTTGATTTTCTTCCTTTTCTAGTATGTTCTTCTTCTCATTCCTTTCTCAGCTACCATCTCCCGCTTCCATGCTTCTTCATCTTCATACATGTCTTCTAGATCTTCTTGTTGTTCTTCTTGTTTCGTGAGCTTCTCCAATGACTCATGTATATCATTCACTTTAGCAACCTTCATACCTACATACAAAACATTCAAAGCCACCTTAGAATCAAAATCTTTAGGCCATGAAGCCTCTTGGCTGCCTTCACATTCATGCTCCTTGATCAAAACTATCCTTGTCTCTTTGCTTTGCTCTTGTCTTGTTTCAATCTTCCCAATGGTGTCTTCACCATGGCTTGTTACCAACATTCTCAACTCCTCCTTTAGTGAGATCTCATCTATCTCCTCATTCACTTCATCAAACTTGGGCTTATCAACCTAAAGGATTTTTTGTTCCTTAATAGCCTTACTCTTCATCTCATCCTTTCTTGAGCTATCTTCATACAAACTAACTTCTTCAACATACTCATCAAATACAATTGAAGCACCCTTACCTTGTGTCTCCTTACTCTCTTCAACTTCTCTTTGAACCCATCTTGTTTGTTTCTTGCATTCAATGAGACATTGATTTGCTATATATCCATCTCTTTCCCCATTAACCAACCATTTGGAATTCTCTCCTTGCTGCATATTAGTCCACATTGCCACTTTCCATTTTTCATTTCTCATGAAAATATCATTAAAATATTCAAAAACATCATCATAAACAATTTGTTTACCTTTCCATGTACTTGTGTCAACCTCACGCCTTTGGTTGCTTGTGTCAACTTTCACCTTCCTCCATTGAGTTCTTGGTGTTGTTACCTCAACACTCACATCTTCACTCTTTGCCTTCTTAGGTATCCATACTTGTTTCTCCTTCTCATCATTTGTCTTCTCAAATCATGTAGGCATCCTATAACCATGCTCTTGTGACAATACTAAAAATCCAACTTTGTTTGTCCTATTCTCTTGTACACCTTCATTCATATTAGGAATATGATAAAAATTAGTCTTATAAGGTAAACTTGCTTTCTTGCTTACTTGTTGCTTGCTTGTGTGCTTCACCATCCACTTAGGCATTATGTATCCATGATTGACTGCTTTGTGTGAGGACTTTATTTTCCTCTTGCCTCTTCTAACCTATGTATTAACATCTTCATGCTCACAATAACAATCAAAATCAGGTCTTAACACTTCATTTACCTCTTTGATAGCTTTATCCATGGAGCACTCTTTCTCTTCCTTTGTGCTTGGCTATTCTCTTGCCTCTTCTTGGATTTCAATGGCATCATGGAAGTCATCTTCATCTTCTATCTCTTCTCTTGCTTGTATGGGTTCCTCAACACCTTCATCATGCATTAACCAATGCATCTCTTCTTCTTTATCATTAACAACAAACTCATTTCTCTCTCTTGCACCAATCTCTTCATTCTTCAAGGCCTTTCTTTTGACCTTCACAAGGCTGCTCATACCTGCAATTACCCATGCAAAGACAACATTAGATATAACAATAAGAGACCACAAGGTCCCTATGAGTGTTCTCTTCATCAACACTCTCATCTTCTCAAGTGCTCTTCCTAGCACTTCATCTTTTATTTCTTCTTTCGGATGCTTGCTTCCTTCTTAGTACCCTCATGTATTCTACTGCTCTATAGTGCCTTCAACAATACTTCCATTTCTGAGATCTTCACCCAAGTCTTTTCCACCTTGGTCTCTTGATCCCTTTAGGTCCTCACCTAGGTATTTTGCACCCTAATCTTTTGGTCCACTTGTCTCACCCAAGCCTTTCTCCTTGACTGGTATTTTGACAATCTCCTTGATCTCACCTAGGCCTTTTGCATACTGGTCTTTTGATCCTTTTCTCAATCATGCAACAACTTATTAGCAAACATGATCAATTACCAAATCCCAAGAGCTTCAAGATCTGATACCAAAAATGGTGTAACCCTCACATTTTTTACACCTCAGGTTACCTCCTAAACAACATATCACTTATGAATTATATTATGTTCTTTTTTTTTAATGAAAATTTCTCTTATCTCAATGCTCAGATACTAGTTGAGTCACCAATGCTCTTATTGGTGACATAGCTCTATATAGGAATCAAGATCATCAATGCAAACTAGCTCAGATTAAAAATTATTTCATCAAGCCAATATTATATCATAGTACCTATTATCAATTTATACCACATATATTAAAGCTAGACAAGGTTCCTTTGGAACATCTTCTCCAAATTACAACTTTCCCTATTCTTGACTGGGCCTAATAGATCTTCATACTACCCTGTTTCACTATAGTTATTACATTTACTTCTTGAAATGTATTAAAATCATAATTATAGGTTGTATAAACATCTATATGACCTATTAAAACCATTGGATAAAATCTTCTATGTATGCAATCCTTTCTCCTTCACAAAATGAGTAAACAGGTTTTCACTTACAGTCTCTTCCAGAAAATACAGTCCTCTATATATTTTCATGGACAGAATTTTAAGACCTCAAACATTATATTAAAATAAATAACCTTATTATACAGCTTTATATTAAATTTTAAGTCATTCTGAGCATTCTTTTTAAATTTATGTGCTCTTTAGTACCTGAGAACACATTTTTCTGAATTGTTCCAGAACTGCAGGTCTGTATTTTGACCATATATTTTTCCAAATTTCTCCATTTGATCTGAAACCACTTTAATTGGATTCATAACTCCAAGTTTAATCTACACACAAAGTTTCATAACTTTTTCGTTGTGTATATCTCAAGATATATCAATTCTTCCAACCGTGCCTAGTTTTCTTTACACATAGGCCTGCACCCTGTTCATTGAACTTTTGCAACATTTTAGTCCTCTTAATCACCTAATGCAATTGGAAACTAGTTATCAACATATATCCAAAGATTATAATTCATATTTCACTCCAATAAATGATCATTTATTCTTTAATCTCTTAAGGGAAATTACATACACACAGGTCTGCTTACAACTGAAACCAGAGTTATACGGATGACATCATTGTTTGCATTTACTCACATGAAAATCAACATCATTATTCTTGATCAAATAAGAGAACTTACATATAAATGGATCAATACATCCATGACCATGATCAATGGCTTGATTAGACATATTCACACCTTCTTTTGTTTTCACATCCAATCCTCACTTTTCTCTTTCTTGTATTCCTGCATTCTTACATGTTTGTTGATCATTCTTCCTCTCTCCTTGAATGAGAGATTCTCCTTCTGTCATTCCTCTTATATACCTCCCTATTATCTGATCAATGCATATCTTACTCTCTCTTTTTTTTAAAAGAGTCTCCTCCCTAACCTCTACGCCCAACTTGGGCTCAAGACAAAACAAAACACAGTTTGTAATTTGCAACAATATACCAAGGTTGAAATATTTTCAACCACTCCTCCTTTATTTTCTCAATATCCCCAATGTAGGAGATTCTCCTTTAACCACTTTCACTCTTTTACTTTTTACATTGACTTTTTACCTTTAATTTTTACAATTACTCCTTATTAACAAAATTTTAGAGGGAAAATACAATAATTTGAATTTGAATTCAATCATGACTTGCATCCCAACATAACCATGTCTTGCCTGAAGATATATGTAGATTCTACTGCATCATATAGGTAAGAGGATGTTGAGATATTATTTCCATATCGACATCCAATGCAAGCATTGCTTGATCATAAGGAGTTGCTTATGAGGCCAATGATTGATGATGTAGATTTTATTGATGGGTACTATGCATGGTATCATGATCTATATGTGGTAGTACATTTTGGTGGAGATGATGGTGGTAGGAGGTAGATGGATATGGACCCATTTTGGAGGGGAGGCCATAGGGCACATGTATAAGGGGTTTCCCTAGATGGGTAGGTAGGAGTGGCATTAGCCATGACACATGAACAAGTCACAACATTACAAGGTCAAGTGGCTACACTCATAAGTGATAGGGACTAGGATAGAGCTTCACTAGCCTTGGTCACACATGAGAGATAATCTTTGATACAAAGAGGAGGAGGAGTTGTAACACCTATAGGACCATTGAGCAATATCCCCATGACATGATACCAACCCACATTAAACTAGTTACACTATTATGAGGCTATAGTCTTTAAGTGGTGTCCTGATAATCCTTGATGGGGTGAGTATAGAGCAAGTTTGGCATGTAGTGTTAGTATGATGAGACCAAGTCAGTGGGCTACATCTATCAATGGACAAATAGGTACTATAAGGGAGTAGGTAGTAAGACATAGTGGTGCTCTAAGAGATAGCAGTGCTCTAGGAGATAATGGTGCCCTTAGGGCATAACTCTAATATAGTTTTAGGACATAATGTATATTATTGTATATCATTTTGATTTTAGCCTATGAGCTGATGTGGTGACATATACATTTTAAGAGAGACATATATATTTATTGTGTACATTATAATGTTAGACTCATGATTTATATATGATCTTTGTTTATTTATGATTTCTCATGGTTAATGTTTTGATTTAATGTTATGAGATTATGTGATTTTATATTGATCATTGATAATGTTATGTTGATTATGATTATGTTATGGATATTAGACACTGATATAGACTCACCTAGCTAGGCATGTGATGGTTTTTATTTATGTTGATGATGATGCTTATACTAAAATTTAATAAGTATATGTTTCCTTATTTGGATTTAGACATGTGGTGGAAATGGTTGATTGCTTTATTGTTCATGGATGCTTGATTTTGACATGATGATAGATATGTTAGTGATGTATGATTTTACTTATGACATATGTTGACATGTTGTGGTTATGATTATGGTTATTATTGCTTAAGTTAAAACACATAAAGTGAGTTTGCATAACAACAATAAATATGGGAGAAAGAATACAATCAAGAGACAAATGTCCTAGTGAATATATTGACCAATTACGAGAGGATAAAAAGAGAGCATGATGCTTTTTCCTTAATAAAGACTACAATAAAACCAAATATGGATTGGCTTAAGGAATGAAATCCCTTTGAATGCTTTACATTAGCATTCATTAGTTGGTTAAAAAGGTGTCTTGATCATATAATGTCAAGTAAGCTCAAAATCCCTTTCTTATAGTATATAAAGAGGAGATGGATGAAAGGTGGAACCTTCTTGTGAGACTAGCATGCCTCTTCTATAGGTTTCTAAAAGAGTCAGTATAAATAAATCTATGTCATATAAAGTGTATAGTGATTGTTGTGGGAAGCATACTTATGAAAGTTGATTACAACTTTCAAAATTATTTTGCTCATGAAAGCATATTATGGATTTTAAAATTATTTAATTTTACTATTACCTGATAATGGTTCTTTTTCTTTTTGTTGTTGTTGCTTGGGAGTTAGGTAAGTTAATCAATGTGGGAAGATTCCTATAAATTGCTTGTTTTGAAAAATGCTTTAGTCATCCATCCTTTGAGGGAGTGGTCTAAGTTTGTATGATTTATTCAATATTTTTGATATATATCCTTCAAGGGAGCAGTGCACCTTACTTTAATTAATTTTGAATAGATTTTCAACATCTATCCTTGAAATGAACAGTCTGTGAATACTAGGAATGACCCATGATTGTTATTGGTTTAGATTTTGCTTGACATAGACTTGATTATATAGGCTTAAGGGTTAACCTTTATGAAGGAAAAAATAAAATCACAAGAAGGCTAATTGGATGTAAAGAGGTCTAGGTGATAATGATCATAGGAATCCATCCTGAAAAGGGGTAGGAAGGACCATGAGAATCATGCCATGGGTAGAGCCATGATACCCATTATTAAATATTAGGTTATGATTATGATGGGTAATCACATGATTTAGTTTTAATTTGTTGCCCCTAAAATAAGGAGATGAATGTGGTTTGAAATCAAGAGATGATATTAAGTTAGACAAAAGATGATATTGATCCTTATTAACAAAAGAAAGGATGTAGATGCAAACCATTGAGGGGCTCTAGTTCTGGGTTTCCCTCAAGAAAACACAAATGTTAATCTCCTAATCCATACTTGTGGGTTATGATATAAGGTCCAAGCCAATTGAAAGCAAACTTACCCTATTTATTTTTCTCCATATTGGTGACAAGTTGATTTTATTTAGGATGAGATCCCTGATGTTGAAATATCACACTCTAAAGTGCTTGTTATAGGCACATTTAATGATCTATTGATATATATGAAGGTGGGTAAGGGTAGTTAAGTGATGATCATATAGTAACTCAAGCTAGGATAAATGGTGCTAATGATAATCATCTTTAGAAATGGGATAAATATATGTGAAGAGATGGGATTAGGACTTCAAGAGGTAAGATTGTCTCTACTCCTAACACAAGATAAAAAATGGGTATCACCCATATTGGTTCAAATTCTAGTATGATATACCTATAAGGTAAAAGGGATGTGAAAATTCTAATCCCAACTAAATGAATTGACCAATTTAGTTAACATGTTGTTAGGAGTTTTTTAGAGGATTCTACTTCTCCATTCACTTGAGGGTGATAGGCTGATGAGAAACATAAATTAATCCTGAATGCATCAAAAACACCCTATAATTGCTTGTTCTTAAAATATTTTCCATTATCAGTGATAATTTTGTGAGGAACACCAAAATGGTAGATGATGTGATGGTTAATAAAGTTGATAATATTTTATGCTTTGGTTGAGACTAGAGGAATAACCTCTACCCACTTAGTGAAATACTCGGTCACAGTGATGATATAATGGTATCACTAAGAAGAATGGGGGTTACTTTTACTAATAATATCTAAGATACATTGGGAGAAGGGCCATAAATATATGGATACACAAAGACTATGGCTAGGTTTGTGATGTAAATTGGCATGTCATTGACACTTTTACACATAATCACAATAGTCTTGGTTAAGGGTAGGCTAGTAATAACCAAGGAAAAGGATGTGTTTAGCTATAGTGAGACCACTAAAATGTCCCCCATAGATTCCATCATGTGTTTCCATAATAGCATGAGAGGATTCATGATTGCATAGGCAATAAAAGAGGATGCCATCAAATCGACACTTGTAAATAATTCCCCCCAGAATGGTATAATATAGGGTACTCTAGATAAAATATCTTTGAGCATTACTAGAAAGACTAGAAGGAATGATGGCAAGGTTAAGATAGTCAAAGGTTTATTGATACCAAAGGTCAGGTTGGGTCTCCTCCACATTGAAGATGATGGGAGAATATAGATTGACATAGGAAGGTTGGGTAAGTCTATGGATAATGACAGATAGTTTAGAGTTAAAGGGTGCATATAAGATCTGAGATAAGCTATGGTGTTAGAAAACTTGTTAGTAGATCATAAGGTTGACTAGATGTGATAGTGTTCAAATGATGTTTAGAGTTCATTAATTAGTTTTTTATACTATTTCAAAGCATCATTCTTACACTAGTAAGAGTCATTGATTTGATTGACCCCAATTTGGGAGTCACCAAAGATGTTGATCATTTTGACTCCCAAGGCTAAAGCAGTCTGAAGGCCTATTACTAGGGCTTTATACTCAACCATATTATTGGTACAATTAAAGTCAAGCTTGAAAGACAAAGGAAGAGGTTCAACATCAAAGAGAATAAGGATGATGTTAGCTCCCCTACCATGTTGACATTTTGATCTAGCAAAGAACATGGTGAATTGATAGGTGAAGTCCACTTGAGAGTCAGTCACGATGGATTCATCAAGGAACTCAAGAGGAGGAGGTTGGTTGTCTGTTAATGGTGCTTTGGCCAATTGGTCGATAATGAATTGTCCTTTAATTGAATTTTACTGAATTAACTATAGTTTAAAATCCACTAAAATCATGAGCCACTTGTCCATACAATGGTTTTGGTATGGCTTGGAATGCATATACTTGAGTGGTTCAATATTGGTTATGACAAAGGTCTTGTGGTTAAGAAGGTAGTGGTGAAGTTTGATGGCCACAAATACTAAGGCTAAGCAAAGTTTCTCGATATGGGTGTACCAAGTCTCATACTCTACAAGTGTGTGGATAATGTACTAGACAACTTTCTCTATGTGTTATTCATCTTAATGAGCAAGTAATGCCCCTAGGAAATGGTATGTGGTAGAGATATAAAAGTAGAAAGGTTGGTCATCCTTGGGAGGGGTGAGGATAGGTGGAGACAAAAAGTACTTTTTGAGTGAATCAAATGCCTTTTAATAGTCACTATTCCACTTAAAATATATGTACTTCATAAGGTGGTGAAAGGGTTGACACCAGTCTAAAAGTTGGGAGATAAAGTAATGAATGGATTGGATCTTACCCTTCAAACTATGGAGTTACTTGAGGTTAATTTGATGAAGAATGTTGAGGATTACTTTGAACTTGTCTAGATCAACTTCTATTCCCTGAAGGGAGATAATAAAGCCAAGAAGCTTTCCTAATAAGACCCCAAAAATTCACTTTTTGGAGTTAAGGAAGATATGGTAATGGATGAATCTCTCAAAGATAATCTTAATAATGGCCAAATGATCCTTATGATATTTGGATTTCCCAAGAAGGTTATCTACATAGTCCTTTACAATCTTATGGATAAGGTTGTTGAAGATATAAGTCATGGAATGTTGGTAGGTTACACCAATGTTATCTAATTTTAAAGGCATGAATCTACAGTAGAAGGTCCCTTATGGGGTGATAAAGGTAATTTTGTGTTAATCTTTAGGGGTAATTAGGTTCTAATTGTAACCTAAGAATTTGCCCATGAGTGATAACATATCGTGGTCAGTTGTAAGATCATCTAGCTAGTCCATGCTTGGTAGAGTAAAATCATCTTTGGGACAAGTGAGTTTGAGGTCACAAAATTCCACATAAATGTCTAATCCCCTTGTATATTTAGTGATAGGCACAACATTTGAAACCTATTAGAGATAGTTAATGGGTTGAATGAAATTGATAGATAGAAGATGTTGAAGCTCTTATTTGACAAGAAAGGCTATGTGAGGGTGAATTCATTAAATTTTTTAATTGATGGGCTTGGAATCAAGGTTGTTTAATATGTTATGGGTAGAAATGGCTAGGTCAATTCCAGGCGTGTCTCTATAATACCAAGAAAATGCTATGCTATGGTCTTGGAGGAAAGAGGGGAAGTCTCAAAGTTCCTTGAAATTTAGTGATTTGCCAATTTTGACAATGTAGGGGTTGTATAAAGTTCCCAAGTTGATATTCATGGTGAATTCATTAAACATGTCTAAATTCTTAGGAAGAAGGGATTTGTAGATGGAAGAATCTAGGGTACCAAGGTAGGTGAGAATGGAATCATCATCCTGGCACTGAGTAATGTTAATGGTAGGAGTGTCATCTCTTATCATCTTAGGATGAGTCATAGGGTTAGTTATGGTTTTTCCCTCCTTATATTTTTATTGAGGGTGTGATCATGTGACCACATGGATAGTATAGGTAGAGGGAAAAGTCAAGGTAGGAGATTAGTTTGGATCTTCATCACTCTAAGGTGAGAGTGGAGTAGGTAGGTGTTGGGTAGAGGTTGTATATTAGATTGGTAGTGGGCTCATGGAAGGTTCATCTGTTAATATATCATCCTCATCATAGATCCAATGGATTATGGTCTGGATAGCTTTGTAGTTCTTTATGTCATGCCCTAGTGTCCTAAGATAAGAGCACACATTATGGTCATTATACCAGATGGGTTTCAGACCTAGAGGGTCAAATGGTCTGATGGGAGGTAAGGTCAAGTAAGATTCTTACAATAACCTTTGGAAGATGGTTAAGTAAGGGCTCAGCTAAAGGTGAGGAGAGTCTAGAGGTTTTGGTCCTGGTTGGTGAAATGGAAGTCTTTTTAGAAGTGGGTTTGGTGGTAGAAGGTTTGGGTAAGGTGGTTATCATAGTTGATGGTTTTGGTCTTGGTAAGGTAGAGGTTGATAAAGTAGAGGTAGAAGGTTTTAGGGTACGTATCTTGGTTATTGATGGTTTGGTTAAGATAGGTGTGTCAAAAAGCAAGTGTTCTAGTGTAACTAGCATTGGTGGTTGGGTTTTGGTTGAGAAGTCTGATTCCCAATCAAAGTAGAGAGATAAGGACCCGAAATAGAGGCCAATGTTGAGGGAAATATAATTTTGACCCCCTATAATTTTCCTATCTTTGCCTCCTTGGTTGATTTAGTTTGGTGTTTGGTTGTTAGGTTTGATGAGGTTAGCTATAGTTTTAAGGAGGGATGATTAAGGCTGTACATAGGGAAGATGTCAAGGTTTTTGGTTGGTTTGGTTGAGGTGATAGAGGATGGTTTGGTAATTTGGGCTTTGGTTGCATGGGATGGTTGAGAAATGGTTAGGTTGGTAGAGGTTTTTATTGGTTTGGTTGATAAGATAGTAGTTTGGATAATAGTAGTGGTGGGTTGTCTACCAAAGGTATGGTTGGAGGTTCATATTTGGTGATGTAAGGGAGCCCCAATTGTTCTCAAAATGTGACTTGATCCACATAAAGTTTGGAGATTAATTCCAACCTCTAAACTAGCCTAGAAAATGGTTTGTAGACCAGTCTAGTTCCCTAGGTGGTGGACTCAAAGGATAAGACCATAGGTTGAGAAAGGGGAAAGGTGACCTCATCCTTTTCCTCAATCAAAGAATTCAAGGTTTGGATGGGTGAATCCTATATGGGTTATGAAACCATGGTGGTTTCCTCTTTGGGAATGATCTCTAAAGGGGAAATAAATTGCTTGGTAGTTAAGGGAGAAGGTAAAGTGGTGATGGTTACTAGCTCAGGTATGTTAGTTGAAGAAGGGGTTGATGGATCCATTAATTCAAGAAGTGGAGGAGAAAGGAGTGCTTCATTCATTTGGATCTCTAAAGGAATATAAATTAAATTCACTACCTCAATAAGTGGAGGGGGTGAGGAATAAATAGATTGGGTGGTAGGTTCTTCAATAATGAGCATGTCAAGAATCATATTGATGGTATAGGCATCATGAAAAACTCAACTTTTTTGTTCTAATTTTTGGTGGGTGCATGATTTAGAAAATGTTTCTTGAAAATTTCAAGGGCTTGGTTTAGAGGTGCATTAGGGTTATCCAACACAAGCTCCCCCTTGTCAATGAGAGATTAGACAATGCTTTTTAAGTTATTACACCTACTAACGTTATGCCCGACTACATGATGGAAAGCACATAGGTCATTCTCATTGTACCATCTAGGTGTAAGATGAGAAGAATAAAATTATTGAGGAGGTTTTATAAGAGGAATATGTATGATATTATCCTTTAGTAACTTCTCCAAGATTGAAGTGTAGGATTTCTTTAATAGAGTAAATTGCTTCTAATTTTTTTAGTTTTGGTTCCTTATGTTTTATTTGGAGGAGTTAGAGGATTTTGGTTTATTTATAGATGGTGGAAGAATGGTTTTCAATACTAATGCATTCATATTTCCCTTGCTCTTGGTTCTAGTGTTGGTTTGGTTGCTTTGTTTATAGGAAGAGGTCTCACTAGTTTTGTAGGTAGAGTTTTTATTTTTCAACTTTAACTTTCCTTCATCAATGGCTCTATTTTATAACTTACATGCCATGGTAAGAGATTCATCAAAGGTTATAAAGTTTTTAACATGAAATTTAGAATAAATGTGATTGGCACATGCCTGAGCAAAAATTTCAATTAGTTTAGGTTACGATAAAGAGAAGGAAAGTTGATTTATTAGGCTTCTCCAATGAGATACAAAATCAGCAATAGATTCATCATCAAATTTACATATAGATTAAAGGCAAGGGATGGAAACCTTCTTGGAGATGTTTATTGAAAAGTGATCTAATAAATTTTGGGTCAACTGGGTGAAGGAGAAGAGAGAGTGTTTGGTTAAGGCACTATACTAATCCAATGTCAGACTAGATAGGGACATAGGGAAGGTATAAAGAAGGAGGGCATCATCATATGTAATCAAATAACATGCATGCATAAATGCTCTGAGGTGTTGTTGGAGATCCTACTTTGAAGTTTAGATAACTTGGGAAGTTCCCATTAGGGAACATATAGTCTAATAGGGATAGATGGGTGAATGCGCTCATTACAGATCTGGTCATATGATAAGATGTTGTGAGCACTAGAGATGGATGTCTCTAAGGTAGTCATTTTATCCATGATAATTTCATTATATCTATCTGGGGTTGTGCACTTGAAATTTTTTAACGTGTATATTATTGTGGGGGTTGGGTGACATATTGATAATTAGTTAGAGGTTGAGAAGCTGCAACATATATATATGTGGACATAGGTGGCTAGGTGGATATTATGTAGGGGTAGGTGGATATAGGTGGTTGGTTAGAGGATAGAGTTATATGCTCTTGTGGGTTAGGGATATAACCTAGGTTTAGTACAATGGGCACCTATTAGTTAGAGTTGGTGGTTAGGTTGATAATCCAAGGAAGGCTAGTGACCTTTGTGTTGATTTGTGGTAAGGTAGAAGGTATAGGTACCACAAGATTTTGAAGTGGGGTAGTGGTTAATGGATTGGAGGTATTTGAAGTAAGGTTGGAAATTCTAGTGGTAGGCACCCTCATGGTGAGGGGAGTATAGGTGGCTAGTGGTTAGGTTGTTCCTAGGGTAGAGGAGTTTTTGGTGGGGGTGGGAGGTATAAGGGTGTTTGTAGGTTGGTTTTTGACAATAGTATCAAAGGGATTATTGGTAGATGAATAATATTAGGTAGTCAATGATTGGGTGGTGACTATTCTAATATAAGTGTTTCCCATAAGGTGGCAAGGCATGCCATAAGGTGGCAAGGCATGCCATAAGGTGGGTCCATAGGTGGTAGGGGTATGGTGAGGCATGGTGGTAAGGTAATGCTGAAGGGCCACTAGATTGTTATCTAAGAAGGTAGAAAAGTTTTCATCTCTTTGGGTAACTACCTGAGGGAAAGAAGGACTCCCTGAAGTGTGAGGATACTATTCTAGTTTATAAAATTGCTCCAAGGATAAAGTGGAAGAGATTGATTGGTTTGGTGAGAGGTCTTGTTTTGCTAGGTTCTTTCACTCCTGATAATTTAGAACCTTACAAGATAGGGTAGAGAGAATACAAAAACAATCTCACCACTCAAACTAAAAGAAGATAGGAAAATAGAAAGGAAATCAAACACACACTAAAAAGTACATTAAGTCTTAAAGTCACTTTTAGTCTCTCTTTTGGCTTATGCCTTAAGGAATTGCATGACTGAAATTGATTTGTAGAGATGGTACTAGAAAATAAGTCTATGGATGGTTTCAAGTTGTGTTTAGGATCTCAAAATGATCTATATTGGAAATCAATACATGGCTTGCTATTGGGGCCTACCCCCTCACTCCATAGATTATTGTGATAAGGGTATTAGGTACTTAACCAATATATACCAATTTCTAGAGTTTATACTCAACCAAAGAGATGAGTTGGTTCTCTTCTTGGTAATGACCTCTAAGTAGGATTGCCAAGAAAGGGTAAGGTGACCATTAGGTGATGATATCATAGTCGAGTCTTATCTTAAATTATTTGGTGTTTGATTGATGTAGTTGGTTTGGTTTAGTGTGTGCAAAAAAGTGATGCTATGATAGAATTACTTTGATTTAATTTAACTAAGTGAGCTAACATTACAAGCAACTAATGTATGTAATTGATTTTAAACCCAAAATAGTTTTTTATTTCATTTATGAGCATAGAATATAGAGAATAGCATATAGATGTAAAAAAAAAACCCAAGTAGAGATTTAAGGGTCCCACCAAGCATGCTAGAATGTTTTAGTGAATTTCAACTTATATTTAGAGAAAGGAAGAAAAAGAAACTAAATACGAGTATGGTTGAAAAACCTATTTGATTGTGTGTGCATTGAATTATATGATTGTGAAGAACTCCTTTTTGGATTGGGAGGATGACCTACATATAAGACAACACTAAAGTAAATGGTTGGTGAGATAGATAGTTGGGTGGTTGCTTATTGCTAGCTAGATGCCAGAACTAAGAGCTTCCTCAGGGGATATCAATCCACACATTTTAAACAATAAATTTTATAGAATATGAGATAAATTACTTGCAATAATAATAAAAAAGAAATAAAATTGAACACAATAAATGATTGATAAATAAATATAGGATAAATTGAATAATATAGAAATAAGCAATTCAATACTAATGCTAAATGGGTTAAGTGTGTTTCATAAAATAGGTTAGGGATCTATGAATATGGAAGGACATAAAACATCTAATTTGGTTGGGGGTAAGAGGGTGAAAATAACCTGTTATTTCTTTCCATAGTGACCATTGATATTTGATGTGATCATCAGTGGTTAAGGTGACCATTGGCAATTGAGGTGATCATCAATAGTTGGACAAACCATAGATGGTTGAGACAACTACCGATGATTATTATGTGTAGGCCTAGGTTGATAAATGGTTAGATTGATGAGATCATAGAAGGTAATTATGGAATTTTGTATTGTGTTGGGTTGTTAGAAATATACAAGTGAATTAATTAAATAATGCAAACAAATACTTATCTTATAGAAGGTTGGTCACGTGAATGATTGAGGTGGTTGGTTCATTGAGAGAGTCTGGCATGATTCTGATAGAGTAACAATATTTGGATATCAACTAAGGGGTGGAATTAAGTTGGCTCTCTATCATGATCGATGGATTGTTGGATTACTAGAAGAAGTGATCTATAAAGAAACTTTGAATGTAAAATATCTTGAATTCATGGATCTATCCAATTCACCACCTGCTCCTCTCTTCTTATAAGCAAGGAAGGAGAGGTGCAACAAGTTGTTAACTGGGTTGTATAATTATAAATTATGCATGTAATGGCTTGAAATTATATTTAAACAAGTTATTTTTATAAAATCAAGGTGGAGTTTATGTGGGTGTTTAGTTGCTTAGGCAGAGCAACCCTGACCATCGACGGATGAGGCATAAGGTAAAAAGGTAGTTAAAGATTGGGTTTAGTTACTTGGTTAAATTTACCATGGTTAGGCTTGATTAGAGGTGAAAGAGTCTAATTGGTCCCAATGGGGTCCAAGGATGCTTTAATATTTAGAATCATGGTGTGAAGATTTATGGTGTCTACACCAAGTAATATTGAGCCTACTTATTTTGTATATATTATGTAATATCTTAATGATAATGACAAGCACATCACCTTTGATCCAACATATTTACTATCCAAAGATATTTTTGACCCAAATTTTCTTTTGTTCATAAAAGTAACAATACAAAAGAAAGGTATCAAAATAGTGCTCATTGATAATGGATCATGCCTAAACATTTGTAGTATAAAATTAGTAAAAACCATGGGTATTAACACAAATATTATCCAAATAAATATTATTCATATAAAAGAGTTTGATAATTCACATATCCTTTTAATTGGACAAATGACATTAGATGTGACCTTAGGAAGAAAACCAATTTCAATTACTTTCTAGGTCATGTCTAAATCTTTATATTATAATTTACTTTTGGGTAGACCTTGGATACATTCAAATGAAGTTATCCCCTCTACACTTCATCAATGTGTCAAATTAATACATGATGTGATCTTATTGTCCATTTCTATTGATGATGAGCCTTTCAAAATTTTCAAAATGATACGTTATGAAACTGAGGGCATTCTTATAGTGGTAACACCTCAAAAAACCATCCCACTTGAGTATATCCACACATATGAAATATGTGATTCAAGTGAAATTACTTCTTTGTTTAAAAATGAAAATAAGGCATAACATCCTAAAGTGCATATGGATGCACACAAAGAACAAGAACCATTACTAAAAGTGTTGGTACAAACAAAAGAGCCTCCAACATTTGAACTTCCTTTATTGGTAAATACTAATAAAAATTACTGCCTCATCTTAGATCAATATGATAGTGATGATGATACAACTTATGATATGATAGATGAAAAAATATGAAACTTAAAATTTGATCCACTTGATCAATTGTCAGATAACTCATTTAAACCTATGGGTCTTGGAACATATAAACTAAAACCACATGAAAAAAAATATAGCATTAAATATAGATAATGGAAAATCAAAACTAGTGAATGAGCATGTAAATTATTTTTACTCCATAACCCATCTTGGTTGAAAACATTGAGTCAACCTTACATGGGTCAAATTCATCATGTAAACAATGTGTAGTCTTTTCAAAATCCTTCATAACAAATTTTATAGATCACAACACAATAAAGTATTTCTTTTCCTTAAGAAGGTAAATTAATACATGTTCTAAATGATAACACTATATCTTATACTACACATGAAAAATATGAGGAAAATGCTATTTACCTTTTCAACGTATCCAATCATGATGCAAACAATATAAAATATCCAACTTAAGGTTGTAATATTCATAGTGGGGGGAGATATCTATGACCATCCTTTGGATGGAATCATAGGATGATCTTTCCTCATCATAAATTTCAAATATATCAAAAAAATAAAAAAATAAAAAAAACATTAAAAAAACCAAAAACACTATCAGTACTTACATATTCTATTATCTTTTTGGCATCCATGTGGTACTTCCATATTGATGGATGGCATTATCAATTACTCCTACATATACATATATGTTACACTTATACATTGTGTATGATATAGGCATACAAAGATACATGATACACTCATATTTTAGATATTGGGTTTTCCCTCTACTCATGTCATATGGACATTAGGGGCATCTAGTTCTTTGATCTTGATACACACAAGTTTATGTTTCAATGGTCAGTGTACACTATCATGTTTTGATCTTACATATGTACTTACACAAGCCTATTATCCATGATTATATATTACATAGGGTACTTCATATATTATACACTTGACATACTTTTCTAACACATTGGATCCATGGGACACTATGACATGTGTATGATAGTTAATTATGCTTTAATTTATGCACTTTCTTGAGTGTCTTTTATTTCTTGTTCAAGAATTTGAATATGCTCCTTTGCTTGTGGCCCCTGTGCCTATGTATGATTTTTTTGAAATTTACATCATGTCATTATTTGTGGTATGGACATTTAAATATGTCATCCTTACTTTTATGGGCATTCAACTAAGACATGTCCCTTTGTTTGTGTGGTATTTGAATGTACCCCTTATTTGTAGTTTGTTTTGACCACTACTTGTTGACTTGTTTTTGAGTTCTCTTGTATGTATGCTTGTTTGCTTGTTGAGATTGTCCTATTACTATCAATATGTTTCCATGATATTTATCATGAATATTAGGCCTACATGTGATTACATTGGTTTTATGCATGTAAATTATACATTTACCTAGATATGTTTCCTTATATATGATACATGGTTACATTCATATATTTTATAGTTATCTTACCCTTTTCAGGTGAGGTAACTTCTAGGTACTATTTTCCCTCACCTCAAGGGGGGATATTAGTGGGGGCATGCTTGGGAAGCATGTTTTCCATAATAGGCATATTTATCAAATTTAGTGGGAGTATGATTTGGAAGCATGTTCTCCACACTCATTCAATATTGTGTACTTATATCAGTTTACAAATCCAGTGGGAGCATGTCATATATTTAGACATAAAAAAATTGCACATTTATAGTTTTTGATGACTAAATACCTCAAGATCCCCTAAAAATTTTTAAACCTTCCTAAAACCCCCTTTAACCCAGCTAAATCACTATTCTCCTAGTCACAAATATCATTCAAATCACTATTTGAAAGTACTATTCACTATCACTATTCATTATGGGACCCACTATCACTATTTATGATGACATGGCATGATGACATGGTATGATGACATTGCATGATGACATGGAAAGTGACATGGAATGTGATTTAGAGGTTATATGGAAAGTGACATGGATTAGAAGTGATGTGACTTGATGTGGGACATCATACCCCACCTAGGACCCTTCCCAAAGTGCTTGATGACCTCATTCAAGCATTACAAGGGCCCCATTTGAAATGTGGTGAATTTAACCTTAAGGGGTCATTATTCAACATGTATTTTGTCTTCCCACATGAAATTAGACTTCAAAAAAAATACCTACCTCTTTAAGACTTTGGGAAAGACAAAGGGCACCCATTTTTGACCTTTTAGCCCAAATGGAGGCTCACCAACCCAAATGGGAGACTTTCCAACCCACATGGGAATCTCCACCAACCTCACCTTGGAATTTTCATCCCCCACAAGGAAAATGGTACCACATTTTATTTCCACCCCTTTAAGTGCTTGTGTGAAAGCAAGAAAGGATGGGGAGAAGTTTTTAAGCCTCATTCAAACCCATGCGTATGATTTCCATTCAAAATTGGAGACTCACCAACTCACATGGGAATCCTCACCCACCTAACCTTGAATAAATCATGATCCCAATTGGATAAATTTGAATTTATTCACTATTCCTCTATTTTGGCATGTTTCTTCACACAAAAATGCTCTAAATACCCCTCTCTCCTTCACCCAAGTTAAGTGGCAAGTTAGTATTTTATTCTTAGCATATTGTTGTAGGTTTTTTTGGATGAGGTCATCATCTTGGAGAAAAAAAATTAAACCAATGAAGCTCCACTAAAATTGCTTCAAGCTTCATCAACATTCAACCATCATCAACATCTTCAAGCCACTTCAATAATATTGATGTAATTTAATTTGTTTTGTAATTTTAGTTATTTATTTATTTCCCTTTGGCCTTCTCTTTTCTTAACCTCCATACTTTTAAGCCCTTAAAATCTTCTTCATCAAATCCATCCCATTTAATCCCTTTGGCTATTTCCATTTCATTTTCCCCCTTTATCCCATTCACCTCTTTGCCTCATTTACCTCTTTTCCTTCTTTGACATCTTTACCTTTCTTTTTCCTTTTCCATATTTACTTATTTGACTCATTTATATATTCATAATTTTGTATACTTTCAGCCTTGACCATCTACCTAAACCAACAAAATAATCCTTTTGATCCTCACAACTTTACCAAACCAAAATCACAACCTTTACCAATTTTTAGCATTAGTATTAATTAAACTATTGCATTTATCTAGTTATCTTTTGCAAAGAATTTAACTTTATTGTATCAAATTTAGTTATTTTCTATTTTAGTATCATTTATTTTCTATTTTTATGGAGAATCTACTTCTTTTATCATTCCAACTTAAGTGTTTTGAAGATGGTGGATTGATAGCCTCCTAAAAAGCTTTTGCTTCTAGGGTCTAGCTCATGCTAGTAAATCCACCCAACTACTTGTCTAACCAAAAAGTTTTTATGGTAGTGTTTTCTTATTTGTAGGTATTCTTCCCTAGCCAAAGAAGAGTTCTCCATAATCATCTGAATTCAATGCATAAACTTTAGTAGGTATTCTTCCACACCCTTCATTCCTAGTTTCTTTCTTTTCATAAAAAAAATAAAAAGTAAGAAAAGCAAAAAATTGAGAGAAATAATATAGGCATGGCTCCCACACATTCAAAGTTTATAGATTTAGTGGGGGCATACTTTGCAAGTATATTCTCTAGACATATTTAGTATTTAACATCTTTAGTTTATAGTGGGGACATGTTTTGGAAATATTTCCTCCACATTAGTACTTATATCAGTTTTAACTTTCTCCATATATATTGGGGGCATGCTTTGGAATCATGTCCTCCACATTTACATATTTATTTAAAGTAGCCAAAGCACACAGTTATATGATTTAGATTTATATTTGTGGCATAATTTTATACATTGGTACCATTATTATACATAGTTTCAATATGAGAAACATATAATATGCATATACTATGCAACATGTGCTTAATATTTCCAAATCCAAATCAATTTTAGATTCCAAAACCATTGTATGTACTAATACATTATGGAATTTTACAAACCATATTGAGCCAATTTACTGAAGTAGTTGGTTCACATTTTGGTATGGTTGAGGTGATCAAATCACTCAAACTTACCAAGTTTTTTTGTTGGATTTGATCATCTAGCCTCACTAGATCATAAGTATCATTGGGTTTCATGGCTGAGCTAATCTCAATTACTAGGTGGTAACTCACTTTTGCTCCAAAGTTGAGGGCATGTGCCTTTCAATATATATATATATATATATATATATATATATATATATATATATATCCTTGGATATATGTACTTTAAATATTTATCTATATTTAACCTAATCTATCTTTTATCCTTACAATGATACATATTTTGTAAAATAACTTACCAATAGGCAAGCTAGTTACATCGACACACATGTTTATTCCTAAACCTTGCTCTTTCATTTCAATATATTTCAAGTAATTTTAACCTATATTATATGCATGAATTTCAAAATATAACATGATCTTGGTTGTAGGTTAGTCACCAATAAAACATTTAAATTTAACTCAAGCAAAGACTAGGTGTCCATCCACACCTGGGTACTTATTCCTTTCCTTTCAACTAGTAATTTTATTACTAAATTAAAGGTAGGGAAAATGTAGATGATATTTTTCACTTATGTAGCACCTCAGTCTTGTACACTTGGAAAAATTAGACCTTATTTGTTCCTCTTAGTTATAAACTCTCTTTTTTTCCACAAGCCTTGCATCTTCTCTATCTTATGCCCCTTCACCTATCTCTTAATCTAGTAAGTCTTATATTGATAACATAGACATTATATCTTTCCAAAAATGTTTAAAATGTACTTATCTTACACCTCTACAAGTTCTAAGCCTATACATATTTTTTACTCCCTAGACACTAACATCTAAGATAGATAGTAGTATCAACAGTACTCTCTTACCATAACCAAAGTGTCTAGTGCCTTAAACTCATCCAATTTACCAATAACATGTATCCTAATAGTTAGCCTATGTGATTTAATGTGATTTATTATTAAAAATGGATTGATACAATTAAAATATCACCCCTCATTCATTCCTCACATAGAAAATACCAAAGAGACAAAAGCACTTATCAAAATGTAATTTATCAAGAATTTAATTGATCAAAGCTTCCCTATTTCCATAATAGTCATAGGTACATCAAATATATAGGTATAAAGTACTAAAGAAGCATCCTAAGAGCTTGATTTACTAAGTTAAAAACTAGGCAATTGTTCCACTTTCTTTACACACATTGAATGATTCACAAAAAAAACTAACACATAGGGGATAACTACATTAGTATTAGACCTTATTTGGATTAATGGCTATGTAAGCAACCTCCTTTGATACTAGGATCATTGGGTTCAGAGAAACACTATATGACCACTAATACACTTTTACCCAAGGTCACATTGAAGGTGGAAATATAGGGTTTTATCATTTCATAATGAGTGATAGTCTATGACCTAAATATGAATTCACCAGAATGAAGGTGAAGCCAAACCCAAAAGCATCTAGGTGGTCACATCCTATTTCACCATATATTCCATACAAGACATTATTTTAAGACATAAATAGTAACATCAATGCAATCATTCATGGCTAACACAACTGTCTAAATAGCTAGAGGCACTAGATCTAGAATTTGATAATTATTTTGGAACTATCTTCATACCTACTTTCATCCTATTCTAGATCTAGACCTATGTTAGCATTAAAACAGGTTAATAGGATCATTTCATATAAGATGGACTTATGTCCACTAAAATGGACTAGATTGAATGTTATAAAAATAATAATTTTTATATATTTGAAATAAAATAGACTTGGAATATGGTAGTAATTTGGATCTATCCCCATATATTACACTGGGGAGAATTTAGAACTAGAAAAAACTGAATAATATAGACTTATTTATAATAGTAATTTTTGAAGTTGGACTAGTAATAAGTCAAAATTATTTTAAATGGTCTCTCTAAATAATTATATTATTTATCATATATATATATATATATATCATAGTTGTACTTTTCATATTTATATTATCTTAGCATAATAATTTTAATGTATGCTTATATCAAATTTTAGCATTTAATTGTACTGATATAAATCTAATTATCACCCTTGTTCCATTTCATTTTTATATTATTTGTTAGGTTGTGGAGCTAAAAGCTTCAACTTTGCAAATGGGAACAGAAGGTTGCTGAGATCTAGAAGCACCGGCATTGGCAGAATGACTGACGTCGGTCATGACAGGCCACCGACAACAGCAGGGAGTCGGCTGACGTTGGCAGAACTAGGCAAGCAAGGACCAATGTTGGTCCCCTGTGTGTTCCAGAGCTGTTCTTTGCATGGACAGTTAGTTAAGTGAATGAAGTGTTTGCATGTAAAGGCCAGTTAGAGTCTTGAGCTGCATAGATAATTGTCTAAATTAAGAGTCTAAGTTATTGTTTAAGTCTGGGATCTATTTATAGACCCATTGGCATGCATTTTAAAGTATGAGCTGATAAGGAAGGCAAGTAAGTTCCTTCCATTGTAAGATCATTGAGTTGCAGGTTGTTGCAAGCTCATAGGAGATCTACATGTGTGAGTATGGTCTGTTGAATTGCAGGTTGCAGGTTCATGGGAGATCAACTTGAAGTACTATAGAGTGCTTGGTGTACTGGCAGGGTTATTACTGACTGGTTGGAGAGGTGAACACCAATTCTATTTGTGAGTTGGTTGTTGGGACCATTTTTGGTAGGAGAGTGTTGAAGAAGAATTACTGTACACTTGAGGTGTGGGAAGCCTCTGTAAGGTGGAAGAGTGTGGTGGCTCTTTATTGTATTCTTTTTTGTTAAGTGTTAATACAAGATAGTGTATTGTCTCTCATATTTTGTGCTATTGGTGAATTCTAGTTACTTGTGTTTCTGGTTATTTCCACATGTTTAATTGCTTATATTTGGTAATCATATTGTGCTCTTTCTGAGGAGCAAGATCCTAACAAGAGGGATCAGAATAGGTGTGTTGTTCTTGTGATCCCCCCATCAAGTGGTATCAGAGCATTTGGTTGGGATACTAACATATTGGATTATATATGGTTAGTGTGTTTTGATTACAGGTTATTCATAGGGTTTTTATTTGAGTGGGAGTTGAGCAATGGTAGAAGATAGTAAGCTATGAATGGAAAAGTTTAATGGCAAGAACTACCAATTATGGAGGATGCAGATTGAGGATTATTTGTACCAAAAAGATTTGTACTTACCATTGGGTGGGGTTGATTGCAAACCCTTAGATATGAAGGATGAAGAATGGGAGGTTCTTGATCAGAAGGCTCTAGGATCTATAAGATTGAGTCTTGCATCATCTATGATTTCCAATTTATCATAGTGTAAGACAACGGTGGAGTTGATGGAATCTTTGGCAAATTTATATGAAAAACCCTCAGCTTCTAATAAGGTATTTCTTATGAAGCATTTATTTAATTTGCAAATGTTGGAAGGTGGATCTGTTCATAGCCATCTTAGTGATTTCCATGGTTTGGTAAACCAATTAAGTTCAGTCAATATTGTTTTTGATGATGAAATTAGAGCTCTCTTAATCTTGTGTTCATTACCTAAAAGTTGGGAAGGTTTGGTAATGGTAGTTTCTAATACTATGTCTGCTTCAAAAGTCTTAAAAGTGGATGATGTTGTGAGTGTGATCTTGAATGAAGAGATACGTAAGAAAAGCACATGTGAATCATCAGGAAATGCTTTGAGTGTTGAAGGTAGAGGAAGGCAAAGAGAGAAGATAGAGCATGGGAGATCAAGGTCAAAGATAGGCAGGAGATCCACATCCAGGTATGGTAGAATAACCTGTTAGAAGTGTGGAAAGCAAGGGCACTTAAAGAGAGATTGCAGATCGGGTGAAGATCAGCATGAAGGACATGAAGAAGAAGCAGATGTTGTAGATTACGTTGCACGAGATGCTCTAGTATGTTCTTTGGATAAAGTAGAATCTTGGGTTTTAGATTTTGGTGCCTCTTTTCATGCATCCCCACATAGGTAATTTTTTCATGAGTATGTCCAGGGAGACTTTGGAGAAATTTGTGTAGGGGATGGTAAGCCTTGTCAGATGGTTGGCAAAGGGAAAGTGAAGTTGAAATTGCAAACAGGTAACACATGTGTGTTAAAGGAGGTCATGCATGTCCTAGTTCTGGAGTGAAATCTGATTTCTATTAGAAGTTTGGGTGATGAGGGTTACATAGTAACTCTCACAACAGACTCTTGGAAGGCTACCAAGAGTGCACTTGTTGTAGCTAGAGGTAAGAAAGTAGGTACGCTTTATCTATCTACTTGTATTACTGATTCTCTTTTTGGGTTATCTACTTCAGCTATAGATTCGAAGATGTGGCTTAATAGGCTTGGTCACATAGATAAGAAGGAGATGCATGTTCTTGAGTCAAAGGGTATGCTTTCAGATTTGGAAGGTATGGATCATGATTTTTGTATGCAGAAGAAGAAGGTGACGTTTCTTGAGGAATCTAATGTTAGCGACAAGAATAGGAAAGCCTTGGTTTTCAAGGAGAAGGTGACGGACAGAGTTCAGCACAAGGGGTAGAGGAATTTTGAGCAAAGCAAGGGTGATTTGGACAAGGATTTGATCCAAAAAGAGCTCGCGGGAAAAAGTCAGTTCTCACTAGAAAAACACAGAGACTGACTTTGGCAGGAAAACCAGCATCAGCATCCAGACAGGGACCGACATTGGCTATGTGCAACCTGATGTCGGTGACTCAAGGTAGATAACTACCAACATCAGCTAGGGGGAATTGACGTCAGCAAGGAGGCAGTCGCAGGGAACCGACATCGGTTGGGTGTAGACTGAGATGTGACCGACATCAGTTACTGAGATGAATTTTGGGTGGACAGTAAGCTGTCAAGGTGTCTCAAGCACCCATATGGAGGACTGAAGTCATAAGTAATTTCTTAAATTCATCATTTCCCTTCTTTACACTACTTGTTGCTCACTTATGGTATAGGACTAGGAAGTTATTGAAGAAGTAAAATAGGTAGATCCAGGAAACAGTGGGAGCTAGGCATGGATGGAGGATGTGATTCCTTGGAGGAGAACCAAATAGGGGTTTTGGGTAGAGTTTCCAGCTGGAAGTAAGCATTGAGAGATGAATGGATGTTCAGGATGAAGAAGAGCGGAAATGGATACGTGAGACGGAAGATCAGGGTATATGGTCTTGTATAAGCTGTAAGGTAATGGAGGTTTGATCATTATGTTTCTCTTTACTAGGTTGGATAATATTAGCTACATTATCCTATTACTGTATGATGTCCTTGTTGCAAGGTTACATATAAATGGTATTGTTGAACTAAAGGTAAAGCTAGTTTAGAGGGATGTCATGGAGAATTCGGGAGCAACAAGATTCTTTGGCATGAGTGTGTTCTAGAGACTTGGAAGGTCACATGTTGACTTTGTTTTAGGATGATTATGTGAGACCGGTTAGCACGCCGATGGTTGGATAGGGGTCTTGATTCACATAATGAGGTTGACTACATGGTATGTACTTAACCTGAGTTTTCCCAAGTAGTGGGAGTTGTCACAAGTTTGGAACCAATCTGGGAGAAAAGCACTGAAGGGCAATTCAGTGGATTCTTAGAGGGACCAGCAGCAGGTGCACATGCTATGTAGGTTCAATTTATTTTCTACATGGTTTTTAGATGTGGATATGGCAGGTGATTTGGATGACAGAGCTGCACCACAGGATTTGTGGTGGTTGGTCTTCAAGAGTGATCTTGAGGAGGGATATAGAGCCAAAGGAACAAACTAGACTGAGTACAGGTACAAGTACAGGTTGCAGTTGTTTATCTCCAGGTGGGAGATTGTTAGGTTGTGGAGCTAAAAGCTTTAACTTTGCAAATGGGAATAGAAGGTTGCTAAGATCCAGAAGCACCAGCATCGGCAGAATGATCGATGTTGGTCGTGAAAGGCCACTGGTGACGGTAGGGAGTCGGCTGACATCGGCATAACCAGGCAAGCAGGGACCGACATCGGTCACCTGTGTGTTCCAGAACTATTCATTGCATGGATAGTTAGTTAAGTGAATGAAGTGTTTACATGTAAAGGCCAGTTAGAGTCTTGAGCTGCATAGATAATTGTCTAAATTAAGAGTCTAAGTTATTGTTTAAGTCTGGGATCTATTTATAGACCCATTGGCATGTATTTTAAAGTATGAGCTGATAAGGAAGGCAAGTAAGTTCCTTCCATTGTAAGATCATTGAGTTGTAGGTTGTTGCAAGCTCATAGGAGATCTACATGTGTGAGTATGGTCTGTTGAATTGTAGGTTGCAGGTTCATGGGAGATCAACTTGAAGTACTATAGAGTGTTTGGTGTACTGGCAGGGTTATTGCTGACTGGTTGGAGAGGTGAACACCAATTCTATTTGTGAGTTGGTTGTTGGGACCATTTTTGGTAGGAGAGTGTTGAAGAATAATTACTATACACTTGAGGTGTGGGAAGCCTCTGTAAGGTGGAAGAGTGTGGCGGCTCTTTATTGTATTCTTTTTTGTTAAGTGTTAATACAAGATAGTGTATTTCTCTCATATTCTATGCTATTAGTGAATTCTAGTTACTTGTGTTTTTGGTTATTTCCGCATGTTTAATTGCTTATATTTGGTAATCATATTGTGCTCTTTCTGAGGAGCAAGATCCTAACAAGAGGGATCAGAAGAGGTGTGTTGTTCTTGTGATCCCCCCATCATTCTTAACCCTAAACTTAAAGTGAAATACATACCCCCACACTTCATTTTCGGGTTTAAAAAGTTATAACTAATTTAGTTAGAAAAGATACATTATTGATGTCTTCCTTATCAAGGGTCTTTACCACATTGCAATGAAAGAATAAGTTACACCTTTAGATCTTGTAAAATATAAAAAATATTGTGATGAAGCTAGATGAATCTTTAGCTAGTTAGTGTCAGATCACTCCAAGATATCTAAAAATCACATATTGCATGAAAACCCAAGAGTAGGTGAGAGCAAGATGAAAGGCAAAAGTGAGTTTCATAAATGTTCATTGGATGATTAGCCAAAAAGTTGATAGGGTGTACAATATATAGTGATACATCAGTTCACCATAAAGGTAACAACCCAACTCATAATTAGAAAAAATATAAAGTGTATTTCTCCTAATGAACTTAGTAACCCTAATCAAGCTAAATAATAACCATGTAGGTAAATCTAAAAGCAAGAAAGATCCTACACTAACACCCCCATGAAGTGTAGCTTAGGTGGGTAATAAATTGGGTCCTAGAAACTAGGCCTGGTGAGGAACCTAAGTATAATGCAACTCCCATAAAGTAGATAAAAGGAGAAAACCTATAGGACAAACCTCTTCTCCAAAAGAGAAAAAATAAGAGAATAGGACTAACAATCCCCACTAGAGTATAAAAATACCTATAGCCATCCTATATCCTACAATGGAATTATTGGGAGTGAATGTGGATCATAATTAGATGCAGTGAAGAGTGGATCACCTTGGAATAGTGAATGTGTCTACCAATTTCCTAATGGATCTTCAACTAAGGTGTGATTCCTATAAAAGGAATTATTCTCCTCATATAAGGTATGAGGGACAACTACTCTATGTAATTATGGTGCAATAGGAACAAAGGAAACAAAAGACTATTGAAATCTATGAAACTATGGAATAGATTGCCTAATATTTGATGTGTCCTAGATTAGTATACCCGCACCTTGTAATGTTTGAATCAGACCAAAGGTAGGTTGATCATGAAATAAATCCTCAACATCTAGAAGGTGAAAAGGAGATGGAAAAGGTGTGTCCTCATCACTTTTGTAGTCATTTGTGTTATAATAAGAGTCATCAATATTAGATGAGTGCTCGAGCTCAAAAATGTCATCAAGTTTAGGTGAGTAAAAATAATAATAATCTAAAGTAGAGTTAGGAGTAAAGTGTGAGAAGTTATATAGTTGAGTTTGATGATTGACCATTCCCACTACCAATATAGTGTCACTATGTATCTATCTAACATACACTAAATTGGGAGTGAACTCAAATCACATGCCTAGACCAAGGTGAGTAATCTAGTAAATTGATAAGATTAGTTGAAATTGAAGGATCACTTAGAACCTTATTGAATGTTCTACCACTAAGTTTAGTAGACCCTCTCTCAAGATACTTTTTAGAAGTACCATCACCTAATTCTATATAGGACATGTCACATGATTATAAGGAATTGAATTCAATCTATGAAAATTCCATATGATGTGAAGCACCATAGTTAATTACCCATGTAGGAGTTAAAGGTAAAACTACAACTAGGGCCTTGCCCTTTGCTTTCCCCTTACCATTCTTTTTTGACTTTTTTTTTACCATTATCATTTTCCTTAAAGGATTTATGGTTTGATGAATTATGATTGGTAGAATCAGGGACACTGATATTGTGCTTCTTGAGCATCTTATTTAGATGGTCAAACTAATTCTTCAAACATTTACTTTCAACAAGCTTTTTTAAACAAAACCCACATTTTATCCAATCTTTATTAGGCTTAACATTGGAAGAAGAGGTCTCATTATTTGAATTGAAGGTGAGAGTATTTACATCCTTACCTTGATCCTTTTTGTTATGTTTCTTATCTTTGTTGCTTGAAGCCTTCTCTTTATTATTAAAAAGTGCATGAGATTTTGAGGACTTCATTGTGTCCATTTGTATCAACTTATCTTACTCCTGTGTTAAGTTGGAAACAAAGGTTTCTAAAGAAGGCATCTTCCATGAAACTCTAAGAGAACTTTTTGTGGCATATAATGTGGATACAAATACATAATACTATGGACCTAGTTTGGAGAGTATCAATAGAACAAGTTATCCAAAAGAATGCCTCTATTTTGAAAATGAATAGTGTCACTTTCCACAATCTTAAATTTGATGGTCTCTCACACCTCAAATAATATGGGCTTAAATTTGACATCCTCCTAGCCATCATAGGTTTTAAGAGGACTAGTAGAGATTGAAACTTAATTAGATAAGGGTTAGATTCAAGGTGTGTTTTACCAGTAATCTGGGTCCATAGTGTGTGCCAGCAAGAGGACTAGAGTCTGGGTAGTGTTTCTGTACTTGGAGAGATCCAATAGTGTGTAGAACATGTCATCAAAATTTAGATGAATGATAATTACATTTTTAGATTTTGATGGATACTCTAGTAGGTGTTAGGTTACAATGGCTTGTCAAGTGGATGTTGGATTTCCATGGCTACTCATGTGGGTGTTAGGTTTTGATGACTGTTGGAGTAGGTATCAGGTTCTAATGGTTGTTTGGGCAACCTGAAATATCCAATGATTACCAAATGTCTAATGAAGACTATTTTCCTTCCTATGAAAGTTTTTCAAGAAATAAAAATCTACCAAAGGGAAATTATCCAATGACCTTGTTTTTTCAAAGCCAAAAGTCTGACAAAGTGCAAAAACTACCAAAATTACCTACAAGGGGTATAAATTATACCAAAGTTGGAAAAACTATAAACATCATAATCAATAAACTCCTCCAAAAACTAGTAAAGACCCATTTGAGAACCCTAAAAACTTTTAAAAACCAAGAAATTGTTTTCTAATTTTAGAATCGCATTGTATGAAAATGCATGAAACCACCAAAAAGGCCTTGAAACCCTCTAAAAATGACTTAAAATGGCTATCACAAATCTAGGTCATGTTTATAGTTGGTTATAAGGTTTTGGAACCTTCTAGATGTGATGGAACTATCTATTTTAAAATAGGAGACTCTATTTGTATATTTTTCATGTATTTTCATGAAATCCCACTAAACCTATGAAATCCAAAAAAAATCAAGAAAGCTACTAGGAATGCTAGAAGGAAAGATCTCAACAAGGATTTTAAAAATGGTAAAATGGTTTTTAGATTAGAGATATGATACCATGTCATTTCACTCCAATATCTTTATATTTCATAGATCGCATGAAAACCCTAAGATTAGGTGAGATCATGATGTAAAGGAAAAGTGAGATTCATAAATAATTATTAGCTAATTAGCTAACAAGTACAAAGGAGGTACATTATATAATGAAATATTAGGTCACCATAAAGGTAAAAACCCAAATCACAATTAGAACATACATAAAGTGTATTTCCCATAATGACCTTAACAACCCTAAGCAAACTAATTAAGAACTATCTAGGTAAAATCAAAAGTGGGAAAACCCTACACTAACAACCAATATCTCATGAATTGAAGGTCAATTCTTAGGGCGTTAAGAACCTTAAAGTTTAGAATACCATAGAGGAAGGTTTTGGAAAGCATAATAATATGAGTGTATGCCAACTAAAAAATGAGATCACTAATCTTAGTTGAGAAAAATATCCCCACATTTAGGAATTTATCACTCAATTCAAGTGCTTGAGTCTTCTACTCTTTGAGACTGCAGAATCCAACATTGATGGAAAAATCATTATGACTATTTTTTAAAAATTAGACCATCCTTAACTAGTTTTTATTTCTAACTACTACACATATCAAGTCTCTATGGGATGTGAATATGTACTAGATTTTGACAAATCCTATGAGAAAATTCAAAGAGAATAGGAAAAAAATATTTTTTAAAGGGGAAATCTAACCTAAAGGTACTAATCAATAGGCATTAGTGGTCAATGTACTAATGTAACATCACAATCTAACTCTAGCAAAGTAAATGTCATTATTATGAAAAATGGGAAAGAGAATCCCAAGCCTAATGTCAATCAATCAACTCAATATAATCCTTCACCAATTCAAAACAAAGGCAAAGGGAAATTAAGTTCCAACATTGACCAAAAGTGTTATAATTAGCATAATAAAATAGGTGATGTTAAAAATAAATGTTTTAATTAAATTTCACATATAAAAGTAGAGATGAAAAAATACAGTTTCCCCCTCCTAAGGTAACAACAACACTTTCAACAATAATAGAATCACATATGTCTAAATGGATTTTGGATTCAAAATCATCTCATAATATAACTTTTGATGTTTCACTATTTTAAAATACTAATCAATGGTTCACAATCATTTAACATTTTAAGGTTTTACACAAGTAATCACTATGTTTATATTAAAGGGTTGAGATATATAAATCAGTTAAATAATATTAAATAATTAAGCACTATTTTTTAATAAATTTTAACCCCTTTCAATTTCTAAAAACATTAATAAATAGGATTAAATAGAAACTTATCTAAAAAGTGACTGTCATGGATGATCTAGGTTCTAAAAACTAGGTTATGGATAGTTCTAAGTGTTATCAAAAGGATTATGGAATTTCTTTGCTCACTAGAAGTAGCACCCCACTTGGATAGTAGTGCCATGTTGATGTAGTGTCCTTAAATTAGTGTTAGTGTCTTCTTTATGGGACTGTTCCTATTTTATAGGATCACCTGTGCCTATGTTTTTAGGTCTTGTTCCTATGCACATAAAATATATAGCTCTTTAATGTTCCTAGATAACTTGATTTAGTGTGTAAACCCTAATCCTCCTTAAAAGTATGGCATGAAAAATAATTATATGTTCATTATTAGGATAGGCTAGACATAGTCAACACCCTATTATGAAGAAAGTTGCCTACATACCAATTTTTCAAAGAGGGATTAAGCCTGATGTAGTTATCCCACCTAGTGTTTTATGCAATTATAAGTGAATGCTATAATGAGAGTGGACTTGGATGCCTTGAATATGATTAAGGTTTTAAATCTTTAAAATATAGGTTTAAGGATGTTTTAGATGGTAATATATAGTAGTAGGGTAGAATAGGGATCAAATTCATTAATTTTTCTCAACTTGTCATTTGTTTGAACAAGCTTTTGCATCCATTTTCCATCTAGTGAATAAGGGTCAAATAGGCTTATATTTATAGATATTTATAGCTTATTAAGATAATAAAATGTACTTAGGCTGACCTTAGTAGGTGAAAATCATTGAAAAAGTATTTGTTTAGGAGAGTTAAGATTAAAGACAATAACACCTAGTTGGGGACACTAACACCATATGGCTATAGTGATACAAATGCGGTGATAATGTCCACCTAGAAAAATATTGGGCTAGTTGGTTGGGATCTAAGAAGACTATCTTGGGATTGTGTTTTGACTGACTATAACTATCTATGATCTGAATAATGACTTGAAAGATGTGGCAAATGCTCTAGGATAGGTCTATGGCTAAGCTAGGGATAGGCTAACTCAAGCGACACTCTTAGCATCCAAATACCACTTTTAGGTGATTATATTCCCCCTCCCGTATGCTATAAATGTAGCAAAGTGAAATGTATAGTATAAAATAAAAAGAAGCATACCTAGACTTACCTTGGAAGTGAAGCGACATAGCTAAGTCTGAGTATGTAATTTTAGTTCTGCATATGTGAAACATGATCCAAAGTAATGACCTATAATGAAACATGAGAAAATTATTTCTTACTTAAGAGATGATTAAAAGTAAAAAACTATGCTGAAATATAGTAACTAAGGAAAGTTGAATAAAGAGAGAGGAAAGGAATGAGTACACCTCATTGGGTATGAAAACCAATGTATGAACCTAGTGATAACCTATGTGTGAGAGTGTAATTAGTCATTATATCATTGAATAGATTGTACCGAGTTTATGGCTTACTCAATCCTCATATGGGTGCCTCAAGAACTCGATTTAGTTTTGACTAAATCATTACCCACCCTTGTTTGGTGGATCTTAATCTATGAATAACTTAGATAAAAATGTAATTGTGTCTAAAAATCTCATATGGGTAACTCAATAACTCAAGTAGGCCATGACTCCATCATTGCCCACTTGTGTGAAGTAGATGCATATGTAACTAGATTATGAAAGGTGTTGATAGTATCTAAGTATAATCTAAATGTGTATGCTGGCTCTATGGCCACTTTGGTAAGTTAGTTTTGGGCCAATTAAGAATGCCAACCACTATAGATGGAGTAAGGCATGAATATGATGAAATCATAGAATGTGAATAAAGTTTATACAACATAGAGAATGAAATGGAGTTTTCCATTCCATCTAATCAACTTGAATGTAGATGAGTATATGGAAAAAATGTGTCACACACATGCCCTTAATCTGGTATCTGAGTATACTAAATTTGAATTATGTAATAATTAAATCTATGTAACTAAATTAAGTGTGGGAATGATCATGCCATGCATGATTCCCCCAAATCTGAGCAACTATTATGAATATGAGCTATAATGAATATATATGAGTAAAATATAAACATAACTATCAGACCTGTGACTATATTTGTGTTAATATATATTGTACCTAGTATACTAGTTTGCCTAATCTAGACCATCTTAAATTTGGATCTATTAGATAGTAGCACCCTTTAATGGATAGTAACTCCTTATGATGCTAGTATCCCAATTTGGGCACTAATGTCTACTTGGTCTAAACTTTGGGTTATTTGAATTAACTTTTGAATCTCTATTTTGTTTTGTGTTTACCTTGTGTCTGATTTATGAAACTGAACCTATGCATTGAGATTTATATGTAAATAACAAATTGAAAGCCTAATATATATGACAAACCCCTATTAATACCCCCTTTTTTAAGGGTAGTTGTGAAATATGTGTAGTAACTATCCTCAAAATAAGTATCTCTACAAAATGTGCTAGCTATAACATGTACATGATATTCAAATACAACGTACAAACACAACATCATAATTTAAACATATTTATAAATGAGTATTTAATGTAAGATGTATGTTTAATATAACATTACACAATGGTGTCAAGATAAATATAATCAATGTGTATAGTAGCACATCTGATTAACTACCTAGGGGGATGGGGCATGATATCCATCATGACACCCAAGTAGGATGGGTAGATACATGAGTTCCATCATGTAATAAAAAATTTGTGTTTTTGTGTAACAATATAATATAAGTGTCATAGTGTAGAAGCATACAAGGAACCATACAAATAAGCACATGAGGCACATAAAGGCAAGCTAAGGGGACACAATACAAGGGAAATGGGAGCATGTCACTAAATATGAGAATGAATACATACAAGGACATTTTCAAATGTCCACATATGTAAGAAATAGTAAATTTGTATTAGAGCCACATAGAAGGGCATGTTCAAATGTTCGCATATAGAAGCAGGAAAAGCACACACAAGGAATATGTGCACATGTCCAAGGCATACAATTAGAGAAGTGTAGATCTAAATAACAAGGGCATATTTAGATTCCATTAAAGATGGAAGAAAAATAGGAAACACAATCAAGTCTAAACTAAGAAATCTATAAATGAAAGCATGTATAACTATGTAGTAAAAATCTATGTAGGTTCTAGGATGTATATATATTAAGTCCAACTAGTGATAGTCATCAAAAAAAATTAGTAATGAGTATCAATGATCAATATCAAGATGTATAAATTCATAAAATGGAATATATGGTATGTAAAGATAGAAACTAGTAGTATAAAATGTGTATGAGATACCCCTAAGTGGGCAAATGTATCTAATGTATAAATCTAGATAAGTGTAGTATGACCCCAGTGAGTAAATGATAGAAAGTTTGGATCAATGTAGTTTTCCGGTGTCCTGTATGTAATGTATAAGCACTCAAAAATCATAAGTGAATAATCTATGTATGAGAAAACCAATTATACTACAATAGCTAATAATATGTAATATGTAGCAATTAGTAGCAATGTTTTCGTATTTTGACATGTTATATTGTTTTTAATGTTTTTTGAGTATAAGATATGTACAAGTAAATTAAAATAAAATATTTAAAAGGTGTAGGAGAGATAAGAAATTATTTACAATAGTATGAATCATATTAACCAATGAGTCTCATGGGAGACTCACTATCACTTTGATCTATGTCAAAAATAGGAATGGTAATCTCTCATGTAGTGTAACTATTACACTATAGTTAAATGTTGTTTCTATATGAATTTGAGTACTTTTCATCATCAAAATCATAATAGTGTTCAACATTACAATCATGATAACTTATAATGCTAGAGGGAATTACCTCATACTATGAGGTTGACCTTTCTAAATTGTGCTTTGGCATATTGATTGTGATTTTTCCCTTTGAAACTATGCTTATTGTAGACATATGGTGGTGTGGAGTCTCTTTTGATAAATATCTTATTAGAGGTACAATCATTGAGAGGGGTTAATTAGTGAACCCAAATAATCTAACTTTAATTTCAATATTTACAAACACTTAATCAATTATCACAAGCATTCATGAAACATACATATCATTCATAGCAATGAATAAGAGAGATAATGCAAGATCAAGCACATAACACATGACATATGTGGGAAACCCTCTTGGGAGACAAAAAATACTAGAAGCTATAATTTGACTACTATCTTATAAAATAAGAACCAATTTAGACTAGTTACAATTGATTAAGGAACTATAATTCTTATTTAGTGAGATTATAATCCCACAAGGTGCCACAACACCTATCTAGTTGAGCTACAAGAACAACCAACATTTTATCAAATTTTACCTTGAAAATAGGCTATAACCCCTTTATATGATGAGCTACCACAACAACACCTATGAACACATCCACCTATGAAGTGATGTCTTCAACACCTGATGATGGACCTCTAATTATCACTCTTCACCTTTGCTCATACTCAAACAAGAGCACTATTCAACCAATAGAATTATGACCTTCAAGTCATAAAAATAATCCTCAATCTATTATTATCTTTAGTTCATCCATAGGTCACTCTACCCCTCCTTTACTCTACAATTCACATACATAAGCCTCTCTCAAATCTCTCCCAAGTCTCTCACTTAAGTCTAGAAACCAACACATTTGGTTTCATTATTTATAGAGTAATCATGATCATCACCATCTTAGTCATCCATTTAGCCATGACTTAACCCTTAAGGCATTTATCTCATTTAGATATAGCTTAATACAATTTTCATAGGTCAGTCATAACATCTATGGTTCACCCTTAAGCAAGTAATCCTTTCAATTAGGCCCTTGTATCTTTTAAGTTCACATGGAGACATATTCACCCATTTAGCACTTCTTCAAGAAAAATAAGAACATAAGGCCACTTTCAATTACATGGATCCAATCCTTATGTCCCCTTCAACATCCTAAATTGATCATAATCAACTCTTTTCACCATTACAAATGCTAAAAAAACTCAAATATTGACCTAGTTCACAAGAACATCATGAACAAATACACAATCAACTTATTAATCTTTGTTCATACTATATATGAATGGTCAAAACTTCATAATGTACACATATAGTCTTCAGGGAGTATACACCACTTCCCAATAGCTATTTCATCAAGAGATATCAAAACAACATCAAAACAAGCTTAAAAAATCTTCTTGGGTCACTTATAGAATATAAACAAACACACAATAAACTTTAAACCTTCATAACTATGACTATACACACTTTCAGATCTTCAAATTTATATTTCTAGATGTACCTTGGAATCCTCTACAATTTTTGTACACCATGAGCAAATTCTGCGTAGATTGAAAGATATAGTCAAAAAATTGAGCATTGGTTTTTTCCTTTGCAAATTCAAATATTCAAAATAAAATAGTCATAATTAAACCTCAAACACCATGCTCGCATATCAAGTCCTCATTACTCAAATTAAACACACACCATCAATCTTATTGTACAAATATTGACCTTTAATACATAGTAAACCAATGCTAAATGTTAAACCTTGAACATGTTGACCTAATCTCATGCAATCTAAAAAATTTGACCTCATGCACTCCATCAATCTCTTCAAGATTTCTCTTGCTTTAGCAATGGTAAAAAACTATCAATTTGACCTCTTGACTTTAAAGTTCACTATTGATCTCTATTTGTACAATCACCCACTCTCCATTGATCCTTTGAAGAAGCTCGATCTTTATCTCTACTCAATGTTAAACCTTGAACACTTGCCACCATATCATTACTTCCTAACATCTTGGAGTAACACGCTCTTTTGATGATGCTCAAACTTTACCTTGTGCAAAATTGACTAAGTCTAGGAACCATTACAATCTAGTTAAGAAGCCAACTTTGAACCTTAATAAATTTTACCTTGCTCAAGTGCATGTTATAAAATTTCGACCATATGATCTCCTCACATAGGATAATCCAGCCATGTATCAGTCCATTCCTATAACCATCCCCTATGTGAGATATAATGACATTAAAATTCCTCCTCAGATTTATCTATCAAAGAGCCAACAATGTCAAGAATTACCTGGAAGGCCAAATTTGCACATGCATATCTTTTGACATGCTTAGGTGCATGATCTAAAATTTAATAAAAATTAACTAGGCATAAAACTAAACAAACACATATGATCAAATTCTCTTAAAATTTCCACATGTGTGAGATATTCCATCACCAAACTATTTACTCAACTCTTTCTTACTTCATGCAAATTTGGCTAAGTATGGAAAAACACTATCAAAGTGCCTGAAAGCCCAACTTTGAACTGACATATCTTTGATAATGCTTAGGTGCATGACCTAAAATTAAGTACATAACAAATATGAATTAATGTGATCACAACCATATGACTAAAACCCCCTTACTCATCCATATGTGGCAATGGTAACATCATCAAATTGCCTACTCAAATTTTTTGCTATTTGACCCAAAATGTCTAGATGAAAACTATGGACTACCATAATAATTAAACTTATGCACACAAGCACTCAAAGCTTATAAAACATCTTAGGTACCTTTTTCACATGCTTAAAAATACATACTCATCCTTGAACATCTATAACCATTCTAAAATTGAAGATCAACTAGGTATAGTTCAATCTTCAATCATACTAGGACAAACACATTACACACTTTGTCATTGTCACATAGACTATAAATGCACTTCATCCATTCACTTAGACACCTACATGAAATAATTATGACATCATTAACAACTCTCCAACAATATCCCCCTTTTTCATTGATGTCAGCAACCATCATATAGCAATATACAACTCACCTTCTTTTTTTCTCTCCAAAGACTCTCACAATGAGAACTTTCTCCCCCTTTGACACAATGACAAAGTGGGCACCAAATGATCTTGAGGACATAAAAATGCTAAAAATAGGAGAGGACCACCTTATAAAGATGATACAAACTCCCCCTTATCTTGAACCTACCCCTTTTTATCTTGACATCTTCCTCTTGCTTTATGCCAACACACTTCTTCAACCAAGCACTACAACTAATGAATAAATAACACATAGAACCACATAAATATGATGGAACACATCAAGAAACATTTGAGAGGGTCTTCCCTTAATAAATCTAGGTGATTTCACCTTTTGAGAGTCTTCAGATCTCCACACACCATGAAAAGCCACCACATATGCTTACTAGCCTTCTCTCTCAAGCTACCACAAGGACCACTAATAGATTTTCATGCCACTCACAAAATATGAAACATTCTCTCAACCAACTTGATAACTCACCTTGAAATACTCATGCCTTTCTCTTTTGGATAATTTGATCAAAAGGTACTCTTCTTCACATTAGGCCTATCTAGCCTTCTTATAGCCATACCTGGAACTTGTAGAGCCCATAATTTTTAGTAGACACATATTTGGCTATTTGGATCACTCTCATATGCCCCATTAAGCACACCAATTTACATCACCTAGATCATCCTCTGCAACATACTTCCTTCATAAACCTACTAGCCAATTTGGCCTCCATCTTGATGAAAACAAGAATATCTTGAAAACCACACACCTTTAGATCTTTATGAAGCTTATTTTGACAACCCATTTGGCCCATTCAACCTAATAATAAGCCTTAGACCTCAACTCATAAGGTATTCCACTTTTCTAGCAAATCCCAAAACCTTAGAAACTTAAAACAAACAAGGTCAACAAACCTCCTTTGGTCAACATCCAACTATGAAACTTATTGCATACTTGGAGATACCCATCACACACCTCTGGAACAAAAAATGAGTCTTCATACCTTTGATAACATTTAATTCCTATAACCCATTTTAGGCTTGCTTACCCTTAATCCAAAAACTACGAAAATTGAGAGCACACAAAAATATTCAATTTGCCTTCAACATGCATTTTAACCAAAAAACCACTTGGATCACATCACAAAGAAGTGCACAGACATTTTTGAGCACCAAAATTTACTTGACATTGCATAAAATTAATTATGCCATCTTGAAACACCCATTTCGACCCTACATAATAGCTCCTTCATAAACCTTTAGAGCAAGCTCATGAACTTGTTTCTCCCTCTTAACAAAAGACCTTCTAAGATCAAAACAAGTCTCTATTTAGATAGGAAATATAATATTGACCACTTAAACTTGATTCTCTATAATAAATATGTCTCCTAAGAATTATAGGCAGAGACATCATACTTCACAATATCCTAGAACAATGTGAAACTAGGAGTTGCTCACAACTCCTCATAGTCCTTCTCTTTTTTGGTCATTGTATGCTTATAGTTCTTCTTATTTTTAGGCTTATGAAAAGCAACATGATCAACCACTATAGCATTCTCCTTTTCTTCTAGGATTGGATTGACAATACATGGAGACAACAAAGATTCATGACATACCTTTTCATCTAAAGAGTCCACCTTGTAGTTTGGAAACTCATCATTAGGTATAGATAATTGATGTTATTTGAATGAAACTTTCTCATCAACAACAATATGTTCACTTAGATCCATACTTACCTCATAACTAGCCTCAACCAACACCTTGGTCTTCTCTTTGAGCTTGGTCTTTTCACTCATAACATGGTCAGACAATTAGAGCCCTTGGTACTCTTCAACTTTTGAAGTGTTCTCCACCATAGCAAATAGATTACTTGGACCTACAGTCTCATCATGACTCATACTTACCACCTTTGTATTTCATGAGTTAACTTGCCTTCTTCCTTTTACTCTAGGAGCCTGATTAAACCTATTCTAACTTATAAACCTTTCCTTGAAAAACCTAGTAATATGACCTCTCTATTCACAATTATAACACACCATACTCTTTGATGGAAACATAGTTTGTCTTACCATGTTTGGAAATAAACTTATAACATGTCCTTTATCATGACAAATAAAATAACCTCCCCTTTTTAAAGAGGATTCACCTTGTCTAATCTTATGTGGATAATGGTTTGCAAAGTGTCCCACATTAAGATAGTTAAAGCACTTAATTTTTCTCACTCCTTTTGACTGATGACCCCCATCATAGTTTCATGTAAACTCATTTATAAAATGTCTCTTGAATTAGCTAGATCTATTATTAAATTGATTATATGTGTAACAGTAACCATTCAAACTTGCATACCTCATGGCATTTAGTTGTCTAATTTGATTTGTCTTCATTTTGCTAGCATATTTATTCCTTGTCTGATGATTTTTTTCAAAGTACAATTGTCCTGATTCACATTAGTCTACATCTTATCTTGAGTTACATTATTTTGTTCTTATTCATATCGAGGACTAGTTATATCACTAGCATGCTTTTAACCACTCAAAATATTATCTAGATCACATGAACTCTTTTCAAATCTCATTAAATACTTCACCTTGTTTACAGACGTCTCTAACTCAGCTTTCAAAGGCTTATTTTCATAAACATACCTTGAACATTCATCTTATTTATCTCTCAATCTTGTAGATAAGATTTCCAATTGACAACTAAGATGCTTGACCATATATTCATGTTATTTGGTGCCTTTATTAAATCTTGTTTCATACACATTGAATTACTCCTCATAGTCCTTGAGTTGAGACTTAACCTTTTTATTGATCTTCTTTTCAATCTTTAGTTCTTCAAGAGCATTTGTCAATGCAGTCGCATAGTCCACCTCATCTTCATCATCATCTAAATCACTCCAAGTAGACTCCTTTTGATGTGATAAAATTCCTTCCTTAGCCATGATTAGAGCCTCATCTTCAATAGGACCATCATCTTCATGATCATATTCTGAGTCATTGTCTTCACTCTCATCTGATGAGTTGAAATCTTCTTTGGTGTATAGACTCTTCTTGTTTTTGAAGGACTTCTTGTTGTGAAACTTTCTGAATCCTTTCTTCCTATGTGTCTTCTTGTATTCATCTTGGCCTTAATCATTCTCTTCAACATCAATTTCTCATGCTTATGAGGGCACTTATAAGAAAAATGTCCTATATCTCCATAGTTGAAACATTTTAAGGGTAGTTTACCCTTATACTTCCCTAAGCATGTGTTCAATTTCCTAGTAATGAAAATAATTAGTTCATCCTTATAAATGTTAGATATATCATCCTCTTTGGGTTTCTTACCTTGGAACTTATTCTTAAGCTTCATCTCTGTCTTGAGTGTTGCTTCTTTCTTTGGTGGTATATAATCATTTACTCTCATCTCACATGTGTAAGGGTGGCATTTAATTAATCCATCTTCAACTGAGTAAGATCATGACTCTCTTCTGTAGAAGATAATTTTGAATCAAACTTAAGAGATAGAGATATTAATACCTTTTGAACTATAACAGCCTCTTCAAGGTTCTCTCTAAGACCTATGATGATGTCCAAAGTCTCATCAATTCTTTGTAGAAAGGATGCCATAAAATCTTCTTCCTTCATCTTGAGACTTTCAAATTGCCTTCTATGAGTCTACAATTTATCAAGCTTAACCTTTAAAACTCCTTCATAAATGATCTATATTTTGTCCTATATCTCTTTAGCAAATTGATAATGGATTACCTTGGTGTATTCAGTATCTGAAAGACCACAAGTGATTTCATTCATTACCTTAGAATTATTCTCAAATAACTTCTTATCTACAACACTAGATGGAAGAGTATTAGGATCAACATAGCCATCCAAAATAGATTTCCATAAATCAAACCATAAGGACATAATTTATGTCCTCATCCTTGCACTCCAAAAAACATAACTAGATCCATTGAACATTGGTGCTTAATTAATATAGAAACCTCATTGATGACTACCCATATTATACCTTGGATTACCTTCAAGCTATCAAGCCTTTACAAAAGGACCTACTCTAATACCAATTGTAAGAGTTATAATCATTGAGAGGAGGGATGTGATCAAAAAATTAGAAGTTCTAGTTGATAAATATTTCAAGAACAAAAAAATAACATAATAACAATGAATTCTCTGAGAAGAGATGTATTATTACTCAAGATCGCAATAGAACTATATGCTTATCTCTAGGAAGAGATGTCTGATTTTCCATTTCAGGTTACATATTTATTTATACATATTTTGAAAGAAAGGGGAGGATGTGGAAGGTCACCAATATCAAGGGAGATTAGGTGGTTTGACTTTTATGCTTTAAAATAATACAAAATTTGAGGAATTATTTTTTTAGAAACTTACTATTTTTAGACTACACTACTAAAATTAGAATTTGGGGAAATTACATTGGGTTTTATCAGGTAAAATTTCATTTATAATATCTACATGACATTTTAAAATGTTCTCCTCATTCTTATCTTTCCAATGGTTCAAATGGTGAGTCAATTAGAGCTACGGTGCAAAAGTTATGGCTCCCAGATGTTCCATCATCAATTGGGGTGGAACTGTCACCCAAATTGTCACCTAAATTATTGCCCGGATCAGGATGACTCAGTGAGTCCAAATAATCTAACTTTAATTTTAATATATACAAATATTTAACTAGTAATTATAAGCATTCATGAAGCATACATATCATTCATAGCAATGAACAAGAGTGACAATGAAAGATCAAGCACATAACACATGACATATGTGTGAAACTCTCTTGGGTGAGAAAAACTAATGGAACATACAATTGGACTACTATATTATAAGACAAGAACCAATTTAGACTATCTATAACTGATCAAGGAACTACAATCCTTGTTTAGTGAGACTACAATCCCACAAGGTGATACAACACCTGTTTAGCTAAAATACAACAACTAGACATTTAGCAAGTTTCACCTTTTAAGGAGGGTAAAACCCATTTATATGTTGAGCTACCACAATAATACCTCTGAACACATCCACCTATGAACTGATGTCTTCAACACCTGATGATGGTCCTCTGATTATCAATTTTCACCTTTGCTCCTACTCAAACAACAAGAGCACTATTATGACAATAAAATTATGACCTTTAGGTCATACAAATAGTTCTCAATATATTATACTATTCAAATCATACATAGGGCACTCTACCCTCCTTCACTCCATAATTCATGCACAAGCCTCTCTCAAATCTCTCCTAAATATCTCACTCATGCTTAGAAACTAACACATTTGGTTTCACTATTTATAGAGAAATCATGATCATCACCATCTTGGTTGGCCATTTAGGCATGCCTTAACCCTTAAGGCATCAATATCATTAAAACATATCTCAATATAATCTTCATAGGTTGGCCATAACATCTATGGGTCACCCTTAAGCAACTACATTTTTCAATTAGGCCCTTGTAGCTCTTATAGGTCACATGGAGACCTATTCACCCATTAAACACTTCATTAAGAAAACAAAGAACATAGGACCACTTTAAATTACATGGTTTCATTACTTATGTCCCTTTATACATCTTCAATTGATCATAGTCATCTGTGTATGTTCAAATAACTCAAATAATGACCTAGTACATAGGAACATCATGAATGAATACATAGTCAACTTATTAAGATTTTTTCATACTATATAAGAATGGTCAAACCTTCATAATGCAAACATATGGTCCCCATAGAGTCTACAACACTCCTCAATATCTAATTCATCAAGATATATCGAAATAACATCAAAATAAGCTCAAAATATATTCTCAAGTCACTTGTAGAATATATAAGAACACATAGTAAAATTTGAACCTTCGTAACTATGAATATACACACTTTCATATCTTTAAATATATATTTATAGATGCACCTTGAAATCCTCTAAAATTTCATTTTTTACACTATGATCAAATTTTGCATAGATTAAAAGATATATCCAAAAAATACAACACTTTTTTTTCCTTTACAAATTCAAATATTCAAAAGCAAATAGTCACAATTAAACCTTGAACACCATCCTCACATCTCAAGTCATCATTGATTATATTAAACATGTACCATTGATATAATTTTATTAATCTTGACTTTTAACACATAGTGTGCCAATGCCAAAAATTAAACCTTGAACATGTTGACCTCATCTCATGTAATCTAGAAACTTTGACCTCATGTGCCCCATCAATCTCTTAGATATTTTCCGCACTTTATAAATGATAAAAAAACTACCACTTTGACCTCTTTAATTTAAAGTGCACTATTGATATCTATTTGTATGATCACCTGCTCACCATTGATCCTTGGAGTAAGCTCCATTTTTATCTTTGATCAGTGTTAAACCTCAAACACTTGGCACTATCTCACTATTTCTTGAAATCTTAGAGCAACATGCTCCATTTATGATGCTCAAATTTTACCTTGTGAAAAATTTAATAAGTAATGGAACCATTACAATCTATCTAAGAAACTAACTTTGAACCTCAATAACTTTTACCTCGCTTAAGTGCATGTTTTCAAATTTAGACAATATGATCTCCTCACATAAGAGAATCCAACCATGTGTCAATTTATTCCTATAACCCTCACATATGTGAGATATAACATAATTAAAATTCCTCCTCAGATTTATCTATCATAGATCCAATAATGTTAAGAATCTCCTGGAAGGCCAACTTTTCACATGCATATTTTTTGACACACTTCAACCCATGATCTAAAATTAGTGCAAATCAACTAAGCACAAAATTGAACAAACCCATATGATAAAATTCTCTTGAAACATCCACACATGTGGTATATACCATTACCAGAGTTCTTACTTGACTCTTTCTTTCTTCATGCAAATTTGGCTATGGGAAAATATTGTCAAACTACTTGGGAGCCCAACTTTGTACCCACATATCTTTGACTACACTGAGGTACATTAATTAATATTTTGTGCATAAGATCAAGGGACTAACTTTATGATAACCATATGACTAAATATCCATAAATCATCCATATGTGGCAATGGTGATGTCATCAAACTACTTACTCATATTTTCTATTATTTAACCCAAAATGTCTAGATGAAAACTATGGACTACCAAAATAATTCCACTTATGCACACAAGAACTCAAAGCTTATAAAACATATTTGGGACCTATTTCACAAGCTCAAAAATCCATACTCATCCCTAAACATATATAACCATTCCAAAACTAAATATCAACCAAGCATACTATGGCAATCACATTGCACACTTTGTCATTGTCACATAGACTATCAATGCACTTCATCCATTCACCTGGACACCCCCATGAAAACATTGAAAAATCTCCAACACAAATTTATTTGATAATGCTTATTTGTTAAGCATGAATTTTAATTTAAAACTTAAGATCTTTCCCTTTCTTTAACCTAGCATATGTATCTGGATGTTTGGCCTTGATAAACTATGTTTGTGAATGATGTAATTTAGGATGTTCGATAAATCCCAAACCTTGTTGACCAATATTATAGACTGATAGAATAAGATAAGTGATGCCTTGGACCTATTTTCCCAAACCCTGAACATGATAATCATACTATTTTAGATACTTTTGACCAAACCCATACACTATTGAATATTTAGCATTATTTTGGAGAGGTGGATTTATTTGATTTATATGTGCTTTTTACACTATTTATTTTTGTGATTGTGCTTTTGGAACCTTTTGTTGTTTTAAGTTATGATTTGGTAACCTTTTTTGTGTTATTTATTAATTTTACCCTTTTTGAATTGGTATATGTTACATTATATGTTGTTTGGATGAAGTGTCACTATGTGAGTTAAATGTATCGATTATCTATTGTATTTTCCTTTTCCATGTTAAACATGAATCTATGTGGTGCCCTTGCATTCTATGATATGAACAAAAATATATGGATCTCATTAGTATAGAGGAGGTAGGTTGATCAATTTATATTTAATCATGTCCCTTAGTATCTCTCTTGAACTCTTATTTGAACTTTAAATGCTTTTCAAATAACTATTTTTAGATGTACTTTAGTATGATTTATGATTTGGATATGTAATATTGTTTACCATAAATTGACTAGGTGAAGATGCATATAGATGATTTACACTATTATGACCTAGAAGACTTTGTATTGTAAATTAATTTTCTCATGTAATAGTTTATTTTGATTTTGTAAACCTGTAATTATCTTGCTCATACTGATAATTTTATCACATATAGTCTCACAAGTGCAAACCCTAGTTATTTCTAATTGAACATGTAGGCACACATCTTATAAGGAAGAGGTGTGAATAGGATGAGTATGGGAATTAGTGACATTGGTATAGGTTTTTTAATATCATAGAGGAATGATAACATGGACCTAGTTAGAGGGAAATTAACTATCACCCTCATGGAGATGAGGAGGAAAAGGAGATTATTTCCTCTGAATAAGATATGACATTGAAACTTGAAACATAGTTGTTAGTGTATGTGCTAAATTCAATATGTGTATATGGGTTTTATTGTTAATGGAATTACACATAGGAAAAAGATAACATGCTATGATATATGACATATATTACAATTGATATAAATCATCATCTATACATGTGTTTATGTCTATTCTGAGTTCATTCCAAATTAAAGGGAAGAAGCATGTGAATGAAAGTATTAGACTTTTCAATAAAAAGTGATTAATTTCTTATATCATTATGATTATGATTATATGAAATATAAATTAGAAGATGTATGGATCTAAATTATGAGTATAAATAGAAAAATATATAAACCCTAAGTGTGTTTAGGGTTAAGGTTTTTGAAATCTAGGGTTTATTTACAAAAAAATTAAATTATATTTAAATAATTTGAAACCCTAATATGTAATAAATTTAATTATATAAATTTTCTAAAAAATTAGAAAATAAGAAGTATGTAGCTCTAATTTATTGTAAAAAATTAGAATTAATGCAAACTAAATTTTTATGCAATATTCAAAGTAAGTTGAGTTCACCAAATGGTTTACCTTTTTAAGATTTTACACAAGTAGTTCCTATGTTTAGAATAAAGGGATGAGAATTCTAAGGTGAAATAATTAATCATTAATTTATTATATATTTTGACTTCTTTTGACTTGCAAAAATTATTAATAAATATGATTAAATAGTAACTTATCTGAAAAGTGATTGTCATAGATGATCTAGGTTTTAGATAGTTCTAAGTATCATTAATAGGATTCTATAATCTATTTTCTTAATAGAAAGTATCACCCCACCTAGATAGTAGTTCCATCTTGGTATAGTGTCCTCAAAGTGGTGCTAGTGTCCTCTTTTCTAGATTGTTCCTATTTTCTAGAAGTACCTACACCTGTGTTTTTAGGTCCTATTCATACATGCATGAAATTTGGAGCTCTACGTTGTGCTTGAAATTTTTTATTTGTGTGAAAACCATAATATTAATTTCAATTATGGAATTATTAATAATTATGTGTTCATTATTAGGATAGGTTGGACATCCTCACCACCCCACTGTGAATAAATTTTCCTACATACCAATACTTCGAAGAGGGATCAAACCTAGTTTAGTTCTCCTACCTAGTGTTTGATGCAAGTGCAAGTGAATTATAGAATGAGAGTGGACTTGGATGCTTTGAATGTGCTTGAGCTTTGAAATCTGGGTTTAGGGCTATTATAGATGGTAGTATGTAGAAGTAGGTTAGAATAGAGATCAAATACCTTAATTTTTATCAACTTGTCTTTTGTTTGAATAAGATTTTGCATCCATTTTCCATCTATTGAGTAAGGATCAAATAGACTTGTATTTATAGATATTTTTAGTTTATAGGTATAATAAAATGTGCTTAGGCTGACCTTAGGAGGGGTACACATTTGAAAAAGTATATGTTAAGGAGAGTTAGGGCTAAGGACAATAACACTTAGTTGTGGACACTAACACCATGTGGTTTTAGTGTCCCAAATGTGGTGCTAATGACCGCTTTTCATACTACAGGGCATGTTGGGTAGGGATCTAAGAAGATTGTCATGAGACTATGTTTTGGCTGATTATAACTATTTGTGGTTTGCATAATGACTAAAAATATGTGGAAAAGGCTCTAGGATAGGTATAGGGCTAAGTTAGAGATATGATAACTCAAGTGACACTCGTATAATACAAATACCACTTTTAGGTGACTACATATAACTAATGTTTTTGTGGGAAACTCTATTCCTCTAGTTTTTAAAGGTGAAGGGAGAATTGAGATGGAGAATGGAATATTTAACAAATATATTCACATCACAAAATGATCTATGAACCTCCTCTCTATATATCATATCACACATTTAAGTGAATTAAAAACCTTGGAGTTTACATCTGCTAATGTTTTCATTATAAAAATCAAAGACTAGTCCACTATTGTAGCCACTATCAAGGTTAATCATATAACATGATTGTACAAATTTGACAGCTTTGTGTTTACTCAAACTTTAAAATACATGATTACACATGAAAATGACTTGATTAGAATTTGGCATGAATTTTTTCTCCATATCAACTATCACTCATTGCATGACCTTAGTAAGCATCATATAGTTATCAGTTTGACATAATTTTCTTTTAAAGTTAGCATTTGTCTAGGTTGTGCACTTGGAAAACAACACATGGATCCATTTCCAAAAGAAAAATACTAAATGGAAAGTGGTAGATTATGGTTGATTCATAGTGATATTATGTATTTGCCTAATGTTTACTTTTATATACATAAATACAAGCTTACATTCATTGATGATTTATATCATATAACTTGGATCTACTTTATAAAAAATAAAATCAAAGTATTTGAGCACTTAAATTTTTTCAAGGAACTTGTTGAAAACTTATCAAAGAGAAAAATTTAAAATATTAAAATAGATAGTGGAGGATAAAATTTCAAAAATATAATTATTCACTTCTATGAATAAGAAGGCATTCAAATTTGACATATTTTAGCCTACACCCCTTAGCAAAATGTTGTAGCTTAATACAAAAATTGCACACTAAATGAGATGGCCAATTGCATGGTAAATTACAATGAATTTCCTCCATAATATTTGATAGGGGAAATTAAATGCAACATACATCCAAAATCACACTCCCCATTATGTCATGGAAAATATGACTCCTAAATAAAAATGGTCTTATATGAAGCCATTTTTTAATGATTTAAAAGTTTTTGGATGTAATTCATGGGTACACATTCCAAATGAAAATCACACATAAATGTAAAGAAAGGGCCATCCTTGTATATTTTTTTACTTCTATGAAGATATCAAGGCATATTTTTTTATTTTTTTAGGAACCATTAAAGTAATTTAGTTGTGGGATGTGTTATTGGATGAAAAATCCTAGGCTTTCACACCAACATATCCTAATCCTCATCCTTCATTACCTTATGTCAAGTTGGAAAAAAATTATGATGTATCTTATATGATAATATAACCTGTACATGATTCTAGAGTAAATAGTTACAATGGAACCAATGGACATTAGTGATTTGATAATTTTTGGGGAGGATATTACCTACTTAAATGATAGTTTAGTAAATGATGACATCATGATGGTGAATTATATACAAAGAAGCACTAATTTAATGTGTTTTGGAGTGGATAATGAGGAAAGATATTTCAGACATTTGGAATTTTAAAATCCACTTCCCCTTTTCTCAAATAGATTGCATCAAGGGGTGGATCTGCATCAAAGGTAGATCTTAGGTTACCTAATGGTAAGAGAAGCATTTATTTAGGGGTATAAGGCCATGTTTTAAATTGTTTAAAAAAAGGAGAGCTATGGGATGTCCTTGTGTGTTTTGGGGTTTCAAGGATGTGCCTTGGGAAGATAGTGTCACACTTATAATGATATCTAACTAGCAATGGTGGACATTAACTCCTAATAGGTGTCTTTTAGAAACTAGAAATGGTTGATAAACTACTTGCTAAAATATGGTTTACATCTGGTATAAGTTAGAAAGTAAGGGGGAAAGTAGGGAATCTTATTGTGCACCTCTCATTTAATAATTTCATTTATAAATAAATACAAAATGGTTTCAAACCCTTAACCTTTACCAGAGTTTCTCCTTCAATATATTTTGAGGGAGAATAGTTATAGAAACTATTAGAGAAATAGGAGTATTTGTCTAGTGTAGGAATGATCTGTCATTTCTCTAATTTATTTTTTAATCTCCCTAATCTCAATGGATGGATATCATAGAATTAGAAGCCTTTGATGAAAGGTAAATTAAAAATCTCCCCCTATGCTAGAGTTTTTTTCATTGTTATTTTTTACCTAATTGAGGATAAGAATAAGGTTTTCCATAAATCCATTTGGTCATGGGGTAAGATCATTCTTAATTTCAAACCATGGTTTCCATCTTTTGACTCATATACTAAAGCTTTTAATGTTATACTAATTTAAGTGAGATTGCCTTATCTTCCATTATAGATTTTGGATAGGCTTTTATTTTAAATCCATAGGCAAATATTTTGGTGAATTTTTATTTATGAACACCAAATATTTATTTCATACTACTATAGCCGAGATTTTGGTTAATTTTGGTATTTCCAAGAATATTCTAGAGTTTATTGAGTTGAAAGTTTAGGATCAATTACGGAATCAATCTTTGGATTATGAAATTCTACCTTTTAGATGTATAAATTATTTTGAAATAGACTATCTGGCCATATCTTCTAACGTATTTAAGCATAATAATAGGGTATCTTGGTGGAAGGATGTCATCCCTAAGCATTCATTGATTGGAATTTATAGTGAGATTGTGGATTCTGAGAATGAATTGGAAAATCTAGGGGAAGATCTAGATTTGACCCAAGTAGATTTTAGGATAGTGGAATCCACACCCCTAGTTAAGAGAACTAGAGTTTCATTAATTAAGGTAAATATATCTTTACCAGAAGCTATAGAAACTTTGGTTCTTGTTATAGAAATTATTCATTGTCTTGATCACCACTGAAGGAATTGAATTCATCAAATTCATTAGAAATCCCCATTCCAATTTATCTTGAGGATGGGGGAGATTGGATTGTTGTTGGTAAAAAATAGAGGTTGTGGTAATTTTTAAACTTTGTTTATGAAATTTAGATCAATAAATGAAAATGTATTAGAAGGGTCTTTTTTTTAATCTATTTATTGTAATGTTTTGTGTGGGACAAACTTTCTTTCTTTATTTGGTTTTTTGGCCAAGTATTTTAGTTTCAAGTTGATGTTGTAGTGTTGGGTTGTTGATCATTATTGTTAGTAGGCACTTTTGTTTTATCTTGATTTAGATTACATGCTTTTTTGTTTCATGTAAAGGGTATGGTCCATATTTAAAACTGATATTTACCAATAATATAGAACAATACAATTTAGATGACTCTCATTATAGTATTTAATAAAATTTAGATGATAAACCATAGGGGGATAAAAAACCTATACTAGTGCCATAAGACATTCAGAATAAACCTGCATAACTAACACAATCTCTACCAAAATAGGTTCTTAAAGTTTGCAGTAAGTTTGTTTAATTGTTAGGGGATACAAAACATCTAATCATGATGAAATTTTAACATCTATATGGTGTTTTACATTTGGCATAGGTAGTCGTGACATAGGATCCATATACTTATCATCAAGATTATAAGCGTCATGAATGGTAGGTGTATATGGCATAATAACTTATTTCTCTTAAAATGAACAAAACTTGGAACTTGGTTATATCAGATTTGTTGCCAGAATTTGGATAATACGAATGCAATGGAAACATGATCACATGAGATGAAGCAAGTGCACACCACATAGATGCTAAAGCAATTTGAAATTATACAAGAAGCTAAATTACACAAGACAAAATGGAGAAAACCAAAATCTGATTAACATGAGATGGCCAAAGTGAAGAATACATATAGGAGAGCATGTAAGTAACTCCTCCATAAAAGGTGACCAAGGCACCCCAAGAATAGACTGTAACTCCTCCATGAAAGGTGGTGACAAGGTGCTAAGAATAGAGAAGTAACTCCCATCAAGGGAGTTACTTATGGCATTCTTATGACACTTATGACACATCTATGACACACATCTCCACATAAGCTAGCCTATCCCACAAATGTAGGAAAACTCCATGTATGCACACAAATATAATTTCCCTAATTAAAAAATAGGGAAAAATAAAAACCTACACTAATACCCCCCCATAAGCGTAGCTTAGGTGGGTAGTGTGGAAATATAAAATGGGTCCTGACAACTAGGCCTGATGAGGTACCCATGTACAAATGCAATCTCCCATAAGATAGAGAAAAGGAGAAAACTTGTAGGAAAAAAACTCCCCCCCCCCAAAAGAGAGACAAAAAAGAAGAGGCTAGTGGCCCCCCTGAAGATGATGCTGCTACAAATGTAGATTGCACCCCAAGAAGAGCTCATAGATGAATGAACTTGCTCTCAATGAAAGGTTTGGTGAAGACGTCTAAAACTTACTCTGAAGACTGGCAAAATATCAAGTTAATGACCTGACTATGAATAAGCTCCTGAATGAAATGCATGTGAATCTCTATGTGCTTGGTTTGCTGGTGCTGAACTAGATTCTTGCAAATCTAAATGGTACTCTAGTTGTCACAATAAATGATGGTGGGCTGCCTGATAGGAATGCCAAACTCAGAAAGAATCCCCTGAAGCCAAATAGCCTCAGTAAATGCATTAACAGCTCCCCCATACTCTGCCTTTGTGGATGATATAGCAATAGCATTTTGCTTCTTGCTAGACCAACTGATAGGACCAGAACCTAGAGAGAAACTATAACCAAAAGTGGACTTGTGAGTCTGTGAATCACCAGCCCAGTCTGAATCTATATATCCAACCAAGTCAACCTCTATGCCAAATCTATAATGAATCTCATATCTATGTGAACCCTATATGTAATTCAAGATCCTCTTAGCTGCTTTCCAATATAGCTCATGTGGTTCTTGCATAAATATGGAGACAAGTCCCACTATATATGATATGTCAGGCCAAGTGTGAGTCAAGTAGATGAGACTTCCAATAAGTTGTTGATACCGAGTGGCATCAACCAATGGTGAAGAACTGTTAGCCTCAATCTTGACTCCTAATAGAAAGGGAGTTGGAGATGGCTTGCAATCAACCATGTGAAACTGAGCCAATAAGTCAAGAGCATACTTAGGCTATGCAAGAGAAATCCCTAAATCTGACTGTGAGATCTTGATGCCAAGGAAGTAGTGTAACAAACCCAAGTCTGTCATGTCAAATCTATCTTAGAGAGATGACTTCACCACTACAATAGTTGATGAAGAACTCCTGATGATCAAAAGGTCATCAACATATAGAACCAAAATCAAGAGTGAATCATCCTACCACAAGAAGTAGACATTGGGATTAGAATGACACCTAGTGAAACCCACTGTGAGAAGGAAGGAATCCATCTTGGCATACCAAGCCTAAGGGGCCTATTTGAGGCCATAAATAGATTTCCTAAGTCTACATACTAAGGAAGAATCTTGAAAAAATCTTGGTGGTTGCTCCATGTACATCTCCTCCTCTAGGTCTCTGTGAAGAAAGGCACTCTTCACATCCATCTGATGCACATCCCAACCATGTGCTACGACAATAGCCAAGGTGAGTTGGATAGAAGTCATCTTTACAGTGGGTGCAAAGGTCTCTGAGTAGTTAATTCCTGCCACCTGTGAGAAACCCTTAACGACCAATCACGCCTTGTACTTATCAACTGACCCATCTACTACAAACTTGGTTTGATATATCCACCTACATCAGACCATCTTTCTTCCCTTAGAAATCAAAGTCAAATCCCAAGTGTGATTTTTGATTAAGGAAGAATATTCTTCCTCCATAGCACTATCCCACTTAGGTACCCCCGATGCCTCTCAAAAAGTTTGTGGATCCAAAAATAAAGCAAAGAAGGCATGTGGATCTCTCTAAAAATCCCCCCTAGTATGTCTATCATCTGTGGGATCTCCTGCCCAAGTGCCAACACTCTCAAGTGTCTGTCTGGCCCAAAGTGGCCCAAAAGTGGGCGAGTCAGGTGCTAACTCCTCATCCTTTGATAGACTAGAGGTGGATGACTCTACATCACTATCCTCATTGTTTGTACTCAAAGAAGAAGATGTCTCTGGCTCAAGAACTTGTTATGGCTGATCTGAATCTGATGAGGAATCATCATGAAGAAGTAGATCCGATGAGGGAGAAGAAGTGTCAAGTGTTGAGTCTCTAGGACTCTCCTGAAAATGGACACTTCTCTCGATGAACAACTCATGAGTGACTAGATCTAGAAGGTGATATCCCTTAATACCATCTAGATATCCTATAAAGATGAAAGGCTTAGACTGACATTCCATAGCTTTGTGTTTCTTCTTTAGAATGCGGGCCATGGCTGGGGATCTAAAAACCCTAAGGTGATCAACATTAGGTTTCCTTTTATGTCAAGCTTCAAAGGGTGTTATCCCTTTTAAAGCTTTGTGAGGAACCCTATTTTGAATGTAGTGAACACAATTGATGGCTTCGGCCCAATACTATGGTGCTAAGGATTTGGAGTGAATCATACAGCTACCCATCTCTTTCAAGAACCTATTTTTCCATTTAGCAACCCCATTTTGTGAAGGACTGTAAGTGACTATGCACTACAAATCAATCCCCTCTGTGGTGCAAAACTACTCAAACCTAATGCTAACATACTCCCCTCCATTATTAGTTCGAAGAAACTTGATGGATTTCTCACTCTATTTCTTAAAAAGAGCCTTGAAGTCTAGAAAATTTTCAAACACTTTAGACTTTTGTTTGAGAAAATATATCCAAGTGTACCTAGATAAATCATCAATTAAAGTGAGGATGTACTTGGCCTTTGTGAAAGATGGTTTGGGAAAGGGTCCTGATACATCACTGTGGACTAACTCTAAAGGTTGTGGAGCCTCCCAAGCTTTGATTTTGTCAAATTTTGCTTTATAATTATTCCCAAGGGAGCACCCCTCGCAAAGTCCTTTTGAGAATTGGACATGAGGCAAGCTAATGACCATGTCATGTTTGCAAAGTTGCTCAAGGTAGCGGTAGTTAAGGTGGCCAAACCACTCATGCCATAATTTGCTAACTCCATCTAAATGAGTCAGCAATGCTATTGGAGAAGAATCTAGTGAAAAATGTGATGTGTATAACCTTGCTTGGTGATCTGCCCTACCCACTGCCACTGTAGTATCACTATGCAATTCCCTGATAGCCACTGAATTTGGTGAAAACTCAACTCTCATGCTCTGACCAATGTGAGTGATTTGGTACACTGATAAGAGATTAGTTGAAAGAGAAGAAAAACTTAGAACATTATTGAATGTTCCTTCTTCCATTTCAACTGACCCTCTCCCTACAATGGAAATTGATGTGTCATCACCCAAACTAATTGAAGTCATGCTACAAGGCTCTAAAGATGAAAAATCAACTAGTGAAGAGCCCATGTGGTGAGAAGCACCCGAATCAATGACCCATGATGATGTAGAAGATATATTAGCTACAAGGGCCTTGCCCTTTTCTTTCTCCTTACCCTTGCCTTTTGCCTTGGTAGAATCTTGGGTAGATGAATTCTGCTTGATGGACTCAGGAATACCTTTGTTGTTCTTCTCTAAAAGATGAGTTAGGTGATCTATTTATTTCTTCATGCATTTGTGTTGATCATGCCCTATCATTTTACAATAGGCACACTTAACCTTTTCCTTCTTAGGTTTAGCATTGGAAGAGGAAGACTCAGTGTTGTTTTTGGTAGGATTGTTGTTTTCTTTCTTCTTCTCTTGGTCTTTGTTCTTTTTCTTCTTCTCCTTTGTTGAAGTTTTATCCTTACCATTTCCAACTATCAAAGCTTGGGGTTGAGTAGACTTCATTGTGCCCATTTGAATTAGCTTATCTTGCTCCCTAGTCAAGTTGGCAATGAATGAATCCAAAGAAGGCATTTTTCATGTAGTGCCAAGGTCACTTTTTATGGCATAGAAAGTGGAGACAAAGACTAAATAGCTTGGACCTAACTTTATGAGAATAGAAAGTATGAGTTGATCATCTTTCTTCTCTATCTTGAATTCTTTCAATTGTAATCTAAGGGACTTAAACTTAGTGAAGAAGTCATGTAAGGTGTCAAAGTTGCTAGGACTTAGACTTATGAGTTTGTTTTCGAGCTCATGACCTCTCATCTCATCAAGCTTCCCAAATAAGTTTTCTAAGGTGTCCCATATGAAATTAAGAGTCTTGGAGGATTATAAATGGAAGAGAAGTTTTGGAGATGCAGACAAGCTCAATAATCCATAGGCTTCATCACTACGGTTGTACCACTTGACCTTTTCAGCATCAGTGTTGGGTTCTACTTCAGTACCCATGGTGATCCTATACAACCCTTTGCTTCTAAGAATGATTGACATTTTAACTTTTAATTCATGAAAGTTAAAGGGTTTTAGGGGTTTAAGTTGAAAATAATCCATTTTAAGCTAAATTTAGGTGAAGTGTTGATTGCAAGTTGTGAAATTATGTAAAAAAGAGAATGAAAGCAAAGATTTACAAGTTGTGAAAAGCAATCACATCCACCCAAAATATTGAGCCCCCCCAAAATATGTAAGTTCATGCTCAAAAGACATCGGGCTCAGTTGAGAATGTGTCTTAGAGTAATTAGTGCAAGACTAAAGCAAACAGGACGCCAGACTCAGCCGAAAATGCGTCCCGAGAGACCTAAATTTTTGGCACTTTATAAACTAGTGTGTTTTTAACAAATAACAAGCCTACATTGTGGATAATTTAATTACAAACACTTTTGAAAAAAATGGCATCCAAATCTAAGCTACTATTTGCAAGATATTAAAGGTTCAATTTTCCCGTAAACTAGTGTTTTTGCAAAAAAAAGCACTAAAACATTAAAAAAATGCCTATTTTGAGAGAGAAAGTGGCCTTCCAACCACTCGTTGGATTTAACACAAAATGAGGAATCTAAATAAAAAGGTATTTGTAAAATAAAGTTTAACTAATTATCTCAGTATGCATGAAAGCAAGATTACGTTCCTCTTTTAGTAAAAAAATACTATTAAGGCAAAAACGAATTTCTAGCTAGTTTTTTGTACTTTTTTTTTAATAAGAGGAAATAAAGGGAGATAGCTATTGTGTGATGTCTAAGGCCTTAATAGGCACTACCAAGAAGATGAAATCAGGGCTTCACAATGAACATACACCCTTCCAACACTTCCAACGCAATGCAGATTTTAGCACATAGACTGTAGACTTAACGCTTCCAGCGCAGATTTTACCATAGAAGAGACAAAAATAGGTGCAAAAACAAAATTCCAGGTGTAGAAAAAGGATGCCTAGTGACTAAGGGTCCACATGGGATGCCAAACTAGAAAATAAAGTGCCATTTTCTAAAGAAAATAGGTCTGATTTTGCTTGAAAAAAAATAACCTATAGACCTACACGCTGGATGCCGTACGACCTGATGGCATGGCTGGAAGGACTGCTGCTACTACTTGGTGTGGATTTCTAGAAGCTTGGCATAGAGTTGCAGAAGCTTGGCGTAGAGTTGTAGAAGCTGTGCCTGGACTGAATGAGTGATGTGCTGCTCTTCCCTCTACTCACAACAATGGTGCCTAGCAGCATGCAACAAAGTCAGCCCCTCCAACGTCCAGGAAGCAAACCAGATAGCAAAAATCTTATCTTTTTTCTGTAGAATGACCAAAAGAAAAAAAATTCTTTTGCCTTTTCTAAAGCCACAATAGATCTAGACAAGATGTCTTGGCTAATTCTAACTCTGAAGTAATTTTTTTTAACAAGTTTCTGTATGGATTTGCATGAGTTTTCAAAAAACTCTTCCAAGAAAATGGAGTTAAACAACAAAAAAAACTAATAAGAAAGCAAATTAATAATTTTAGAATAACATAACCAGACACACGATTATTGGAGTGGCTCTGATACCATATCAGAGTTGTTGCCAAAATCTGGATAATGCGAATGCAATGGAGACGTGATCACATGAGATGAAGTAAGTGCACACCACATAGATGCTAAATTAATTTGAAATTATAAAAGAAGCTAAATTGCACAAGACAAAATGGAGAAAACCAAAATCTGATTAACATGAGATGGCCAAAGTGAAAAATACATATAGGAGAGCACGTAAGTAACTCCTCCACAAAAGGTGGCCAAGGCACCCAAAGAATAGACTGTAACTCCTCCATGAAAGGTGGTGACAAGATGCTAAGAATAGAGAAGTAACTCCCATCAAGGGAGTTACTTATGACATTCTTATGAAACCTATGACACATCTATGACACACATCTCCACATAAGCTAGCCTATCCCAAAAATGTAGGAAAACTCCATGTATGCACACAAATATAATTTCCCTAATTAAAAAATTAGGAAAAATAAAAACCTACACTAATAGGTTACACTTTGAAAGGAAAATAACTAATGGGGTGTAATTGGGTGTACCGCACTCATTATGTAGTAGATGGGTCCATTAACAAATACCAATCTTGACTAGTAGAAAATTATTTTTCACAAGTTGAAGGTTTTTACTACTATGAAACCTTTTATCTAGTTGCAAGGATTAGTTTCATAAAGATATTACTCTCCTTGGATATAACACAAGGATGTGAAGTCCATCAGATGTATGTTAAAAGTGCCTTCTTTAATAGATACTTACATAAATATATATACATGTCCTAACCTATAAGATACATAAGTAATGAGAAATACAACTTTGTGTTTCGATTGAAAAGCTTATTGTATAATTTGAAATAGGATTCTTGATCATGGTATGAAAATATCAACACATTCTTAAATCAAGCCTTACATGGAGTTTGTCTAACACCATAATCTACACCAATAAATTAGATGGGAAACTCTTGATTTTATCCTCTATGTCAATAAATTAATCATGTAGGGAGTTCAACCAAACATATTTATGATTTTAAAACTCAAAAAATGAAGTATTTTGAGATGACTTACTTGGGATTACTGATTTTTTTTCCTAGATCTTCATATTTCATAGTCTAAGAAAGGATTTTTTAAATTAATCCAAGTGCACTCAAGACATATTTAACTAGTTACACATAAAATAATGCAAGTCTGAATTGACCCTTTATAAATCTAGAATCAATATTTCCACAAAGTGTTTTCCTTTATTTGATGTTACAATCTATATGAAATTTGTGGGATTTATTTTATACTCAACTCATATTCATCCTAATTTTTCATTTGTTATAAATTCAATATCATGCTATTGTCAGGGCCTCTATGAAAGTAATTAAAAAGTTTAGAAACATATTCCAAGGTATATTCATAGTACTACTAATTATGGGATTGAGTAAAAGTCAAGAATAAAAACATCAATTGCTTTTTATAATTATAATGAAAACATAATAGTTATTGACAACATAAACATTGATTGGCAAGTGATCTAGATGATCAAAAGTGAACCATATGATACTTATATCATCTTGGGTCATGTCTCATGAGTTGGTATTTAAGAATTTTATCTAATATGGAATCTAAGTATAATAGAGATATCATTACTGACCATCAATTAGTTTAGATTCAACACTTTCTTTTCAAATTTTGATTTCCACAAACCCAATCTACACTACTTTGGTGTGACAACTAGAATGTTATCCACATTTATTGTAACTTAGTAGAGCACAAACACACAAAGCACATTGAGATCCACATGCTTTATTTTTAGCAATTGATACAAGATAAAGTCATTGATTTTTTTTCCAAACAGATGATCATGTTATATAAATATTTACAAAACCCTTGTTGAAGAATTGATCATAGTTTTAGAACATTTTCCTTGGCCCCTAGTGTGCAGTCTTTCCATAAAAAGGCTTGACAATTTAGAAGTCATTTTATCCTTTGACCAAGCTTTGATCAAAGAAATTTGGAATTAGGCCAACTTTAAAAACAAATTTGTAAATAAAAAACCCTCACTATACATTTTTGATATTTTCTAAAATTTAAATAAATCATGTTTATTCCTTAAAATGTGGTCTGTAGAGTGAATTTATGAAAAAAATAAAACCTCAATAAATCACTCACCCTATTTTTTTGTGTGTTACTCTAGTAATAAAATTACTTGAAGTTGTGATACCACTTGTAAGGAAATTAATTTATAAATAAATTATAATATTAGTAATAGATCACAATATTACTAAAATAGAGAAAAATATATGAATAAATGATGAGACACTTTGAGGGGGTGACCTCCACAACCTAACTATTGACCATTTTTTATCCCGAGGACAAAAATGTCAACACCTAAAGTTCAAAACTTGAATTTTCATGCCTCTTAATTTTTTTTATAGCCGTCTTGGTCTTATGATGTCCTAAAATTGTCTTTTAAAGTGTCATTAACTTTGATTAATGTTTTGACTTCCTTATGTGTTTCTAGAGCCATCAAGGTTAGTTTAGAGGGTCCTAGGTTTATGTCACGATGTGTCAAGATGATGTATTGTCCCTCAAATTTTTCCATTCTTTGGTTTCCTTGTTTGAAGCATCTTAGACTTTTTTGAGGAATTTAAGGTAACTTAGCATATTTTAAGGTTTTTGGAAAGGTCAAGGTTTCATTGTGGTCAAATCTAAGCCTTCCCAAGGCCACCTTATTTCATGGGTTATTAAATAAAATGGTGAAAAGGTTAATTGAATTCAAAGGTAGTCTTAAAAATCTTTATGTTCACCTCATAAATCCATAAAACATGCATTAGTCTCCTCTACACTTGTCAATGCATTTCAAGGTCTCTCAAGTCACTTTTTGGGACAAATATGAGGTATTATACATAAATTTTCAAATTTAAAGCATACCAAGAGAGTTTATAACGTGATAAATTTTATTATTTGGTTATATAAATTTTAGAACCATGATTTCTTATAGGTTCAACATTCAAAAGATAATAAACCACTCTAAGAGGTAGTTTGGTTGCTTGTACGAGTATGAAAGGCTTACCTTCATATGTAAATTGCATGTATATGTGTCTCTTCACATCCCTCAAATAAATTTCATGATAAAAAAGATTACATAAATCTAAATAAAGTAACAAATGCATCTAAATCTCTATTGAGCCCTTGGTAGACTCATAATGGCTAGTTTTATATGCTCATTTTCTATAGAGGAGAGAGAGAGTGGTGACCTAAGATCTAAGGTAGATAAGGATATCCTAGTATCATTCCATTTTGTGTCATTATTTCTCTAATCCATTCCCCTCATTTATAAACTACTACTAAGAATTTAAGGTGCTAAAAATTGCCTATAAACCATGTAGGCTCAGTTTTTGCCTTTTGGATGCACTTTCAAGCTTGATGAGAGAAAAATAATGATGGGAAGACCATTTAATGTTGCCAAGTTAGCCTATAAATACCAAAACCATTGAATATGGCCATGATATAGGTTTTCCCATGACAATAAATTTGTTTTTTTTTTAGAGGTACAATCACTGAGAGGTGAGGGTGAATTAGTGATGCAAAATAATCTAATTTAATTCCCAACTCTTAAGCATTCAACACATAAAAACATGATGCATACAGATTTAAACATTGTAATGAACAAGAAATATTTATCAAGATCAATCACATTACACATGATATATTTGGGAAACCCTCTTGGGGGATAAAACCCACTAAACCCTACAAGATGGACTACAGTCCTATAAAACAAGATCCAACATTTAAACTAGCACTAACTGATCAAGGAACACCCATCCCTTATTTTAGTGAGACATAAATCCCACAAGGAGATACTACCCCTATCTAGTTGAGCACTCACAATAACTAGACATTTATAAAGCTTTATCTTACAATGAGGAACCAACCCCCTAAGCAACTAAGTGCCCACTCAACTACCTTGAACAGATCATCTTAAACACCTATTACTTCTCTTCAATTGATGATGACCACCTTTGTATATATTAGAGAGTTGTCAATAATGGAATGATAATGTCATTATGATTTCATGTATGTTCCCTGGTGATTGGATGTAGTGCTTTGATATCCTAAGTAATAATGAGAAAGTGTGCAATGTGATTGTCTTAATATGCTTGAAGTGTGCTTGGTTGCTCTTCTATTTTGGCATGGTTAGAGATGTTCAGGGATGAGTATGGATTATTGATCATGTGAAAAAATTTATCTAAGATTTTTTCTAAGTTTTGAGTGCTTGTGTGTATAAGTTAAATTCATCTGGTTGTCCATAGTTTTCATCTAAACAATTTAGGTCCAGTAGCAGAATATATGAGTATGTAGTTTGATGACATCACCATTGCCACGTGGGAATGAGTCAAAGGGAGTTTGTAATATGGTTTTTATCACATTAGTCCCTAGTTGATTTGTGATAAATTTCACATCATCTACCAAAGTGCATCAAAATATAATTAAGGGAAAAGTTGGGCTCCTAGGATTTTTATAGTGTTTTCCCATACTTAGCCAAACTTACATGAGGCAAGAAAGAACCAAGTAAGAAATTTGATGGTGGAATATCTCACATGTGTGGAAATTTAAGGAGAAGGTGATAATATGGGTTTATTTATTTTGGTACCCTATTCATTTTTTCTAATTTTTAGGTTAATTACTGAAGCATGACAAAAGATATGCATTTTCAAAGTTGGCCTTCCAGATAAGTTTTTGACGTAGTTAACTCTATGATAGAAAAATCTAAGTGAGCATTTTAATGTCATTATATCTCACATGTGTGAGGGTTACAAAAGATTTTTTTCACATGGTTTTATTCTCTTATGTGAGGAGATCATATTTTCCAAATTTAAGATCATGTAATTGAGTGAGGTAAAAGATATGATTGTGCAAAGTTGGCCTTCCAAGCAGATATGCAAGGTTCCCATACTAAGTCATTTTTGCATAAGTTAAAGTTTGAGTAACATCAATAGAGTGAATTGATACAAGAAGTTAGGAATAAATGAGATGATGCCAAGTCTCATAATCATAGGGGTTTTAAGCAAGATTAAATGGTGAGTGTTTCCTAATAAAGACATGACTGATCCATAGAAACCAATGGAGCACATTGAGTTGAAGTTTCTAGATTAAACAAGATGAGGTCAACATGTTCAATGTTTAACATTTTGAATTATTGGAATGTGTGTTAAATGTTGATATTAATATAATAAAATTTATTCTATGTATTTAATTTGAGTAGTGAGGACTTGAGATGCGATCAAAGTTGGCCTTCTAGGCAAATATGCAAGGTTGCCATACATAGTCATTTTTGCATAAGTTAAAGTTTGAGCAACATCAATGGAGCATGTTGATACAATAAGTTATGAAGAAATGAAATGGTTCTAAGTTTCATAATCATATGTGTTTTTATTGAGATCAAATGGTGAGTGTTGCTTGATAAATACCTAACTAATTTGTAGAGATTGACAGAGCACGTTGAGTCTAAGTTTCTAGATTGCATGAGATGAGGTTCACGTGTTCAAGGTTTAATGTTTAGAATTGGTAGGGTATGTGTTAAAGGTTTATATTAATAAAATAAGATCAATGGTGTGTATTTAATCTAAAAATTTTGTAATTTATATGTGATCAAAGCGGTCGAGGTTTAACTGTGAACATTGGCATTTAAATATTTGAATTTTATAAAGGGAAAAATGAGTCTACAATATTTTGCCCTTAACTTGTGATCCAGGATGAATTTGATAATGGTATAAAAATAAAAGTTTAATATTACTCCATGAAACATATAATGAATCTAATTTTAATACCTTTAAGTGTGTACAATCATAGTTATGAAGTTTCAAATTTGATTATGTATTCATGTGTATTCTGCAAGTGAACCAAGAAGGATATTTGATCTTATATTGATTCTATTTCAATATCTCATGTTGAATTATATATTGGGTAATGTTTTAGACTCTATGAGGATGATATGTGTGTATTACAAAGGTTTAACCAATCGTATATAGTATGAATAAAGGTTTATAAGTCGACTATGTATTTATTCCTATTGATTGTGTGCACAAAATGTTATTTGAGAAAATTATGCTTAAATAGAAGGGTTTTATGTTTCTTATAAGAACTTAAGGGGGAAATATAGTTCATATGGAATGGGTCCATGCTTTTGATATTGGTTATGTGTCTTTTTTTTGTTAGAAGAAGTGCTAAAGGAGTGAATGGGTTCACATGAGACCTATAAGGACTACAAGGGCATAATTGAAAGGTGTAGTTCCTTAAGGATGACACATAGATGATATGGATGACCTATGAATATTTTTTTTGATCCATGTTTATTCCCATCTTAGCTCAACCAACTTACTTTGATACAAAAACCATGTCAATGCACACAAACCTCCTCTATACCTTGTTTATGGATTCATAAAAGTCCACTTATGAAAGATAACTTCTTTCATTGATCTAAGATATTTGAGACACTACCCATATCTTAACACACTTATATAGACCCATTAAGATCATTCATCCTTTGTTAGAAAGCTTAAGACTCCTGGATTACCTGTTAACTGGCATATCTTCTTTATAGCCCTTTTTTTGTTTATTGGCTATATTTTCCCATAGATTAGCTCAAACATGAAAGTAAGGATACTTTTTGATATGCATTAATCCTTTACATGACATATCTAAAACTAAGATGAGGTTCCTTTGAATGGATTTTTACTTCCCTTTATAAGCCATTCTCTAATTAACCATCTTTTTATGCAAAGCTCCTTGTCTTGAACAAAATATGGACTTTTATCATCAAAAAAAACACCTTTTCAGATACCCACTATGCTCTTATAGGTGAATCAATCACTTTTTTACCCCCTTATTTGGACAAAACCACTTCTCTCAGACCACCCTACTCTCTTGGCTCTATTTTCACCTAAGACTTGACTTCAATTGACTTTTCCATACTTTCCCATACCATACAGGTATGAAATGACCTCAAAAATTTAAGTAACTTCCCTAATGGAAATATTACAAAGTTAAAAAAAAAATCATCAATGGAATCTCCTTTTAGAAACCAAACCCTAGTTCTAGGGATTTTTAAGGCCTGTACAGGGCCAAGAGCACAATAAATTCACTTGAGAGAGTTTTAAGATGTTTCAAAGGGTATAATTTATTTTTTTAGGTCTATTTAGATGTCCTACATCCTTTTAATTCATCATCCAGGTCATACCAACCTTATAACCATTCCAAAAAAGAAGATCTAATTGCTTTCACTATGTTTTTGATAGTCAACAGGGGTGTTAAGGGTTTCTTCTTAATTCCTGTGGTCAATAGACTTTCAAGGTGATCCAAAAACATACTAGGATATTTTAAAAACTATATTATTTCCCATACTCATATTCTCATGTTAAAATATTTGTTCATCAATCAACTTATTACCCAAAACATGTAAAAACCTTAACCTCTGTTTGTACCTTGTCACCTACATGCCAAGGGTTGAATTTTTGTGATATTAAGACATTTTAGGGATTATAAATCTCACTTTCTTTTCATTTAGATTCAAACTTACCCTACATACTTATTCCAATGCTTTTTCAAGTTTCATGCAATCATTTTCACATTAATTCATTCAAGAATAATAGACTCTGTATGTTTTGAATACCCTATCAATACTCTATTAATTGATTCTTACAACATTAAAGCAATCTCAAACAAAACATGAGTTTTGAGTTATTCTCAAGGAAATGTATAAATGACCCATTTACATGTTTTATGCCAATATATGTTTATATTCTCCTTATACTCTAAATAAGATACACAGGCTGTACATTTCCTAATCACTGTCTAAACCAAAGTTCTATAAATGAAATCATTATTTGCATAGAATTAACATTAGAATAAACATCATTATTTCTTAAAAAAAAGGAGACTTACAATTCACTACATGATCCAAGATAAATGGATTACAAATCCTTATTGGACATCTTCATACTTCTTGTCCTCACATCCAAATCTTCTCTCTCTCCTTCAACCTTACATTCTCCTAGTTATCCTTCCTCTCCTCTCCTCTCTTACATCTCTCTCTTTTATTTTCTTGAATTAAATATTCTCTCTCTTTATCTCTCCTCCCTCACATTACTCTCCTAGATGAGAATGAGACATTATAAATATGATATTCTTGATGAAGAGTCTCCTCTCTCTTACGCCCAACTTGGACTCTAAAAGAAAAAATATTTTTAATCTAGCCATCATACTAATTTAGAGAATATTTTATAAACTAACATCTATGGTTGAAATATTTCAACCATCTCCCTTAATTTCTCAACAAGCTAAGATTGAATTCCAATGTGGGAGATCCTCTCTTAACTAACTTTTACCTCTTTCACTTTTCACCCTTTTTAATTTTTACATTTAGACAATTACATTTTTGATCCAAAACTTAGAATTTTTGGTTGAAAAATATTTCAAGAACACAAAAATAACACTGTAACAATGAATTCTCTGAGAAGAGATGTTTTATTACTCAAGATCACAATACAACTATATGCTTATCATTGGGAAGAGATGTCTGATTTCAATTTCAAGTTACATTTTCATTTATACACATTTTGAAAGAAGGGGGAGGATGTGGAAGGTCACCAATATCAAGCTAGATTGAGTGGTTTGACTTCCATGATTTAAAATAATATAGAATTCAAGGAATTACTATTTTTAGAAACTAATTTTAGACAACACTACTAAAATTGAAATTTAGGGCACTTCCATCAGGTTTTTAGGGGTCAAAATACATTAAGAAAAAATTAATGCCATCTCACCACGTTCTCCTCATTCTTATCTTTCCAATGGTTTAGACAATGAGTCAATTGGAGATACGATGCAAAAGTTATGGCTCCCTAAAGTTCTATCATCAATTGGGGTGGAACTGTCACCCAAATTATTGCTTGAATTATGACCTAGATCATTCCTCCCTCCTTAAGAAAAAATGGTCCCTATTACATCAATGTTCCTCATCAAGTGTAGTAGTTGTGTCTTGATTTGTTTCTCTATGACCCACTCACCTTGGTGTCTAAGTTGGCCCCTTTTAACCACCCGATAAAGTGGAATAGAGCATCCTCTTGTTGTCTTCATCTAGGTGTCCACAATATGATCCTCCTCCACTGGAGCAAAAATTTATGGATCAAGCTCATCAATGTCTAGTTGTTCTTATATGATTGAGGTGTCAAATAGAGGTTTATGATATGGTTTGAGGAACTCCACATTGAATATTGGATGCAAATCAAGGTAGGCTGGTAGGTTTAACTCAAAAGCATTTTCTCCAACTTTTCTCGTGATGTAGGGACCATATCATAGAGGTCAAATTTTTCTATGTGGGCCTACAAGTCATTCATTATGAAGATGCAACCAAACCTTGTCACCCACAAAAAAGGGTGTGTAATCCTATGTTTCTCATGGTGTTGCTTATACTTCTAATTCATCTTCTTGAAGATTTCATGAACTTGTTGCTGGGTGTGTTGTATTTGTTTAATGAACTTTTTTGCTTTTGCTGCCTCAAATATTTTGTGAGGTATCTATTCCATAGTGGTGAATGGAACATATATATAAATTGGTACCATGGGTTGGAACCCAAAGCATACTTAGAATGGACTGTGCTTGGTCAAGCTGTGTAGGGCCTGATTATATCCATGTTGTATGAAAAGAAGCCCTTCATCCCATGTATGTGGATGTTTGGAGTGGTACATCTGAATCATGTGAACAATCAAGTGATTCACCACCTCTATCTAACCATCAATCTATGGATGGAAGGCTATGGAATTCATCAGCTTGGTATCTATCATCTTCCATAGAGTGGACCAAAAGATGTTTAGGAACCTACTATTTTGATTTGAGACAATGGACTTAGGGAGACCAAAATGGAGCCATACATGAGTAAAATATAGTTGAGTAGTTTCTTTAGTAGATATATTTTTCTTATAAGTAATCATGATAGCCATTTTTGAAAAATGATCAACTACAACAAAAATACAATCCTTGTCATGTTTTGAAGTGGGCAAACTTAAGAGAAAATCCATTGAGATAGATTCCCAAGGCCTAGTTGGTTCTAGAAATGGCATGTATAATCCTTGCTTCTTATTTTTTAGCTTGGATATTTCACATGGGGTGTAAAATTTGAGATACCTTTCCACATCCTTTCACATATGGGGCCAGTAGAAGTGTTTCTAAAGAACTACCAATGTCTTTTCTACATCAAAGTGTGTAGTTATCCGACTGAAATGTGCTTCCCATATCATCTTCTATTGCTCTATAGCTGGAACATAGATGTGCCCCATGATAGAGGACATTATCTTGCAAATAGAAATTAGAAACATGTTTACCTTTATGAATCACTTGATATGTATTAGCAAAGGTAGGATTTGCTTCATATAGAGCACCACCCCAAGTGGTAGTCTCATGTCTGCATAGGTCAAGAACTATTGTGAGTGCAGTAATTGGAGGGAAACTTAGACAATATGTAGATGTATTTGAGCTCCCCTTTTTATATTTGATTATCAGATGGAATTGTTGAAGATATGTGGCCCACTTTTGGTGCCTCTCATTTCACATTTTGCTCTATGTTTGGATGAATTCCAATGTTTTGTGGATAGTGTAGATGACTATCTCTTTCTCTAAGATGTAGTGTTTCCATTATTTGTAGGATTACACAATCTCATAGAGGTCCTTATCATATGTTAGATATTTCTTGACTATATTAGTGAAATTTTCATTGTGATATTCAATAATATGGCCATGTTCCATGATGACAACTCCCATGGCATATTCAGATACATCTATCATCAACTCAAACGGTTGATGAAAATATGGCAAGGCAAGAACAAAGGTTGAGCAAAGACTATTCTTCAAATTCTCAAATTCACTTTTTTGTATTTCACCCCACTAAAATGTAGCTTTAGGTCCTCCTTTAGTCACTTGGGTTAGTGACCAAGCAACATGTGAAAATCTAAGAACAAACTTGTGATATAAATTTGCAAGACCCAAGAAGCTATGAAGTTTTGTGAGGGTCTTTGTGTAGGTCATTCTTGAATAGCCTAAATCTTTTTTGGATCAACATGGACCCCTTCATTATTCACATTATACCTGAGGTACTAAATTCTTGTCATCCTAAATGTGCATTTGTCAAGATTTGCATACAGCTTGTACTCCTGAAGAGTTTGAAGCACCTTACAAACACGTTGTAGATGTTCCTCCCATGTTTTGATGTAGATGATTATGTCATCTAGGTAGACAACCATGAATGAGTTGGTGAAGGGTCATAGGATGTCATCCATCATCCTCACAAATTTTATAGGTGCATTAGTTAAGCCAAAAGGCATAACCAACCATTCGAAGAGCCCCTCCTTAGATTTGAATACAGTCTTCTAGACATCAGTGGGATTGATGGGAATTTGGTGATAACTAGATTTAAGACCAATTTTGGTGAAGAAATTTTCACCATAGAGTTGGTCCAATAGGTCATCGATCCTGGGGAGATGGTAGCAATTCTTCACATTGATTTTATTCAAAGCTTGATAGTCAATGCAAAGCCTCCATGTTCCATCTTTCTTTGGTGCCAAGACAATTGGGCTACCATAGGGTGAAGAGCTTGGCCTAATGTGACCCTTTTGGATCAATTCTTGAATCTATATTTTTATCTCATCATTATCCAAAACTGATCTATAATACACGTGACTATTAGGTAAAGGTGATCTTGGGATCAAATTGATAGAATGTTTTACCTGGAAATGAAGTGGAACTCCTATGGGTGACTTGAATAAGTCATCATATTATAATGTGATTTGTCCCATATACTTTTATTATTGTGATGATTATGTAGTCAGGACTACAACATCAACCATCTTGGATTTCAATTGTTTGACCACCATGAGAATGAATTGCTTTATCTTTTCCACCAATCTCATACATTGATTAGCATTAATCAGGGAGATAGATGTGGGAGGTGGTACCTTTGGTACCCTATAACACTATGTTTCAAGAGTGAGGGTGATTCTTTGGGTTCATGGTTCATAGATTCTATGTCAATCATACATGAATGACTAACCAAGGAGTACATCACAAACATCTAGATTGACCACATCACACAAGACTTCATCTTGGAAAGGTTTTATTGCATATGAAAGAAGACATTGATGGGTGACACAGAGGTATCTCCTTGGGCTCAACCATCCAATACTATATGTATTTGGTGAGGCTTCATGGATAGATTTAAACTTTTCACAACTTTAGCAGAGATTAAATTATTTTGACTCCCACTATCAAGAATGAATTGCAGAAGCTTACCTTTTACCCATAATTTGGAGTGAAACAATCTTTACTCATCATCAAGCCTTTCCTCATGGGTTTATGATGAAGTGACGATGGTGTCAGGTTTAGAATATACAATCTCTTCTTCATCCTCTTCGACTGTAGATTGTGTATGAGATATTGTAGTATATGTCGAGTATTGTGACTCAGAAAGTAGTGACTTGATGGCTTGACATTCTTCTTTGGAGTGAGTTCCATTTTTGTGGTAATCACACCATTTTATAGCCTTCTCCTTCTGGGGTTTTTTAATCTTGAAACTCCTTTTTCTCCCAATTTTGGCCTCATGTTTTAACTTCCTTGTCACTTTTCCATTTTGAAGGTTGACTCTTTGTATTCTTTATGCCATGCTTCTACTCAATCTTCACTATGAACTTGTATGCCTCACATTGAAGAGTTCCATTTCCCCCCATATGTACCATTATAGTCCACCATGATATTTGAGATTATTATGTTTCTCACATTTTTGGATGCCTAATCTTGCAGACAAAGAATGAAAAATGTCTATGCAATCTTAAACAGATTGTTCCTTACCTTGGTGAAGTTGTTGCCATTATATGTTCATATCATCATATGTTCCAATGGGATAGTATTCTTCCTTTACTGCTTCCATGAAATCATCCTAGGTAGGTTCCACTTCAAGGCCAATGTCATCTGTACTGAACCTCTTTTTGTAAACTTCCCACAAATTTTTCATGGGCAATGATGCTTTTAAAAGAGCAAAAGTGATATTTTCTCCATCAGTGAATTTATTTATAGAGAAGTAGGAAGATAATTATTCCAACCAATTTTATACTACATCAGCATTAATTTTTCCTTCAAATTTAGGAATATAAAAATTCACCTAAACTTTGAAGGGTGTTGGGGAACTGAAAGGATGTTCCATGGATGAGGAGCCAGGAAGTGCAGATGAGAAGCCAAAATTTCCCATCAGGAGTTATTGGAGAATTTAGGAAATTTTTTATAGCATCTATTGTTGTTTCCATTTGAGGGGTTCATTCACCATTTCCTTGAAAGGATTGGATATCTCAGTGGCATCCACCATTTGAAGTCATTTGGAGTGAATAGGTGGATAGTTTGGAAGCTCTATTGTTTTCCACCCAAGCTTCTTGTAGCTTGACCTCATCCTCGAGATCATACACTCCCAAGACAAATCACTCTGATACCACTGATCCAAAACTTAGAATTTTTGGTTGACAAATATTTCAAGAACACAAAAATAACACAGCAATAATGAATTATCTGAGAAGAGATGTTTAATTACTCAAGATCACAATACAACTATATGTTTATCTCTGGGAAGAGATGTTTGATTTCCATTTTGAGTTACATATTCATTTATACACATTTTTAAAGTAGGGGAAAGATGTGGAAGGTCACCAATATTGAGGTAGATTAAGTGGTTTGACTTCCATGATTTAAAAAAATATAGAATTTAAGGAATTATTATTTTTAGAAACTTACTATTTTTAGACTGCACTATTAAAATTAAAATGTGGGGCACTTTCATTGGGTTTTATGGGGTCAAAATCCATCAAGTAGAGATCCATGCCATTTCACCACATTATCCTTGTTCTTATCTTTACAAAAGTTCAAATGGTGAGTCAATTAGAGCTATGGTATAAAAGTTATGGTTCTCAGAAGTTTTGTCATCAATTGGGGTGGAACCGTCACACGAATTGTCAATTGAATTATTTACCGGATCACTTTTACTCCTCCTTAAAACAAAATTTAGATGGAAACAAGATTTAAATTCAAACTCAAACATGATTGTAATTTTTCATACCTATTGAAGGCTAATCTCAATTTGACCATGTCTAGCATGAAGGTGTATATAAGATTTTCCTGCATCATACTCTCCCTATAGAAAGGATTTGAACCTTAGTTCAAATGAAATGTTTCTTCCATGATTTATTATTTAATGTATGCCTAGATCCCAAGGTATTTTTTTTAATACCAATGCTTTTGTTTTTTTGAGATAGTCTTTGCCTTTCATCTACTTTTCTTTCTCTTCTTGGATGTTCTTCTCCTCATATACGTATCAACTGCCATGTCCCATCTCCATGCTTCATCTTCATATGTGTCTTCAAGATCTTCTAGATCTTCTTGGTTCAAGGGTTTATCCATTGAGATATGGAATTCATTCAAATTCAACATTTCAAAACCTATATTCAAAAAATTAAAATCAACCTTAGAATTAAAAACTTGAGGCCATGAAGCCCTTTGATCATCTTGATATTGTTGTTTCTTATTCAAATCTACCTTTTCCACCTTGTTTTTCTCTATTCTTGTTTCACTCTTACCAATGGTGTCTTCATCATGTTTTGTGCCTCTACAAAACTCTCTTAAATAACTAAATAGTTCTTCCAACATTCCCAACTCCTCCTTTGGTGAGGTCTCATCTATCTCTTCATTCTCTTCATCAAACTTGGGCTCATTATCTTTGAGGATTTCTTGTCCTTTACTTGTCTTATACCTCATTTAATCCTTCTTGGCTTGTCTTCATACAAACCAACTTCTTCATCAATATATTTATAAAAAACAATTAAAACATCATTAGCTTTTGTCTCCTTGCTCTCTTCAATCTCTTCTTGAAGCCACCTTGTTTTTGCTTTACCTTCCATGAGGTATTGCTTTGCTACATACTCACCTCTTTCCTCATTATCCATCCATTTGGAACTCTCTCCTTGGTTCATGTTAGTCCTCATAGACACTTTCCATTCCTAATTTTCCATAAAGAGATCATTAAATGACTCAAAAACATCATCATAAATAATTTGTTTACCTTTTACCTCTTTGGTATACTTCTCAAACCTCTTATCTTCATGGAATGCTTCTTCCATACTCACCATATCATCTTCATTCTCTTGTATGCTTGTATCATCTTTCATCCTCCTCCATGGATTCCTTTGTTCAAGATCCTTTCCACATACATCTTCACTCTTTGCCTTTTTAGGTACCCATACTTGCTTCTTTCGCTTATCATTTAGCTTCTCAAACCATTTAGGCATCCTATAACCATGTTCTTGTGCCAACACTTCAAAATTTACTTTATGTGTTCTCTCATCTCCTTGCACACATACATTCATATGAGGAAAATTAATCATGTAAGGCAAACTTGCCTATTTGCTTACTTGTTCCTTGGGTGTGTGCTTCACCATCCATTTAGAAACCACATAACCATGTCCTTGAGCATTTTATAATGGATATAATATTCTTTTCACTTTACTCACCTACACATCAACAACCTTATTTTCATAATAAAAATAATAATCAAGTTCTCAACACTCATTTACCTCATTGTAGGACTGATCTATGGAGTAATCTTTCTCTTCCTTTATGTTTGGTTGTTCTCTTGTCTCTTCTTGGTATTCCATGGCATCATGGAAATCATCTTCATATTCCATCTCTACTCTTGCTTGTATAACATACTCAATACCTTCCTCATGTAATAACCAACACATTCCTTCTTCTTTATCAACAACAACAAACTCTTCCTTCTCTCTTGCACATCCACTTGTGTGCTTGGTGTCTTGTCTTTCACCAATCTTCTCACTCTTCAAGGTCTTTCTCTTGACATTCATAAGGTTGTTAAAACCTAAAATTACCCATTCAAAGACAACATTAGATGTAAAAAAAAGAGACTACAAGGTCCATATGAGTGTTTTCTTTGCCAACACTCTCATCTTCTCAAGTGCTCTTCCTGGCACTTCATCCTTTTTTTCTTTTCTTCTCTTGTTCTAAAAAATGAGTACCTTCTTCACAACCTCTTCCTCTTTTTGTTTCTTACATGGTAACTTGTATACACTCATCAAGCCTCTATGGGCTTCACTTTTCATGTAAATCTTCTTTTGCCTTCTCTTCATTAGGAGATTTATTAGCCACTTCAACCTCTTCCTCATTGGCCATACAGATGCTTGCCTATTAAACTACATACAAGACACATATTTATCTAAACACTTATCTAAATCTCTCTTAAAACTAGTAATATCTTTATCAATTTAACTACTAGTCATACCTCTCTTCTTTTGGATGCTTTTTTCTCCTTAGTACTCTCATGTATGATGTTCCTCTATAGTCTGTTCAATAATATCTCCATCTCTGAGATCTTCACCCAAGTCTTTTCCACCTTGGTCTCTTGATCCCTTCAGGACCTCACCTTAACTATTTCTTTTGAGCCTTAGTATATTGGTACACTTTTCTCACCTAAACCTTTCTCCTTGCCTAGTATTTTGACAATTTCTTGGATTTCACCAAGGTCTTTTGCACCCTAGTTTGTTGGTCCTTTATCCTATTGATCCTTTTTCCAAATATTATAACAACTCATTATTAATCATGATCATCAAAAAATTACTAAATTCCCAAAAACTTCATACTCTGATACCATAAATTGATGCCCATCATAGCTCAACCAACTTACTCTGATACAAAAATTATATCAATGTACACACACCTCCTCTACAACATGTTTATGGATTCAAAAAATTTATCTTATGAAATACAATGTATTTCCTTGATATTAAATCTCTATGACACTACACATATCTTAACACACTTATACAAACCCATTAAGATCATTCATCCTTTGTTATAAGTCTTAAAACTCTTGGATTACCTGTTAACTGGCATATCTTCCTTCTAACCCCTTTTTTCTATTTCTTGGCCATATTTTCCCATAGGTTAGCTAAAAAATGAAATTAAGGATACTTTTGGATAAAAATTAAACCTTTACATGAGATACCTAAAACTAAGATGAGGTTCATTTGTACTTATTTGTACTTCCCTTTATAAGTCATTCTCTAATTAGCCCTCTTTTTGTTCAAAGCTCCTTGTCTTGAACAAAATATGGAATTTTATCATTAAAAAAAACCTTTTTATATATCCATTATTATATTATAGGTTAATAAATCACTTTTTGGCCCCATCATTTGGACAAAACCATTTTTCTGAGACCACCCTGCTCTCTTGGCTCTCTTTTCACCTAAGACTTGACTTTAATTGACTTTTTCCATACTTTCCCATACCATACAGGTATGAAATAACCTCAAAATGTTAAGTAACTTCCATAAGGCAAATATTATAAGGTTTTAGACATTTTCATTAGTGGAATCTCCTTTTAGTAACCAAACCCTAGTTCTAGGGATTTTTAAGGCCTGTACAAGGTTGAGAGCACAATAAATTCACTTGAGAGCATTTTAAGATGTTTAAAAGGGTATAGTTTGTTTTTTGAGGTATTTATAGATGTCTTACATCATTTACATTCATCATAAAGTCATACCAACCTTTTAACCATTCCAAACAAGAAGATCTAATTGCTTTCACTATGTTTTTGACAGTTAGCAGGGGTGTTAAGGGTTTCTTCTCAATTCTTGTGGTCAATAGACTTTCAAGGTGATCCAAAAACATAATAGGATATTTTAAAAACTATATTATTTCACATACTAATATTATAATGTTAAAATATTTTTTAATCAATCAACTTATTACCAAAAACATGTAAAAACCTTTACCTCTATCTATACCCTATAACCTACAGGCCAAGGGTTGAATTTTTGTGATCTCAAGAAATTTGAGAAATTCTAAAACTCACTTTATTTTAATTTATATTGAAACTCACCCTAAAGACTTATTCCAATTATTTTTAAAGTTTCATGCAATCATTTTAACATTGATCCATTTAATAATAGTGGACTATGTATGTTTTGAATACCCTATCAATACTCTGTTCAATGATTCTTACAACATTCAAGCAATATCAAACAAAACATGAGTTTTGAGTTGTTCTCAAGGAAATTTATAAATTTCCCACTTAAATTTTTTAATCCAATATATGTTTATATTCTCCTTATGCTCTAAATAAGATACATAGGCTGTATGTTTCCTTATCACTGTCTAGACCAGAGTTCTAAAAATGAAATCATTATTTGCATAGCATTAACATTAGAATCAACATCATTATTTCTTAAAAAAATAAGGAGACTTAAAATTCACTACATGATCCAAGATAAATTTATTCCAAATCCTTATTGGACATCTTCATACTTATTGTCCTCACATCCAACTCTTCTCTCTCTCCTTCAACCTTAGATTCTCTTAGTTATCCTTCCTCACCTCTCCTCTATTACATCTCTCTCTTTTATTTTCTTTAATGAGAGATTCTCTCTCTCTATCTCTCCTCCCTCACATTACTCTCCTAGATGATAATGAGACATTATAAATATAATATTCTTTATGAAGAGTCTCCTCTCTCCTATGCCTAACTTGGGCTCTAAAATAAACAAACACAATTTTTAATCTAGCCATCATACTAATTTAGAGAAGATTTTATAAACTAACATCTATGGTCAAAATATTTCAACCATATCCCTTAATTTCTCAACAAGCCAAGATTGAATTCCAATGTGGGAGATCCTTTCTTAACTAACTTTCACCTTTTTCACTTTTCACTATTTTTACTTTTTACTTTTTGACATTTACATTTTAGTCCTCCTTAAAAAAACATTTGTATGGAAAAAAGGTTTAAATTCAAACTCAAACATTATTAGAATTTTTCATGCCTATTGAAGGCTAATCTCAATATGAACATGTCTAGCATGAAGGTGTTTAAGATTTTCCTACATCATACTCTCCCTATAGAAAGGATTTGAACCTTAGTTCAAATGAAATATTTCTTCCATGCTTTAGTCTTTAATGTATGCCTAGATCCCAAAGTATTATTGCTAATGCCAATGTTTGTGTTTGTTTGAGATATTCTTTAAATTTCATCTTTATTTTCTTTCTCTTCTTGTATGTTCTTCTCCTCATCTGATTTTCAACTACCCTATCCCATCTACATGCTTCATGTTTATATGTGTCTTCAAGTTTTTCTTGATCTTCTTGGTTCAAGGGTTTATCCATTGAGATATGGACTTAATTCAACTTCAACACTTCAAAACCTTTATTAAAAACATAAAAATAAACCTTAGAATCAAAAACTTGAGGCCATAAAGCCCTTTGATCATCTTAATATTGTTGTTTCTTGTTCAAATCTGCCTTTGCCACCTTGTTTTGCTCTTTGCTTGTTTCATTATTACCAATGGTATCTTCATCATGTTTTGTGCCTCTACACAACTCTCTTAAATAACTAAAGATTTATTCCAACATTATCAACTACTCCTTTAGTGAGGTCTCATCTATCTCTTCATTCTATTCATCAAACTTGGGCTCATCATCTTTTAGGATTGCTTGTCCTTTACTTGTCTTATACCTCATTTCATCCTTTATTGGCTTGTCTTCATAAAAACCAACTTCTTCATCAATATAATTATAAAAAACAATTGAAACATCATTACCTTTTGTCCCCTTACTCTCTTCAATCTCTGCTTGAAGCCACCTTATTTGTTCTTTGCCTTCAATGAGGTATCACTTTTCTATATACTCACCTCTTTCCTCATTATCCATCCATTTGAAACTCTCTCATTACTGCATTTTATTCCTCATAGACACTTTCCACTCCTCATTTTACATAAAGAGATCATTAAATGACTCAAAAACATCATCATAAATATTTTTTTTACCTTTTACCTCTTTGGTGTACTTCTCAAACCTCTTGTCTTCATGGAATGATTCTTCCATACTCGCCATATCATCTTCATTATCTTGGTTGCTTGTATCATATTTCATCTTCCTCCATGGATTCCTTTGTTCAAGATCCTCTTCACATACATCTTCACTCTTTGCCTTCTTAGGTACCCACACTTGCTTCTTTCTCTTATCATTTGGCTTCTCAAATCATTTAGGCAACTTATAACCATGTTCTTGTGCCAACACTTCAAAATCAAGTTTATTTTTTCTCTCATCTCCTTGCACACATAAATTCATATGAGGAAAATCAATCTTATAAGGTAAACTTGCCTATTTGCTTACTTGTTCCTTGGGTGTGTGCTTCACCATGCATTTAGGCACCACATAACCATGTCATTGAACCTTTTACAATGGATATGATCTTCTTTTCACTTTACTCACCTACACATCAACAACCTTATTTTAATAATAACAATCATAATCAAGTCCTCAACACTCATTTACCTCATTGTAGACTGATCTATGGAGCAATCTTTCTCTTCCTTTATGTTTGGTTGTTCTCTTGTCTCTTCTTGGTATTCCATGGCATCATGGAATTCATCTTCATATTCCATATCTTCTCTTACTTGTATAAGGTACTCAATACCTTATTCATGTACTAAAAAATGAATTATTTCTTCTTTATCAACAATGGCAAACTCTTCCTTCTCTCTTGCACATCCACTTGTGTGCTTGGTGTCTTCTCTTGCACCAAGCTTCTCACTCTTCAAAGGTATTTCTCTTAACCTTCATAAGGCTAATCATACCTAAAATTACCCATTCAAATAAAACATTATATGTAAAAACAAGAGACCACAACGTCCGTATGAGTGTTCTCTTTTCCAACACTCTCATCTTCTCAAGTGCTCTTCCTAGCGCTTCATCTTCTTTTTCTTTTTTTCTCTTGTTCTCCACAATGAGAACCTTATTCAAAACCTCTTCCTCTTTTTGTTGCTTACTTGGTAAATTGTCTACACTCTTGAAGACTCTATGGGATTCACTTTTCTTGGTAGTCTTCTTTTGCCTTCTCCTCTTCATTAGGAGATTTATTAACCACTTCAACCTCTTCCTCATTGGCCATACTGATGCTTGTCTATTCAACTACATCCAAGACTCATATTTATCTACAAACTTAGCTAAATATCTCTTCAAACTAGTAATATCTTTATCAATTTTGATACTATTCATACCTCTCTTCTTTTGGATGCTTTTTTCTACGTAGTACTCTCATGTATGTTGCTGCTCTGTGTTCTTCTCAAGAATATCTCCATCTTTGAGATCTTCACCCAAGTATTTTCCACCTTAGTCTCTTGATCCCTTTAGGACCTCACCCCAACTATTTATTCTGATCCTTAGTCTATTGTTAAACTTATCTCACCCAAACCTTTCTCCTTGCCTAGTCTTTTGACAATTTCTTGGATCTCACCTAGGTCTTTTGCACCCTAGTCTTTTGGTCCTTTGCCATATTTATCCTTTTTCCAAATATTGTGACAACTCATTAGTAATCATGATCATCAAAAAATTACTAAATTCCAAAAAAATTCACACTCTTATACCATAAATTGATGCCCATCCTAGCTCAACTTACTCTGATACAAAAATTGTGTCAATGCACACACACCTCCTCTATACCTTGTTTATGGATCCACAAAATTTCACTTATGAAATATAAATTATTTCCTTGATATAAAATCTATGAGACACTACACATATCTTAAAAAACTTATACAAACCCATTAAGATCATTCATCTTTTGTTATAAGTCTTAAAACTCTCAGATTACCTGTTAACTAGTATATCTTCCTTCTAACCCCTTTTTTCTATTTATTGGCCATATTTTCCCATATAATATCTCAAAAATTAAAGTAAGGATACTTTTGGATACCAATTAAACTTCTACATGACATACCTAAAACTAAGATGAGGTTCATTTGTACAGATTTGTGCTTCCCTTTATAAGTCATTCTCCAATTAGCCCTCTTTTTATTCAAAGCTCCTTGTCTTAAACAAAATATGGACTTTTATCATCAAAACAAACACATTTTTATATACCCATTATTATATTATAGGTGAATCAATCACTTTTTGGCTCCCTCCTTTGGACAAAACCATTTTTCTCAGACCAACCTACTCTCTTGGCTCTCTTTTCACCTAAGACTTGACTTTAATTGACTTTTTCCATACTTTCCCATACCATACATGTATGAAATAACCTCAAAAAGTTAATTAACTTCCCTAAGGGAAATATTACAAGGTTTAAGACATTTTCATTAGTGGAATATACTTTTAGCAACCAAACCCTAGTTCTAGGGATTTTTAAGGCCTGTACAAGGCTGAGAGCATAATAAATTCACTTAGGAGAATTTTAAGATTTTTAAAAGGGTATAATTAATTTTTTTAGGTTTTTATATACATTCTAAATCCTTTACACTCATCATGAAAGTCATACCAACCTTATAACCATTCCAAACAAGAATATCTAATTGCTTTCACTGTGTTTTTGACAGTCAACATGGGTGTTAAGGGTTTTTTCTCAATTCTTATGGTCAATAGACATTAAAAGTGATCCAAAAACATAAGAACATATTTTAAAAACTATATTATTTCCAATACTCATGTTATCATGTTGAAATATTTGTTCATCAATCAAAGTATTGCCTAAAACATGTAAAAACCCTTACCTCTGTCTATACCTTGCCACCTACAGGCTAAGGGTTGAATTTTTATGATCTCAAGACATTTTAGGGCTTCTAAATCTCACTTTATTTTCATTTAGATTAAAACTCACCCTAAATACTTATTCCAATGTTTTATCAAATTCCATGTAATCATTTTCATGTTGATCCATTCAAGAACAGTGGACTGTGTATGTTTTGAATACCTTATCAATACTCTATTCATTGATTCTTAAAACATACAAGAAATTAAAAAAAAACATGAGTTATGAGTTATTCTAAAGTTAATTTCTAAAGGTCCCACTCACATGTTTTATACCAATATATGTTCATAATGTCCTTATGCTCTAAATAAGATACATAGGCTTTTACATTTCCTTATCACTGTCTAGACTGGAGTTCTACAAATGAAATAATTATTTACATAACATTAACATTAGAATCAACATAATTATTTATTAAACAAAAAAAGAGACTTAAAATTCACTACATGATCCAAGATAAATATCTTCTAAAGCCTTATTAGACATCTTCATACTTCTTGTCGTCACATCCAAATCATCTCTTTCTTCTTCAGCCTTACATTCTCCTAGTTATCCTTCCTCTCCTCTCCTTTCTTACATCTCTCTATTTTTTTTAATTGAATGAGAGATTATCTCTCTATCTCTCCTCCCTCACATTACTCTCCTAGATGATAATGATACATTATACTTATATTATTCTTGATGAAGATTCTCCTCTCTCCTATACCCAACTTGGGATCTAAGACAAACAAACAATATTTTTAATCTAGCCAACATACTAATTTGGAGAATATTTTCTAAATTAACATCTATATTTGAAATATTTCAACCATCTCCCTTAATTTCTTAGCAAGCCAAGATTTAATTCCAACATGGGAGATCCTTTCTTAACTAACTTTCACCTTTTTCACTTTTCACCCTTTTTACTTTTTATATTTTGATAATTACATTTTAATCCTCCTTAAAACAACATTTCGAAGGAAACAAGATTTAAATTCAAACTCAATTATGATTAGAATTTTGCATTTATATTGAAGGCTAATCTCAACTTGACCATGTATAACATGAAAGTGTTTAAGATGATTCTACATCACATGTTTTGATGTGAGAGATGCCTTAAGGATTAATGCATGCCTAATGGCTAACCAAGGAAGTGATTATCAAGTGTGATCTATAAATAGTGAAATCAAAGATGGTGACTTCTAGATTTTAAGTAAGAGACTTGTGAGATATTTGAGAGACTATTTTGTGTGTAAATTATGGAGTGAAGGAGGGGTAGAGTTCCCTATAAATTATTTGAAGAGAAAAATAGATTGAGGACTATTTATATGACCTTTAGGTCATAATTTTGTTGGTAGAATAGTGCTCTTGTAGATTAAGTATGAGCAAAGGTGAAGAGTGATAATTAGAGGTACATAATCAGGTGTTAAATACATAATTTTAAATTTGGATGTGTTTGTATGTGTTTTTGTTGAATCTCAACATCTAAGGTGGTCGTAGCCTCCTTGCAAGGTGAAACTTGCTAAAATTCTGGTTGTTGTTACAACTTAGCTAGACAAGTATGGTAGCTCCTTGTGGGATTATAGTCTCACTAAAATAAGGGATGGTACTTCCTTAATCAGTTATATATGGTATAAGCTGGTTCTTATTACTATAGTATAATAGTCCAATTATAGGTTCTAGTGGGTTTTATTCCCCAAGAGGGTTTCCCACATATGTCATGTGTTATGTGATTGATCTTGCATTGTCTCTCTTATTCATTATTATGAATGATGTGTATGATTAATGAATGAATATGGTAATTTATTAATAAATATAAAGTTATTGAAACTAAATTTAGATTATTTAGGCTCATTGATTCACCTCTACCTCTCAATGATTTTACCTCTAATAATCTGCACTCTTTACCTCCAATCTCTCTCAAACTACCTCATATAAGACCATTAGGTCTAGTGACTTGTGTATCCTCCTTAATAAAATTTATTAGACAAGCATGACTAATTCTATTCAATAATTTTTTTTCCTCAATGACTTGTACCTTCTCTTTCAAATTCTCTCTCTTTCACTTGAATTCACTCTTGCATAACTAGCATAATTAGTCCAATTAGACCTTGTACTTATACCACTCTCTTCTTTTAACCAATCTTGTTCAACCAATAAGCTTTAAATATTTGAACCACACTTAAAATAGGTCCATGCTTACTTTACATGTGAGAACCACACTCTTCTTAGATTGGCCATTACGTCATTATCCCCAAACCACCATTAGGTCTTGGTGAGACCTAAAACAATTAGGCCTTCACATCCACATGTTACAAATTCAACTTGTTGGGTCACTTTATACTTCTACCAATGATTTTAACACATAAAACCTATATCCAATATCCCCTTTATCACTCTCATATGGTTTCATGCCACTTGGAACACCAAATCAACACTTAAACCTACCAATTAGGTCTCCTCGCTCTTTAGGCCTTCATACACAACAAACACAATCTCAAACTTCTGAAGCAACTAATAAAATATTTCACATATAAATATGATTAGATCACATGGGTGAACCATTTAATACCTCTTCAACACCTCCATGTGCTTTAGACACAACCCAAGCTCTAAGAACTTAAATCAACTCTTTCAAAATGACTACTCAGACTAGTCATACACAATCAAAATATAGTCAAGCTATTTTGACTCTCCATATCTGATTAAGGGAAAAATATGAAAATTAATGACTTATCATAAGCCTTAGAGACTTATATAACATCTCCATACTCATTTTATTCTTTAATTTTTCTCATAACACCTTCAACATGGTCACTCAATTTGTCAGTACATCCAACAAACACAATCATATTATAAGCATTTATTCTTGTTGAATATCGATTGGTCAAACCTATAAAATCAACATAGATAGTCCTCATGGAGTCTAAAACACTCTCCAATAGTTATTTCATCTTGAGACATTAAAATATCATCAAGAAATCTTCAATTATCCTTCTTGGGTCACTTACAAAACATGATCAAACATTTAGTCAAATTTAGACCTCAATATCTATAATTGTACAAAAATTCAAATATTCTAACTACCTTATCTATATTAGCCTTTAAGTCATCTTCAAATTTTATTTTAACATCATCAAGAAATTCAACCTGGATCAAAATATATTATCAAAATACTACAGACTAGTTATTCCTTTGTTAATTAAAATACCAATGATCACAGTGTAATGCAAATATTGGAGACACATCTTCATATCATGGTCTCACATATCTTGAAAAAATATGATACATTTATCTCATTAGAGGTATACTTACTTTAAAATTCTACCACTTGGTAGCCCCACATGCCTTTTAAGCACTTTGTTGAATTATTTATTCAATACAATCAATTATATCATAATATTCATGATCATGCACTCATTTTTATCTCTATTTGATAGGTTTCATGATCATGGTAGATATATTTCTCAAATTTTATGATTGTGACACATGTGACTGGTGTGTGCAATCTCATGAACCTTTGACAATTTGACTTCATGCACACCATCAAATCACAATATGATAAGATCACATGATCCATTAGATCCTTATGTGGTCAGATTAATTAATCTCCATTAGATCCTTGATTTTATTGAATGCTCACTATAAATATTTGATATCATAAATTTGGCTAAGTATGGGAACTTAGTAAACTCTGCCTAGGAAGCCAACTTTTCACCTTCATAAATTTTGCTATGCTCAACCTCATGACCTAAAAATTGGACCACATTATCATCTCTCATAGGGTAATCCATACATATACCTAAAAAATCTTGAAACCTTCACACATTTTAATGTTGATGTCATCAATCTACTCTCTTAGCCTTATCTGTCAAGATGATTACTTGAACCTAGACACTCATATGACTACTATGATGAATTCCTGTCACTTTCATAAGCACTATAATCACTTATAACACCCCATAGGGTATATATAAAATTACCACCCCATCAATCTATCAAACACAACTTCTATTTCATTAATGCACCAGTATCTCATGCTCTCTTTGACATCAATTATAACTTAACATCAATGACCATGCTCAACAATCTCCCCCTTTGTCATTGATCGAAAAACACCCTTATAATGACTTCTTACTCATTTGAACTCCATTTGTATATTTCTCCCCCTTTGACATTAATGATAAAGGGTATCTTATTCAATATACCAACTTAATCTTTGGACCTGACAAACTCTTCATAGAGCTTAGAAATATCCCCCTAACATTAAGCTCCATCTCATGTCATCTATTCTTTGACATACACAAATTTGAACTTGGGCTTATCTGATCCTTAGATTTTCAAAAATTACTCATATATCTAGTAAGCTCCCCCTAACATGATGCACATATTCAATCTCTTGTCCTCAACAAGACTATCTGACCTTCTCAATATTTTTCACCTTGTTTAAAGACACCTTCACCTTGCATAAGATTCCAACTTCATATAAACCTCTAAAATTTTTGGACACAAGATACTTTCATGACTTTCTTTGTCATGAAACACAACTAAGACCCAATAATTATCCACCATGCTTCCTCTTTTTGTAAAGTGTTTCCTTGAAGTTTAGAGAGAGACACCCCTTTGACATAGTGAGACTAAAAGTCCCAAAACTTAGGAGACTCCCATATATCTATACTCTCATTTAAATTATAGTCTTTCCTCATCATCAAATTGACTTTGAATGGATCCTTTACTTCATTCTTTGCTTCAGACTTGTCAACAAATGTAAACAATAGAAACTCTTGACTTTCCTTCATGTCTATCATGGAAAAATAACCATCTTTGGTCTCAGTCTGATATCTCTTAATAGGCTTAGGTTTCCAAAACCATTTATGACCTCTTATTTACACAATAGGATCTCCATACACTTTATTTTTATTTGATAACTAATTCAACCTATTTTTTAAATACCTATCAATGTGACCAACTCTATGACATCTAAAATAAACAAGATTATTCATACCTTTTGCTTCAAGATTGCATATCTTTCTTTGACTAATTTATTCTTATCTTACATTTTATATCAATGTGGCTAAACTAATTTTATGCATAAAAATGAATATGGGATGAATATATAATTGCATTTATTCATTTATATTGTCTTCTTTATTTCACTCTAGGAGCTTGATTGAAATTTTCTTGACTTGATGGTGTTTACTTATAAAATATAGTGATGTGGCCAACTTTTTGACAACTGTAGCAAACAATGTCTTCCATAATTTTTTATTGAATAAGGTAGTTATCTCCCTTTAAATTATTGATTATTCTTACACAGTCTTTTTCCCTATAACCAACAAGATGATAAATAAAATAATGCCCCATAAAATATTTGGCATACCTTGAAGCATTTGGCTGTCTAATTGGCTTCTTCCTTTTTCTCTTAACCTGATATGACTTATTATCTTTCATATTACCATCCTATTTGTCTTGTTCTAATTTATTTTGTCCATATTCAAGCTTTCCTATCTCTATTATGACCTTTTCATTCTCATCTTTTAAGAAACAAGATTAGTCTTTAATTGAGCACATTCATCTTCTTTAGCTCTAATGTTTGAACTTGTAGCCTGTAACTAAATTTTGAGATATTTGATGATCTCCTTATCCTCCTTGGCTTATTTAGCCATGTCATCATTGAATCTGCATGCTTCCTCTTCCATAAACTAGATTATTTATTTATTCTTATTTTCCTCTCTTATGGACTTTCCTAACAAACTTTCTTCAAGAGACTTGACTTGTGCTTTAAGACCTTTGATCATATTCATCATTTTATGATTCCTATTCTTTTGCTCCTTTAGTTCACCAAGTGCACTCATGACTTAAATTCTAGATCAAATTATTCTTCCTCACTATCATAAAACTCTTATCCTTCTCTACTATTATGGAAAACTTCTTCATTAAACATGATGATCTTTTCACCTATATTGTACCTTGGATCACCTTCAAGTAGTTAAACTTACAAAGAAGGTCCAGTTATGATAAAAAAATTATAGGTATAATCAATGAGGTGGGGAGGGTGGTGAATTAGTGATTCAATATAATCTGATTTGCTTTCCAAATTTTAAAAATTCAGCACATACAAACATGATGCATACAAATTAACCATTGCAATAAACAAGGAAGATATAACAAGATCAAGCACATAACATATGATATATGTGGTAAACCCTCTTGGGGGATAAAACCCACTAAACCCCATAAGATGGAATAAATTCCTATAAAAAATTATCTAACATTTAAACCAACACTAACTAATCAAGGAACACCCATCCCCTAGTTTAGTGAGACAGCAATCCCACAAGGAGCTACTACCCCTGTCTAAATGAACACCCACAACAACAAGACCTTTAGCAAGATTTATCTTATAAGGAGGAACCAAACCCATAGGAAATTAAGAATATACTGAAATACATTAAATAGATCATATTAAAAACCTATTTTTTATCTTTAACTAATGATTACCACCTTTGTCTACACTCTTCACCTCCAATATCTCTCAAGCTGCCTCTAGGACTAACTTGCTCAAACTACCTCTTCTAGGCTCATTAGGTCTAATAACCTATGTGTCCTTCTACATAAACTTGATAAGATAAGCATGAATAATGATATACACTCTTTATTTGTCCTTATTAACCTTTACCTTCTCTTTCAAAGGTTCTATCCTTCACTTGAGTCCATTCTTGCACAACTAGCATACTTAGTCCAATTAGACCTTGTACTTATACCACTTTATTTATTTAACCCATCATGGTCAGCTAAGATGATTTAAATATTTGAACCAAACTTGAAATAAGTCCATAAACATGTTACATGTGAAAACTACAATCTTCATAGGTCAGTCATTACCTCATTATCCTCAAACTACTATTAGGTCTTGGTGAGACCTAAAACAATTAGGCCTTTACATCCACACATTACAACTTCAACTCCTTGGATCCATTTTAGATTCTAAAAATTAATTTAACACATCAAAAATATATATAATATCCATTTTATCACTCTCATATGGGTCCATGCCACTTGGAACACCAACTCAACACTTGAACCTACCAATTAGGCCTCTTCCCTCTTTAGGCCTTCATACATAGAAAACACAGTCTCAAACTTCTAAAGAAACTACTCAAATATTTCACATATCCATATGATTAGATCACATGGGTGAACCCTTAAATACCTATAACACCTCCATCTACTTTATACACTTTAACACAAGATCTAAGCACTTAAATTAGCTCTCTCAAAATGACCATTTAGATTGGTCATATATAATCACAATACAGTCAAGCTATTTTAAATCTCCATATCTGATGAAGGGAAAAATATGAAAACCAATACCTTATAATAATCCTTATAGAATTATGGAACATCCCCATAATCATTCTCTACTTCAATTATACTCATAACACCTTCAACTCATTCCTTTAACATGGTCACTCAATCTATTAGTACATCCAACAAACACAATCAACTTATATACATTTGGTCATGCTAAATATGGATTATTCAGACCTATAAAATAAAAAAAAAATATTCCTCATGGACTTTAAAACACTCTCTAATATTTATTTCATCGTGAGACTTCAAAATATCATCAAGAAATCTTCAATTAACCTTCTTGAGTCGCTTATAGAACATGGTCAAACTTGTAGTAAACTTTAGAGATCAATATATACAACTATACTAAATTTCAAATATTGTAAATAGATTCTATATATTTTCCTTTAATTCCTCTTCAACTTTTATTTTTACATCATCAATAAATTCAACTTGGATCAAAAGATATTAGCAAAATACTACAAATTGGTTATTCCTTTGTGAATTCAAATACCTACAGTCATTGTGTAATGCAAATATTGTATACATGTGTCTTCATATTATTATCTCACAAATATTAAATAAATACACTTTTTTTAATCTCTTTATAATTCTCCTAAATTTAACTTTCAGTTCTCACTATTGATTTTAGATCCTAGCTTTCGAGATCAAGCCACTTGGTAGCCCCATGTACCCTCCTCATACCCTACAGTTAGTCTCTAATGAAATTCCACCACTGGGTAGCCCCATGTGCCTTATAATCACTATATTTACTTATTGACTCAATATTCTCTATTGTATCATAATCTACATGATCACGTGATCACCTTTGATCTCTATCTGACATGCTTCATGCTCACCATAGATTAGCATGTGTAATCTCAAAAACCTTTGATAATTTGACTTCACACATGCCATTGGATCATAATATGATAAGATCACACACTCCATTATATCCTTATCCAGTTAGATTAATTTATCACCATTATATCCTTGATCTAATTGAATGCTCATTGTAGATCTTTGATATCACAAATTTGGCTAAGCATGGGAACTTAGTGAACTCTACTTGGGAAGCCAACTTTATACCTTAATAAAGTTTTCTACACTCAACATCATGACCTAAAACTTGGAAAACATGATAAAATATCATAGATTAGTCCATACATATACATAAATACTATTGAAAACTTCACATGTGTGAATGATTATGTCATCAATCTGGTCACTCAGCCTTATCTATCAAGATGATTACTTGAACCTAGACATTCATATGACTGCTTTGATGAATTTATTTCACTTCCATAAGAACTCATAACACCCAATATGATATATAAAACATTAAAAAACCATAAATATATCAAAAAAAAATATATTTTTAATTAATGCACTATTATTTCATGCTCTCTTTGACATCAATGACAACCTAACATTAATAACAATGCACAACAAATTTATCCATATTTGTAAGGTCAGACATGTTTTATGAGGAATGTGAGGTGTTTTGTACATGAGTGAGATATAAATCAGGTGATTAATAGGTTGTAATAGGGTAAATACAAACATGAGACACACCTTATCATGAATCCAAAACAATAAAGTTCTAAAGAAGAGGTAAATCCTTAGACTTATAATCAAAGAACTCAAATGACCACCTACAAGTGTGTGATAGTTAGAATGTGAAGAAGTGATATTTTTATATAGAATTAAGGTGTTAATGAGGTATAATAAAATGTAAATATATAAATTATTAAACTATTTTATATTTCCAAGGATCACCAAAGTGGTAAGAGGCCTATGGAGATGATGCAACTCTAGCATGACAGTCTACAGGCCTAATTGAAGACACCAGACCCACCTATCCAAAATAATAGATAAATATACATGTTTGTCTATATATTGAAGTAAATATAGATTTAAAGACATAAATTAAGTCATTCTAATGTTTTTATAACTTTCATGAGGTTAAAAAACTCAAAAGAAGTCATTATTGAGCCTAGACAGTCAATAACCTAAAACTGCTGCTTATAGCCCTGCTTAGGGGCGATGCAAAATAAAGGTGATTTTTTGTTGAAACTATGGAATGGGATATTAGAATTATAAATTAATATTAGTTTAAAATAAAAAAATTAGTGTCTTCACATATGTTTAAGGTGATAAAATGCAAAAGAGAGATTAATAAGCCTAAGCAAACGTAGCAAGCATCTACATGCAGGTTTTAGGTGAATTAGGGAAAATGTATTGACCATTATTGAAATAATGATGTGTATATGCATGTGAATGAGGTATTTTAAATTTAATTATCAATATTATCAATATATTCATGAAATTTAAAAGTGAATAGAGGCAATTAAGAGGGTTAGATATTTAGTTTGCCCTAAAAGGCCTAAATAGTCATACTCAGGTATGTGTATGAAAATTGAAAGAAACTTTCACACTTTAAAAGTGGATTGAGGATATTTGATAAATAAAATACATTGGAATATGTATAATTATTTTTTAGATATGTAAATAATATTTGGGTTTACTGTAATGGAAATAAAAATGCTAAAGGGTCTATTAGGGTCACCTACATCAATTTGTTTCTAAACCCTAAGCATGGGATAATATAAGTTGTAGTCAAGAAAAGGGATAAGGTGGAGTAGAGAATAACCTAAACACCTCATTTAGGGTGGCATAGATCTTAAGGAGAAGTATACATACCAATAAAGGCAATTATACTTCCTTTTCTTATAATTTCCCCTCTCGAGTTCATAAGTGCATATCCATTCACTTGAGAGACTACTTTCATCATGTGGGATCTTGATGGAGATGTTACCTAAGGAAAATTGGTGTTTGGGGTTGTTGGGTATGCCTCCATACTTCCATAATTTCGAATTAGTTCTTGGATTAGGCCCTATACTCTATGAATAATCTTTAATAATCTAGGCTCCTTTAAACCCTTTTAATGACATGATGGGAGAAATTAGTTTCCTAAGTGCCTAAAATGGATTAGATGACCATTTAAATGATTTGATAAACCTTCATACCTCTATTTATCACCTTCTCAAGTCATTATTTGGCATGTTTGCATTGGTATTGTATGTAAATGGCCTAAGATTCATGGTTTTAGGCCTATTTATGAGTATGGAGAATGGTGTTAGGTCCTTGAATCAATTAATAAATCTTTGGAATCTTAGATAGAGGTTATATTATCCTCTATTATCATTATCTAAACATTTCAAGGTGATGCATGTGATTTCATGTCACTAATTTGGGCCCAAGAGGTGATTGCACCTCTATTATTATTTAAGAAGCCTAATGACAACCCTATGGGAAATCATGGAGAGCTTGAGAGTCTGTTAAACATTACTAATAATTATTTTTTATTTTTTTAGAGACTCATTAGATCTAAACAAGTCCAATTAGATGACTAAATAGGCTTGAGTGAGATGTGTTAGTATTTCATTGAAACAACATTAGGAGAGAGGTATAGTGAAATTGAAGGGTTTCAAGACACTTAAGAAGGTATTATGATCACATAATATCAATATGGAGAGTTATAAAATAGACAAAAAGTGTCAAAAATAAGGGTAGATGGAAATTCAAGGTGACTTTGATGATCAAAAATTCCATTTGTCACTTTTAGATAAGGAAGAGAGTAGTTTCAAGAGAAGAGGATGATGTGTTGCTCCTATGCCAACACCATATAACTCATGATTACTCAAAATGTACACATGTTGAGAGAGTCCTTATGACTTTATAACTTTTTTTCTTGTTTGTAACCTACTTCATCAAGAGTGACATGTGTCATGGGCATCTCTAATGTCCATCCTCTTTCTTATTCTCATTTTCTTCTATAAATACAACCTTGAATGGTTATGTAAGGATCCTCTACAATGAATATGGTGAAGCCCTAATATTTTGTAATTCCTTTGATCAATATACAACTAATTTTGCCTTATTTCATGGCTATATGTAGTGTAAATAAATTAATGGTTGATAAAATCAAATGTAGACTCAACTCACCTTGGTTTATTATCTTGTTCTTCTTACCTTCATGCATTTTATCTCACTATTGTAGGTTATAGAGAGTGTCATCAGGGGTCACTTGTGGATTATAAGTGTCAAGAATCTTCTATCCTAACCTCATAATGTAGACACCTAAAACTGCCCATCGATAACCTCCAATCAGGCTTTTGGCTAGTTTCCATCTAAAATGCACAATTTGGCCTAAAAACACTAAAACATGCTAAATGATGTGAAACTAACATATTCAAGTGCTGATTTTGGCTAGGGTATCACTAAATGAGGTAATGAAATTTATGGGCTAGCTAACTTTGATCAGTGCATTTTGAGTCAAAATGCCAAATTTGCACCTGTGTGCTCTAGACTACTCTTTCTTATCAAATCTTTTGCACAAGACTAGTGCCTTTATTTTTTGTTGTTGGCAATATTATAAATGCTAATACACATATAATGTGGACTTTCAATTCTAATCCAGTCAAATTTAGGACCAATAACAAGGCATTCTAATCATTTTGAGTAATTTGTGCATAAAGTGCTTAAACATTCTTAAGAGATAATTAACCCAAATCAAGGACTAATTAATAATTATATGGAAACTTGTTGAATACTTATTTTTAGAAATGAATATTGAATAACTACATCATGAAGTGACCTCATTTCTTGGGAAGACATCCCTAGGACATACATGCCATAAATATTAGGATTCATGCCCTCTAAGCCTCATCAATGCCTTCCATGATGCCCTCTATGACTCTTAATTACCCCTTATTCCAATGCCATGATGAGGATAATTAAAAAATTAATTCTAAAAATTTAATTAATCCTCAACCACACATCTCAATCTTAAGATGGATGGTTGAGGTTGATTTAAATAGGAGGCCTTACAACATTATTTCTAATCTTAATTAGTGTAAAGTTATAATGCAGGATTAGTTCTAAAAATCTTTAAGAAACTAGTGTTATAATTCCAAATTGATTCCAAGCCAAGCCGACCCATAAGCCAAAGGTGCCAAGGAGAGATGGAGGTTGTCAATCTTTCATTGCTAAGGACTTCATGAGCACAAGCCAAACAAGCCACTACTACAAAGGCATCTAGAGCATCCAAGGAAGGTGAAGGAAGTCTTGTATTTGATTCCTTGATTTTTAGCTGCATTTTTCATTTGATTTTGTTAACTAAGCTCTCCCTAATGTCTAGGCCTAGATATGATATACTATTAATGTGTTTATTTCATTTTGTTTTAATTTTGGAACTAACACAATACTAACCATCCTCTCTTGAGTCAAATTCCTAGATCACATAATGGCATGCCTGGTGGGACTAGATGCATCCTACACATGAAGGAGATCCTTTTGCAACCTTAAAAAATTTATTTGAGATTTTAAAACTCTTGAAAATTGGTTTTCTAACTTTCTTTTGCCATTTTTGGTTACCACAGTTTTTACATGATAACTGACATTGGCAAAAATACTGACATCAGTTACTTGGCTTAACTAACGTTAGTCAGTAGAACCAACATTGATTAGATCTTGATTGGATATAATTGACGTTGGTAGTATTGACCAACATCCATCACTATGTTTTTTCCAAAAATACAAACCCAAGACCTATTGTTCCAAAGTTTCTTATTTCAAACTCAAAAGGGCTTCAAATTTAAAGGACATGCTAATAATTTTGCTATAGGACCAAGTGAGATATTTGCTCAAAACATGCTTAAATCACTTTTTTATGATTAAAATTTGATTAGGAAATTTGTTTTGGTGTTTAAAAAGGAATTTTTAGATGTTCTTGGTGAATGTTTTTCAAACTTTACAACTAAGACCAAGGGGTCAAATGAACACCACCAAACATTTCATTTGGGTTTAAAAATTGAACACACTTGTCAATTCTTTTTTTTAATAGTTGTTTAATAAAATCTTGTTTAGCAAAAAGAGGGGTGTTGCATATATGCTCTTCCATATTTCCCCTATAGGGAACCCTTAGAATCAAAAGTGCCATTCCTATTGAAAGTAGCCTAGTCCAAGGCTTAGAAAGAAAGTCATCTAAAGCACTCCCTGAAAACTCATTAAAGTTTGGATGACCTTGAAAATGACCCTAAAGTCTTTCTATTTTCATGCTTTATTTATTTATGCATCTTGTCTTGTGAGGGGGACTTCATCACCTCCTGTAAGTTCTTTAGGGAAGCTTTGACTTGGGGTTTCATCTCTCAGCATTGACTTCATTTGACTCTTTTAGAGTTTCACATGGGACATAGTGGCACTTTAGACATTGCACTACACTAAGTGAATAATAGGATGTAGTGGTTACAAAAAGGACTAGACCTTTTTGTAATAAGCTGAGTGATATAGACCCAAAATCCATGCTTTTTTTTGCATTGTTTGGTATGAAAGTCATTATGAAATTGATTCCCCTAGATCGTTTGGAAATATGTTAGATTTTAGACAAATCCCCACTTGCCATAGAAGTATTATTGGTGCAAGGTGCACCTCAAGGTCTATATCACAGTACTATCATTTGAGAGAAGGGGGGTGTAAAAACCCTACTATATAATGTGCATTTACTTTTGGATGAACACTCAAAATCCTTTTAAATGATTTATATTGATGGCTTTCAACAGTACCAAGCAACCTTGTCAATTTAAGATCTAAGGGTGATTAGTTAGTTGGTCTTATCCTAGATTAAATTCTTGTTTGGTGTCAAAACTTGGTGTAAATAAATAATTCAAACCCAACACATGGTCCAAATTTTCCTTTGAACAAAGAGACATTATGCTACCCACATGAGATCATCTGTTTGCCTTGTTCAAAGTTCATCAAAATATTGAGAGTCATATCATTCACTTTAGTGTAGTTATGCTGCACAATTGAGTTTAGACCTTTACCAACATTGTTTAAGTCTTTCACTTATAATGTAAATTCAAAATTACACCTTTACAAGTTCATAGGGTTGATGTGTTAAGTGGGTTTACCATTTGCACTAAACTTGAGGGAACTTAGGTTTAATTTCCAATTTAGGTTGAAGGTCATTTTAAGACTCATAATCATTATCATCACTTGATAGACTTAAGCTATTTGTGCTAAACACTTGCACTTTAAGTCTATACAACATAACATTTTGAGTCAATAAAGGTAGTGTTATGCTGTCAAAATTATGGAAAAATGTATTTGCGTTAGAGAGTCTTTAAAGATTTCTTTTTTTTTTATCATACCTTTTGGGTAGTATAGCATCATTACACTACCCAAATCATTTCAAACATTGTTTCATGGACCCTCTTATATAGAATTCCAAATTTGTTCCTACATATTCAAATTGATCCAAGTGTACTTTTGATCCTTTGTTTAAAGCACAGTTATATTGTTCACCTTTGTCTAGCTTGTTTTTCAAAAAAGAACCAAGTTTTATACCATTATTTATAGGTAAATAAATTATTGCTAAATTGCCTTTTATTTCATACCTTATACCTATTTGACCAAGTTCATGTCTAAGAATCGAATGCCTAGTGTTTGTTAGAAGTGTTTCAAATCCATTAGATTAAAACTTTCATCTATTTTCAAAGTTTAGCTTTTGATGCCATTTGGCCAAGAGTCATAGCGCATGCCTTATTTGAGCCAAGCTTTTTATGCCACATTTGGATAAAAGACCTAGAAACTTTTAAAATTCCTAAATTAGACTGATTTGAAACATGTTGACCTTAGAGTTTGGCTTTCTATTTTTCTGTCCATTTACTTCACTCTATCTTATTTTATCATAAATCTTTGCATAAACCTTTTGATCCTTTTTGACAAATCTAGACCAAGTTAAAGGCATCATTTGTTTTAGATTTTATTCTTTTTAGAGTTTGTAAAACTCTTTGACATTTTATTACCAAGCATTGACTATGGATCCCAACATGTATTCATACACTCATAGTGGACACATGTACAATCTAAGGATTAGTAATGTAGTTGCGTAGGAAGAAATGGTGCAAGATCCCTATGCGAATAGCATTACTTATGAGATGGAGTCTTATCCCTCTTATAATACTCAATAAGGGGCACAAAGCCAAAATCCATTGGCTAACTATTTGGTTAACACACCACCTTACACAAAACAAGACCAAGAACAAACCACATAATACTTAGCTAAAATACCCACTGTGGATGAGCCAGTACTTTAAAAATCATACTCTACCAATACAGCTTCCACATATGATCCATTTTTTTTCATGGCATTTGTTAGAGAAAAAAGATGAGATTTTGGTTAGGGCCATAGAGGTAGGGGCTAAGTTTCCAACAGACTTCCCCCATGAAAATTTACCAAGTCTAGTAAGAGTGTCCCATAATATCATTTACGATCAACATGTTTCTTCTAGAAATCCTATGGCTCTAGTCCAAACAACGTACCAAGACCCTAGTATATCCAATTGAGTTAAAAACATCATGGAATATCACTTTAACCAAATGCAAATAGAATACTAAACTTACCTAAATTTAACATGTGATTTAAATCAAGTGAACATAGTAAATAAGCCTCTCATTGACCTAGTTCCTTAAACAGGGGTGTTGATGGAATTAACTAGACAAAAGAATCTTATTGAAGAAGTGTCTTCAATTTCTATACTGAATAGTGAGCCAAACATAGTAGACAATGTGCAAATAATATCCAATCTTGATCAAAATGGTATTAATGCACAAAAAACTAGATAACAACATGTGCCTATAGTTAATCCCATGAGTAGATCATCATACCAAGGAATAGGATTTTTTTCATCCTAGCCTCAACCAGATGCTTCCTCAAGTGTACAACCTATAAGATTAGATAATCAAACAATGACTAATGTTACACATCAATGATAGAATCTGATGAATCATACTCCTCCTCAACAAGTAGTGAGTGGTATTCCATAACATCAGACATAATCTAGTGTATTTGCAGTAGAGGATGAATACATTTCCACCTTAATCAGGTGAAACTAATGTTCCTCCTCACCAGATAATAACAAACATACCTCTTTAGCCAAAGAATAATATGCCAATCCAAAACCAAGCAATGACTAGTCAACAATGTGTAACTATTGGTCAATGACAAATTCTAAATATACAACATGCTTTCACTTATTCATAGGGATTCATGCAACAAGGAGGTCCCCATGTTTCTTAGGTACCTACTAGATAACCATTGGTTTAAAATGCACCATAAATCTAGAGATAGGGTCTTGGTTCATAATTTCCCACTCAACAATAAGGTTTGATTAGTTGGTAGCATGTCCCTTTTCAACCACAATAGGCATAGTATAATTATATCCCTCCATCTCAACCACAAAATCCTCCAAGTTAAACTTTTATCAACAACCCAAACCAAAGCATCACACAACCAAATGTGTAATTTCAAGTACATTCTAATCCATGTATGTGTATTCTAGTCCATTCCCTAACCAAACTAATGTACCCCAATAGGTGTCTCCATCATACCCTAGGAAAAGTGTTCCACTTGTGACCTCCCAACCATCTATCCAAACAAAAATTCTCCCTCAAATCAATATCCCTTCCATTTTCCTATCCCAAGAATTGAAATAGATGAAGGATGCAATTACTACTATTTAGGTGGGGAAGCAAACTAAAAATTTCAAATTGGATGATGTATGTTCCTATCCATTCAATATGGAGTATTTTTAGATAGCATTTCCTCTAGGATATGAACCACCCAAATTTGATAAATACAAAGGGAAGGGTGACCCTAAGGCCCATTTTATTGAATTCTTTGTCGCATGTCAACTAGTGGCATATAGTGATATATACCTTTTGTTGTTATTTCCAAAGAGCTTGGCTAGACAAGCCTTAGAGTGGTTTTTAAAATTTCTCAAGAATTTAGTAACAGCCTTTGTTGATCTTTCTGATAAATTTATGCAACACTTTTCCTATAATCTTAAGCATGAGATTTCATAACTAGAACATGCCAATAATCATGAAAGACCAAAGCAATTCAATAGTAATAAGAATGTTGTGGGAAATGGAGTAACTGAATCTCATCATGTCCAAATTGTGCAAACCTCAACCACACCACCTTTTCAACTTAATCCTACATAGAAACCTCTCTAAACAATTCTATAAGCATAAAAACCAAGACCTATAAAATAAATACAATAGTCTTTACCATTATAAACCCCTCCTAAAAGAACCATCCCTACATGTCATGTCTTTAGTGACCTAAGAGAACCTATTGAGTCTATATTTCACAAGCTTTCTACTGCTAGTCTGATTAGCTAGCTTATACCAAAGAATTATCCATAAGGAATTCCTTACCTTGATTGGTGACATGAAAATATATTTTGTGACTATCTTCAGGTCAATAGGGATAATATATGAAGATGTGTCTAAATCAACCATTTAATCAAGAATATGTTAGAGAATGGGGAGACAAAATTGGATAATGGCGATTCCACTTCCAATAAAACTCTTGGGATTTATTAAAACCCCTTTCCCTAACATAATAATCAATAGTAGTAGAATAATTAGAAACAACAACAATGGCCAGTGTAGTAGCAAAATCAATAGTATCAAAATCAAAGGTTAAAATAGTAGAACCAAAAAAATTAGCAATAGAATCCATAATGACAAAACAATGGACAAAACCAAGGTTAGAATGGTAACAACTAAAAAACCTACCATGTAGTTATACATGACTACAATAAGTTTTTAGGTCATATTGCAAGGAGTAGCATTAATACCATCTCCATTAATCTTACACCAAACACTAATTAGCCTATACCATTGCTAAATAATAATATTCAACCAAATCACATGGATAATCCTTCTTTGACCTAGGAATGCATACAATAAAACCAAAAAATTAGTACTTCTACTTTTGGATCTTATAGCAACAACTCATTCTTTTCAGTTGACCACATGCAAGTGCACTGATAACTGAGACTTGTTGTATCTGGTCCCACACCATTTCCACCATTAGTTAGAAATAATAGTTTGGTATTTAATCCTAATTATGAAATCACAACTTGAAGGTTGAATATTACTATCCTAGGCCCATAACCATCCACCACTTTCCCTGTCATCCAACCAGCCATTCAACCTTGAAATAAACTATTCACTACTGAACAAGATAAGAAGTTTGATATTGTGGACCAATTGAAAAAGACACCCTCACAAATTTATCTTTTAGATCTATTGTTAGTGTAAATATTCCATAAGAACATATTGAATAAGTTTTTGACCCAATATAGTGTTGCTAGTGACATATCCCCTAATTAATTTCAAGCTTTGGTTGGACACCTAGCTCCAGCCCAACAAGTCACATTCAACCAAAGTGATATGTCTTCCCTTGGCCCGCTCCATAATAACCCATTATACATATAAGTTTGTATTAGATGGCATAAAGTGAAACATGTCCTTATAGACAATGGATCTGGCCTCAACATAGTGTCCCTCAAGCTCATCAAGATTCTTGGGTACATGATGACAAATCTCTAGCCAAAAATAATAACTATCAAAGCTTATGATAATCAGGATAGAGAATCATAGGGCACCATTAGTTTACCAGTTATCATTGGGCCTTTGACCCATGATACACTTTTTCATGTGTTGGATCTTGAGTTATCATACAACATGCTTTTAGGTAGGTCTTGGTTACATGAGATTCATGTAGTCCCATCAACACTGCACCAATGTATCAAGTTTTCCCACTCAAGGATGGAGGTGAGTATTCCAAGAGATTTACACCCATATGAACACTACAAGCATCTTGAGGCTGAATTTAAAAGTGATAATTATTAGTATAGTATGAATCCAAGTTCCAAGTAGGATAAAGGAAAAGCTATACTTATTGATCTTTCATTAGATAATTACATAGATACTAATACCTTGAATTTCCTTTCCCACATGCCACCTCATGAAGCTTCCAAACATTTCACCATTTTAGATAATGGACCAGGAGAATATGTGACACATGATACATTTCATATCACCAATCTTCCTCAGAATCTTAAAACCTTTGGGTGACCTAAAGTCATTCCACATATGTATTGGCAATGAAATAATAAAGATAAGGGACCTATCACATTTAAACTAGTATCTAGCCTAGGACCTGACCGTCCTGAAGGGAATAAATCATGGTTATACAATGATGACCAAGCTAATTGTTATAAAAATACAAAGTATCCTATTCTCAATAGGATCATGGAGCATCACAATTATTAAGGAAGAGGTCTCAGACTGAATCAACAAGGAACCATCGAGCCAATTTCCATGCCTAAGTATGAAAGACCTTATGGACTTAAATTTAAATTGCTTGGGGGTGACCCCACATGTTTTATTCAAAATACATAACTAAAGAGTAGTGATGATGATGTTGACAACAAAGCGGAGTCTGATCATAGCCTTAGCTTTGATAACCTAGCTAAAACCAACCTATTTGATAACAATGTCATTTGTACCCTTACCCAAGCCATTCATCACAATCCATTGCCATTATATTATCCCCAACTGATATATTAGGACCAATAAGAATTTATTCTACTAATTAATGAGTCCTAAAATGATGAGGCATTCTATGATTTCTTAGGCCTTAGAGACAATGTTCCATTGGGAGATCATAAATTAGGGTTCTCAATCACATTGTATCCTACAGACTATTTTGGAGAGTGAGTGAACACCCTTAGCCAAAAATAAATAAATAAAATATTGATGTCCCAAATTGAAAACCTCTTTGAGACACTTTCTAACTAGGTAAAAAGTAAAGATAAATTCCAGTCTAGTGGTGAAAACCTATTTCAGGTGCCATTATATGGGGGTGTTCACTCTTCTTCAAATTTAGACTAGGAGACCACTAATGACAAACTTGCCTATGGATCTAATTTAAATTTTGAGAAACAACAAGTATTTGATGAAATTATCTAAGAATTTCTAACTATTTTTGTTACATGTCCAAATCTACCATTAGGAGACTCAGATTCATCATGCCTAGGAGAAGTTGAAGAGCAAATCCTAACAGAGGACCCTGGCATAGTCTAAAAGTTTAAGTTACTGCCTACTATCCTAGAAGATGGTTTGACCCTCCTAGTCAAAGATAAAATAGAGGTAAACATTAGGAATCTATCATACCTAAAATGGATAAAATTAGGTGCATCCCTCACTGAGGAGGAATGTGACATTTTTATAGCTCTATTGAGAGAGTTTGTGGATATATATGCATGGGCCTATTCTGACATGCTAGGATTAGACCCTACCTTGGTTTTGCACCACCTTATGGTTAATATTGATGACAAAATAGTAAAATAAAAGATCTATAAGATACATCCTTGAATTTATATATTGGTAAAGAAAGAGTTCAAAAAACTCTTATAAGTAGGATGTTTCTGATCCATTGACTACTCAGAATGGATCTCTAATGTAGTACCTATTAGCAAAAATCTTGAAAGAATCAAAAATTGTACTAATTTTTGAGTCATCAACAAAGCTTGTCCTAAAGATTATTTTCCATTGCCTAATATCAACATGACTATCAACTCCATGGTAGGTTGAAATTATTTCACTCATGGATGGATTTTCAGGATACAATTAGATCAGAATAGCACCAAAAGATTAGCATAAAACAACATTCACCACTCCATGGGGAATATTTTGCTATAAAGTGATGCCATTTGGCCTTAATAATGTGGGATATAAATATAAAATTAATTATTGTCATATTCCATGATATGATGCATGATATTATTGAATACTATGTCGATGACATATTAGGAAAATCCAAGACCAGAGCCAACCATCTAACAGTGTTGTGTAAGATATTTAAAAGGCTATGAGAATAAAAAGTTATACTCAATCTAAAGAAATGTCTGTTTGGTATAATTTAAAGAAAAATACTTGGCTTAATTATGTCTTGTAGAGGTATTGAATTCGATCCAACTAAAGTACATGCTATAATTGAGATGCCACCACCAACTAATTTGAAGCAACTTCATAGTTTGTAGGGTAAGATCTAGTCCATTTGATGCTTCATCTCTTAGTTAGTAGATAAGTGCCATATATATACAGACCTTTTGAATAAATGCATTACATTTCACTGGGATGATCATTTCCAAACAACTTTTCAATAGCTCAAAGATTATCTTATTAATCCACCTATTTTATTACTACCTATGCCAAGAAAGTCATTCTTGTTATACATATTAGCTACCAATTATGATCTAGGGGCACTCTTGGCTCAACATGATGATAATGGAAAGGATCATGCTATTTACTACCTAATCCATACCTTGGTTACATATGAACATAACTATGCGCCTGTTGAAAAAGCTTGTCTAGCTATGGTTTTTGCAACCCAAAAACCACATCATTACATGTTGAATAATAAAACATTGTTTATTTCAAAATTAGATCCACTCAAGTATCTACTATATAAAATAGATTTACAAGGTAGAATGTCTAAATATATCATTCTTTTTAGTGAGTTTGACATAGAATATGTCAATCAAAAATCAATCAAGGGATAAGTTTTTGTAGATCAACTTGTTGAAGCACCTCTCATAGACACATAACCACTCAAGTTTCCATTTCCTGATGAATCCATCATGACCATTATTGATACACCCCTTGAGGAGTAGCCTTAGAAGTTGTATTTTGATGGTTCATTCACTATGCATGGATCGAGGGTAGGTCTATTATTTAATATACCATAGGGGGATCTAATCCCTAAATCATTCAGAATCAGCTTTCCTTGTACAAACAACATGGCTAAGTATGAAGCACTTGTTATAGAACTTTGAAAATTAGTGAATTGGAATATATCTCATCTTTAATTTTATGGTGATTTTTTGTTAATCATCAATCAAGTCACAGATCATTTTCAGACCAAAGACGACAAGTTAGTTCAATATAAAGCCATGGTTGACACTCTTAAAAAGAAAATTGCTAACATTTAGTTTGAGCATATATTAAATACTAGTAACAGAACTATAGATGTCATGGCTACTATTAGTTCTCTGATTCAACAAATAGATAAAGCTAGAGAGTATCATTTCCTTGTAAAAAATTTGTCAACACCATCTCATGAACCTTCAACTATTGCCATGATTTGTGATATTGTTGGTCTTGATTCTATCTAGTACTCAAACCTTTATAAATACCTTTATGACCAGGTTTTACCACCTAACCTATCTCAAAAATAAACCAAAGCCTTCATGCATCATTCCAGTTGTTATAATTTACTTGGATCCACTCTCTATCAAAATAGTTTTGATGGAACTTTGCTTCATTGTTTAACTTTGGCAAAGTCTACATTAGTGTTAAGAGAAGTTCACAAAGGATTATGTGGAGCCCATTCTAGAAGGGTAGTCCTATCCAAAAATATCTTATGTACTAGTTATTATTGGCCCACAATGGATGCAGATGCCACTGCATATGTAAATAAATGTGACAAATGTCAATGGCTTGCTAATTTGATTCATGCCCCAGTAAAAACTCTGAAATCAATGTTGACGCCATGGCCATTTTCTACATGGGGACTTGATCTCATTAAGAAGATTAACCCAACTTCATCTGATGGCCATAAACATATCCTTACCACCACTAAATATTTCACTAAGTGGGTTGAAGCTATACACCTCACTTATGTGACTGGAAAGCAAATTTCCAAATTCATCTTTAACCACGTCATCTATCACTATGATATTCCATCTGACATTATATCTGATAATGGAGGATCATTCAAGAACAAATATTTAAATTAGTTGTGTTGAATATAACATCACACAACACTATTATATATCATATTACCCTCAAGGTAATGTCCAGGTTGAGTCATCCAACAAAACCATTGTCAATGATGTCAATCATGACTGGCACCTCTAGATATTCCCTTCCTTTTGGGCCTACCATACCAATCATCATACCCCCATATGAGCCACCCCATACTCACCTATTATGGTACTAAATATATCATTCCCATTGAGGTTGAATTGCCTTCACTATGCATATCTTTCAAGCATGTCCTAGATGATCATGACTATCAAGTATCTCACTTGTAAGAATTAGATCTACTTGATGAAAAATGTATAGCCCCGCTTAAAAATCTTCAATCATATTAGAATCGACTCAAAGGCCACTACAATTGGTGTGTGAAGTATTGAACATTTGAACTTGGTGATCTTGTTCTCAAAGAAAACCAAAAGAATACCATGGTCAAGAAGAAACATAAAGGGAAATTCAAACCAAACTGGATAGGGCCTTTCATCATCACTACAGATTATGGATCAAGAGCATATAGGCTTGCCACACTAGATGGAGAGGAACTTCTAGAGTTAATTAATATTATTCATCTCAAGTGGTACTATACTTGAATACTAATGTGTATTGTATGTAAGGACCATTTAAGTTATGCCTTTTTGTCACTATTTTTATTTATACACATACCACCCTTATTCCTCCTCTTTGCCATATCCACTTTTTGCTTTCTGACCTATCAACCTAGCATGTTCTAAATCTTAACCTATTTAACCTTGGTATTTTTCATTAATTACATAGTTTCAACATTAAGGTATCTGATCAATTCATCAGTTATTTCAAGAACTTCAAATAGAGATCATATTCTAGGATAGTTTGATAGAAGTTTAAGTAGTTGCATCCTTCATTTGTTATTCTTTCTTACCACTGGTCTTATTGCTTATTATAAATACCTTTGGGCAAATTAGTACCATTGATCTATGCCATTGTGTCCTATTTATAACCACCTATGGGAAAACTAGGGGAAATATTAAACCTTGACATACCAACTTGCCACTTCATATGCCATACTATGTCTTTTTACCAATTGTGCCTTTTTTGTTTGAATTGGTTGTTTCACTAGTTGAATTCCTCCATTATAAGGGCAAAAGTGCATTGACTTGAGGTCCTCTTCTGAGACTATGTAGGTAGTGATCAATACTTATTGAGATTAGCTCAGTCACCCTTTTCCCATGATCACACCATTTTGTGAGTAACCTAAGCTATGCTCTCGTCATTTTGTGAGCAACCTAAGTATGAACACTCTCACTATTTTGCAAAAGCAACCTAAGCCACACTCTCACTATTTTATGAGAAACCTATGTATGAATGCTCTCATCATTTTATGAGATTGAACCATTTAGTGTCTCATCATTCTTGATTGAGTTAAGACACTCTAAAACTTCCAAAAACATTTGTAAATTGTTTACAAAAGCACAAAAACATTGACCACTTCTTTGCCTTAAGGATTATGAGAACCCTTACTAAGTTACAAGTAAATCACTTATCATTTAGTTTCCCCATCCTTTTTGGCTTTTTTCTCTCACACACTTGACATTTTTTAATACCATTCCTATTCTTATATCACATCCATTCTATTTATTTTCTTCAGTTATCACATTCTTCACATTCCCTAGGAGAACTACATTTGGCCTGAAGTTTTTTTATTGGATATTACATTACATCCATGGAACCATGTAGGCAACATCTACTTGCCTATTACATATGGAGATAGCTTGACCACACCCTTCCTTTTCTTCTATTCCCCCATTTTATTCATTTGTTAAGTTGTTGCCTATTTTCTTTGGGCAATGTTCGGGTTTCTATTGCATTGTTTGTTTGTTTTTGTTTGTTTTTGTTTGTTTGTATGTTTGTTTTCTTTCAATACTATTGCCTTGATTTAGTTTAGTGTGTTCATTGGGTGATTCCTTGCCCACACTTAAACTTTAATCCATCCATATTCATATGTTTACATTATCATCATGGTTTCTATCATTGGTGCATTTTTTTCTATTAGGTATTAGATTATGAGAGTCGGTCCTCATACATATTTTGGCCAAATATTTATGGTGTTCTATCATAAAGCCTACCATCACATGATAAAATAAACCTTAGCTTTAAGAAGTCTATTTAGCAATGGAAACATATCTTTGACAACAATATCATGAGTCACTGCCAATCATATCCCTAAAAAAGTAATTAACCATGAAAGAATTTTAACCTTTATTAATTTAGATGAGCATCTCCCTACTAGTAGGTTGTTCCAATTCATCATTACACTCTATGTTAAGCTATCATCATCCTCAACCAAGTTACCATGTTTTCCATAATTAGGGTCCAATGATTATAACCGCCTATGGGTAAATCATTGCACACCATCCCACTTGCATTTCTCAATGATTATAACCACCTTTGGGAAAATCATTGTGTTGTCACCACTTTATTTTTTCTGCCTATATAGGGGCATGTTATTATCTTGTTTATCTATCCTAACTGGGGCAGCTCCATCTTCTCAATGATTATAACCTCCTTTGGGAAAATTATTGTGTTATCATCTTTCCTTTCTTTGGTCCCCTCATTTTACTTCTTTCTTTTCAAGGGATCATTTGTCAACCCACTTGTGCCAAACATTCCTTTGAGGGGGCATCATACAGTTAGTTTATCATCATTGTAGTTATAAGCATACAAAAACTTTTTATTATTTGAGAAGATGTTGCTATACTTATAGCTTACAATGCCTTCCCAAATAGGGGCAAATTATAGACACATAAAAATGGGCACCGATAACTTCCAATCGGGCTTTTGGCTAGTTTCCATCTAAAATGCACAATTTGGCCTAAAAACACTAAAACATGCTAAATAATGTGAAATTGACATATTAAAGTGACAATTTTGGCCAGGGTATCACTCAATGGGGTAATGTAATTTATGGGCTAGCTAACTTTGATCAGTCTATTTTGAGTCAAAATACCAAATTTGCACCTGCGTGCTCTAGACTACTCTTTCCTATCAAATATTGTGCACAATACTCATGCCTTTGTTATTTTTGGTTGGAAAAATTCTAAATGGGAATACACATCCAATGCATCTAACATGGACTTCTACTTTTAATCTAGTCAAATTTAGGACTAATAACAAGGCATTCTGATCAATTTGAGTAATTTGTGCATAAAGTGCTTAAACATGATTAAGAGCTAATTAACACAAATCAAGGCCTAATTAATAATTATATGGAAAATTGTTAAATAATTGTTTTTAGAAATAAATATTTAATATCTACTTCATCAAGTGACCTCATTTCTTGGGAAGACATCCCTAGGCCATAAATGCCATAAATATCAGGATTCATGCCCTCCATGCCTCATCAATGCCTTCCATGATGCCCTCCATCCTCTTAATTTTGCCTTATTACAATGCCATTATGAAGATAATTAAAAACTTAATTCCAAAAATTTAATTAATTCTCAACCACACATCTCAATCTTGAGATGGATGGTTGAGGTTGATTTTGATCAAATCAAAAAATCTATAAATAAGAGGCCTCACAACATCATTTCTAAGCTTAATTAGTTCAAAGTTATAATTCAAGATTAGTTCCAAAAAGATTCAAGAAACTAGTGTTATAATGCCAAATTGATTCCATACAAATCCAAGCCATAAGCCAAAGGTGCCAAGGAGAGATGGAGGTTGTCAAGATTTCATTACCAAGGACTTCATGAGCACAAGCCGAGTAAGCCACTACTACAAAGGCATTTAGAGCATCAAAGGAAGGTGAAGTAACTCTTGTATTTCATTCCTTGATTTTTAGTTGTGTTTGTCAATTGATATTATTAAATAAGCTCTCCATAATGTCTAAGCCTAGAGATGTTATGTTATTAGTGTGTTTATTTCAATTTGTTTTCATTTTGGAACTAACACAATACTAACCATCCTCTCTTGAGTCAAATTCCTAGATCACACATAATTTTTTACCTCTCAATAAATCACTAATGTGATAGGTTCAAGTTGATATTAGTTCATTTTTTTTAGTCCTATAGGTCATAGTACATATGAAATAGGTGTTAGTGAACTTAATATTTGGTGTATCACCTCCTTAGGTAGGTTTATTTCGCATTATACTTCTCCATTTTTCTTACAAGCTAGTAGTGTAGATTTATGAGCCTAATTTATAAATCAAGGGGATATATCCATATAATATAGAGATCCAATCCACCTATTAGGCCACCCATAACCTATGATTGTTGTCATGTTACCCTAAATTGTGAAGTCTTAAACAACCTTCCAAGGGTACAAATTTGAGTGATAACACTTACAATAATAATAAAAAATTTAATACGATGATAAAATAATAATCATTACCTCCTATATACCTAGACCAACCATACTACTAATATGAAGATATATAAATGATTATATGACCTAATTAAAAGTTATGATAGTTAAAATTCAGCCACACATAACCCAATACATGTTATAGGCTAAGGTTTAACACTATGTAGTATGCTTATGGAAATATCCTTCGTATCTTTCCATTAATCATATAAATATAATTACATTCATTACACAAATATTTCTAATGCCTACATATTTTAGGTTACATGGATATATACATTGTGATTTTACATATGACTATTACATTTTTACATTGCATGCTCTCTTGTGTGAATATGATTATTCAATTTTTTGCATGTGTGTGTGTCTGGTCAATGTCTAGTGTAGTCTTTTCTATAAAGGATATTTTAGTCATCATGTCATGTTAGTTTTTCATTTATTATGCATCATATATCCTTATGGGATGATTTAAATTCTATGTGTGGTTAAATTCTATGTGTGATTTATTGGCTATACTATGTGATTTATTATGATTGGTTCCATGATCCATAGCAAGCAAATTATTATTTTTATTGTATTATTCTTGGTGATTGATTTTCCATGGTCTTTATCATGCATTTGTTAGGGCATGATATTATTATGTGTTTTCTTTATTACTATATATCCCTCCTAATGAAACATGTATACACTAGGGGCATGTTATTTTTTCCTACCTTTCTTTTCCATTTGAGTCATGACATCCTTGAATATCTTTGATATTATTATTAGATATATCTTATGTATATTGAGCTTACATTTGGGCATAATTTCAAACCCCATATCATTCATATATTAGGGAATAATCCTAAGTCACATGAGGTTACATTTTACCACTGAGCTTTACATGATGATAATTTATGATGATTTTATTCATGTGTTTTTAGCGAATTTTCAAAGTCTCTAACAACTTCAGCTATATTACATAATAACACATGGTGCACATAGCTATTTATTTTGAGATGAGTGATTAAAATAACATACTTAAAATATATCACTTAAAAATGTGACATATATATCTAAATATTTTTAAATATTGATTGAAAATATAGTTCCAACCATCGCCAGATGATAAATATATTCATTTAGAGATATAGTGTTTCCACATTCCATGTATCAAGAAGCAAGTGTGTTTGGTAAAACCGTGTGATAAATTTTAATATCTTTGATCAATAAGTAGATTTTAGTTACCAAAAATTAGTCTAAAGTTTAAGTATCTAATAAAGAATGAAAAATCACAAGAAAATTTAATTTAGTCTTAATTACCAATAGAGAGTGTATAGATGGAATCCAAAGTGAGTTAGATCAAGCATTAGTCAAGAAAACTCAAGAAATTCATAAAGAACATAAATAATTAATCCAAATCCTTTAACAAGGTTTTAAAAATGATATTTAAGATATATTAAAATAAATAATATACATTAAACCTTCCTAAGAGCATCCACCTCCAAATATGTCTCAAAACATGATTTTCCTTTTGATTTGGTGCTCAAGTCTTTAGCAATGGTGAATGACTTTCTCCTCCATCATCTCAAGTGCACCAATGAAACTAGGCTCATGATATTTGATCAATGTTATGCCTATAGTGAAGTTATCCTATTGTAAATGAAGCATAATAACACTACACAAAAATGACTTGTGGAGAGAATTTTACATAATAAGTTTAAACTAAAAGAGCTTAAAAAGATGAGTGAGAAGCCTCTTATTTATAGATTTTTTAATTTGATCAAAATAAACCATGACCATCCATATTGAGATCAAGATGTGTGGCCATGAATTAATTCAATATTGGAGACTTAAATCATAAATACCCTCATAAATATTTGGAAGGAAGAGGCATAAAAGAGGCATGGGAGGCCTTAAACCTAATATTTTTTGCATTTATGGATTATGGATGCCACCCCATAAATGATGTCACTTGATGATGTAGATATTAAAAATTAATTTCCAATTAAAATATATTCAATAACTTCCTTGGATTTTCCACTTATACCCTTGATTTAGATTAATTTGCCCAAGTAAGATTAATCAAATTCTATGCAATTCTTTGGAAATTGGTTACACACTATTAATTAGACTGGTTAGAATGTCAAGTTACTAAGTCATAATTTAACTAGAGGGGAATTAGAGCAAGGTTTAAGATGCATAAGGATAAATACCCCATTTAAGACATTGTGGATATGAAATAACACATGCATGTGTTGTGTGCTTACAAATTAGCAAAATTTAGTGGGTTAGAGCATTAAATTACATTTTCATCATTTTGACTTGAAATGATTTGAGAAAATTTAATAATCATATAAAATGAATTTCCCCATTTAGGGATACATTAGCCTAAATTATAACTTTTATACAATAATCTTGAACCATTTAGTACATTTTAGTGATTTTGGCCTAAATTATGTGTTTGAGTGAATTTTGAGTAAGATTGATAATTTCAACATAATGGTGTTAGGAATTGGATGTCTATATTTTACCCTTGTTTTAGAAGACATGGTGAGATATTCAATCGAAGCAATGTCTTATCAAATAAAAGAGTTGTCAAGAAGAAGTTGGAAGGAAATGACCCATGATGCCCCTTCGAGAGGATATATAAGGATGAAAGAGAAGGATGGACTCAAAAAGAGAGAGAAGAGGGAAATTAACCCATGGATGAGGTTAATTCTATATTGAGTTAATGCTTGCACACATCAATTCTTAGTGATCAAAATATAATTTAGAATATAATGGGCCCTAAAGATAGGGGGAAGTGGGAAGGATACAATTGAAAAATATAAGTGACACACTTTAAACACACCCACAAGAGGGTACAAGTTGTGCACTTAGGGAATGATCAATCCTGAGACAATTTGCACACTTTAAAATGGCTAAAACAAGGGAAAAAGGTTTACACAACTTAGAAATTGAAGAAACATGAGATCATTACTCAAGAGAAAGGAAATGATAATATGCCCTAGTAGAGTGTAATTTATCAGTTGATAAATTATTTTGTCCCCAGTAGGGCCTATTTTGATCATGAATAATTGATTGTGCCCTAGTAAGTCTGATTTGATTTAGTGATTGGTCTAAATGTTGTACCCTAATAAGGAAAATTGGAAATCATAGCTCAAGGATATAACCTAATGCATATATTAAATATGAATGGTCATAAACATAGATGTGAGGGTCTAATGGCTGAAAAAAACACAAAAACTAGGCATACGAGGATGCAAAAAGTGATGAAAGAGATGAATAGAATAATGAAGGGTGATCAAGATGACCTAAAATATGTCATGTATCCAAACACTACCTTCATAGTTTAAATGGACCTCAAGCCAATGAATTTCACCCAAAAGTAGGAGAAAATGGAATGAGGAATGAAGAAAAGAAAAGGACCATTGTTCAATTAGACTCATAGTTATGTCAATATATGCACATCTTGCATAGAGTCTTATGTGTAAGACATTAGTGTTTAGTTTCATTAGTGTATTGAGAGATGATATTTGAAGCTAAATTGAATTTAAGACTTGGATCTAAAGCACTTAGTGCTTACTATATCAAAAATAAATTATGCATCATAAGCATGAGTGACTTATAATGACATTGCATTTCAATTGTGATGAGTTGGTTCAAATGTAAATACTTATAACTAAAGATAATGATCAATAATATAGTTTCAACCTTTTAAATTTAAAAAAAAATAAACAAAGACAAATAAATAAATAAATGTATGTAAATTAAAATCAAGATATGAACAATCAGGATTTAAGTAGGAACAAAAATGTACAAAAGCAAAGCAAGAACAGTTGAGTAAATAACATGAAAAGAAGATATGAATAATCAAGATCCATGTGTACTATATAGATGTACTTGGAAAACAAAATAAAAGATCAAGACAAAATAGTAACACAAAATACCAAGAAGAAATAATAAAATGAAACAAATGGAGAGATAAGGAAGTATTCTAAATAACAATAAAAATTAAATAAACACACACAAACAAGAGTTAATCATAATGTTAGTGCAAGAAGAAAAAAATTGTTCTTATATGTGTAGTAAAGGCATTACTTTCTATAACAACATAACAAGAACAAAGAAAAAAAAATTCCCCCAAGTGATAGGGAGACAACATAAAACAAAATGGGGGAAAAAATAAAAGGAAGGGGATGGTTGTGCTGACTTTAGATGTACAAGACAAGTGGACACTATCTACATAGTTCCATGGATGTGAGATATGAAATGAACCTCAAGATAAATGTAGTTATGTTATGGAATGAGATAAAATACAAGTTATCATAATAAAACATTATTTATTTTGTATATGAAATAATTAAAATGGGTTTACAAAATGGCGAGAGCATTCAAATCATTTCTTATAAAATGGGAAGAGTGTGTAGAACAAAATAGACATTGATTTTTTTCTTTTTATGGATCATTTTATAATTTTTTTTTAATGTTTTTGGGATAAAAAACATAAATTAGATATGAATAAAAGGCCCATGGGAACTACCTAGCTAAGGAGATGCATGTCCATAGGTAAGCTTCAAACAATAGCTAAATCTAGCTACAATGGACCATGCTCATAAATCAATGAGAGTGAGAGTCCTATTAAGGAAATAATGCCTTCCAAATAGTATAAAAATAATAATATAATAGTATGTATCATGAGATAAATTTGAATAACCATTAAGTCAAAAACCATGTGCTAATATATCTACATTCACTTATCTGTAAGAGCAAGCCATAAAATATTGTTTAGGTTGATCTAATTTATATAACTAGCATTAAATGTTTCCATAATTCTTATGAGTCATAATAAAGATCATAATTGGGCAAGGTATATAATTATCTAGGTTAAAATGGCCCAGGGTATGAAAATAATATGGTTTTGAGAAGAACTGCTTGGAATAAATATGGTCCAAGATAAGACAGTCCAGGGTGGAATAAAAAGAGTCAAGATAGAATATAAATGATCTATAGTACCAATGGTCCAAATTTTCATCTATCCATATTCATAAAATAACATGATTCTTGTAAGAATGGTCTAAGGGTAGGTCAAAACATAAATAATATGGTCCATAATAAGATGGTTCAGGATATAATAGGGGGATAAAATGACTTTAGCACAAGTTGCCCCCTAGTAAAGGGTCTTATAAACAATTGTTCAAAAGTTGTCAAGCATAAAACCACTTGAGATGTACAATGGTCATGGGATTTGGAAGTTCTATTCCATTTAGAGTAGCCAGATGGTATGCTCTTTATCCATAATTTGCTATGATAATATAGGGGCCTAGCCAATTGGGTTGAAATTTTCCCTTTTTCTTATGTTCAACATTTATGTCCTTTTATTTTTTTCTTTCATGATGAAATCACTAATTTAAAACTCTTAAGGGAGATTGCATTTATTTTATCTTCTATGTAATCTATTTTGATAGGATTATAATTTGTCTAAGGTAGACAAATGCTTACCATCAAGGAGTTCTAGTTCTTGCAACCTATAAATTATATAATCTTCATCATCTTCAATATTCTCCAAAGATATTCGTAATGAAGGCACTTCAATATCAATCAAGATAATAGATTATATGAAATAAAAAAGGGAGTATGGATTGGATCCTATGGGGGTTTGATGACTAGTGCAATAATCCCAAAGAGTAGGAAAAAATTTTAAGTGCCAATTACAGCTAGCATCATTGACAATCTTATTAAGTATGGAAACAATGGTTTTGTTTGATGCCTAGGCTTGACCGTTTTCTTATGGGTTATATGGTGTGGATTTCTTATGCTTGATTTTTAATTTTGAATAAATTTATTTAACATATCCATTTAAAAATGATCTAACATTATTATATATAATGTGTGTTAAGATACTATATGTACAAATGATATGGTAATGTATAAACATAGCAATCCACTTCTCAGTGTTGTAAGTGAGAGGAATGGCCTCAATCCAATTAATAAAATACTCAGTAAGAGTGAGAATATGTTTATGGCCATCAGAAGATGTTGGGTTTATTTTCTCAATAAGATCAAGGCCCCAAGTAGAAAATATCCATGGTGTAGTAATTGGTTATAGTGGTAAAGAAGGTGCATGTATCAAATTTCCATGTTGTTGACAAGGAACACACTTCATCACATAATTATAAGCATCTATCTCTATTTTGGGCCAATATTAACCTATTCTAAGTATATTTTTAGTTGTGACCACACCATTGGTTAGGGCCCCACACATTCCTTCATGAACCTCCTTAAGAGCTAACTTGTATTCTCTCAAAGATAAATAATGAAGTAGTATTCCATCATAGCCTTTATGATAAAGTGTGTTTTAAAGGAGGGTATAATAGGCTATGTAATGAAAAAAATCTTTTGATGATTATTGGAAAGGTGAGGTGGAGAAACATGATCATAAAAATAATTATAAATGTCTTGAAACTAAGGTGGTTTAGGTGAAGTATTGGGACCAACAATGGTGCATACCCTTTCGGAAATTGGAAAGACATAAATAAGTTTTAGAAGATTTTCAATGAGAAACTGATACTCTTTATCACTATTATCAATTTGTATCATGGACCTAATTATTTCCATTACATTGATAGATATATTATTGTCCTTTGGTAGTTTTTCAAATTGTAGAGATTTAAAATGAGCGTTGAGATTATTCATAATCTGCTTGTAGGTTATAAGCTTGTCATCTCTAGTCTGATACCGATCTATGGTTTGATTGATAATCAATTAAGAATCACCATAGATCATTAAGTGTTAGATATCCCACTATGATTCAATATGAAGTCCTAAAATAAGTGCCTCATACTCAACCATATTATTGGTATAATGAAAATTGGTATGAAACACCTTGGGAATTGTATCTATTTATGGTGTAATTAACAATATTCCAGCTCCAAATCCATGACAAGTGAAGGAACCATAAAAATATAGATTATATTATTTATATTTGTGTTTTAATTCTTATATTATCATAATAAAGTCATCTAGAAAATCAAATCTGAGTGGTTGAGTGTTTATAATAGGTGCTTCTTCAAGTTGATCAGGATAACTTGCCCCTTAATAGCTTTCTAGTTTTACTCAACATAAAACTTGATTAAGATAATGACCCATTTAACCATGCATCTTATGAGAGATTCTTTAGATAATAAAAATTTGAAAAGGTCCACTTTAGCAATAACAATGGTTTTGTTGTTTAGCATATAGTATCATAAATTTTGGAAAGTGAACACCATATATAAACACACCTTATCAATATGCATATAATTATGTTCATAAGACACCAATGTGCATATTAGATAATAAACTACATGTTCTTTTCCTTTATCATTATGTTGGGCCAAAAGCGCCCCCAATGCATGTTGAATCACTAAAATATAAAGAAGAAATGGTTGTCTAGGTGTTGGTGGTCTCAAAACTGCTTGGTTGGCCAAATATGTTATGAGAATTGAAAATGCTAATTAAAACTCTTTGTTTCATTGAAACATGACGTCTTTATTTAAGATATTTGTAAATGGGTGGCACTTATCTACCATTTATGAAATGAACCTATGAATAGACTAGATCTTTACTTATAGGCTTCATAGTTGTTTAAAATTTGAAGGTGGAGGCATTTCAACAATGGCCTTGAATTTAGTAGGGTATAATTTGATCCCTCTTTACGATACAATAAACCCTATATATTTTCCTGAAGTGATTCCAAAGACACACTTCTTGGGATTCAGATGGACCTTATACTCATGAAACCTCTTAAAGATTCTCCATAGAATGTTAGAGTGTCTAGCACATGTTCCTGATTTAGCTAAGATGTCATCAACATAGTCTTCAATAATATCATGCATCATCTCATGAAAGATGACAATCATATCATGCTGATAAGTGGATCCATCATTCTTCAAGCTAAATGGCATGACTTTATAAGAGAATGTTCCCCATGATATGGTGAATGTAGTTTTATGCTAGTATTATTGGGATATCTTGATTTGATTATATCTAGAGAATCCATTCATGAGGGAAAACATCTCATACCCATTAGGAGAATCAACAATCATTTCAATTTCAGGAATAAAAAAATAATCTTTGGGGCATGCTTTGTTGATATCTCTAAAATCAGTACAAAGACATATACCCTGTGGCTTTTTGTTGACTTGAAATATGTTTGATATATGTTTGGAATAGTCTAGTGATCTAATGAAGCCTACACCTAATAATTTCTCTAGTTATGATTTTAATAAAAGAGTGATGGATTAATGCATCCTTCTCAATTTCCATTTGACTAGTTTGGCATTTGGATGAATAACAAGTCAGGGTCTAAGCCTAGCATGTCAGAATATGCCCATGATAAAATATTAATAAAATCCTTCAAAATGGATATAATGTGATCTCGATCCTCCTTAGTGAGGGAAGATCCAAGGTAAATATTTTTGGGATCATCAGATGCTCTCATGCTTACTTCAATAGTGTTTTTCACAAGGAGTGTAGAACCATCATCTGAAACAATAGGAAATGTGTGATCATGATCTTCTTATTCTAATATAGTGTCTTGTTGTTCCTCCTAAATATTTGGATAATGTGATAAATCTAAATCCACTAGTTCAAGTAATGGCTAAATAGCAAATATCTCAAGAAAGTCAAGAGTAAGATAATCAAAGACTTATTATTATGATGTGATGCTGGTACTAGATATGGATCTAGGACTTGATGGACCTTGTGTGTCCTTTGGGGATGAGAAAAATTTCCCATCCAAGAGTGCCTAAAAAAAATTTTCACTCAAGGGATTATCATTTTATTTACTATTTCCCTAACCAACAAGTGCCTCAAAGAGTTTTTCACCTAAAGATCTCAATGTTTTTTCTTTTTCATGAACAAGAAAGTTTGCCTACTCCCCAAAGTAGGTAGAAGGATCCAAAGAAAAATCAAAGCCTTACTTATGATCACCAATGGGAAATCCACATCTTAGGCCCATATACTCTATAATATATTCTTCATTTTGGAATTCATCAAGGCATATGCCTAGATTTTGTTGGTCTGAATCCATGAGTTCAAGATGAAAAAGGCATAGGGAAGAATGGGGTGTTATGGTCATAATGGAATTTGAATCAAATAATTCCATTTCAATAACCTCATAAAAAATACTATAATGGGATGCTAAATCACTACCAAGAGTATTGTCACTATTCATTTCAGTAAAATCACTATTAAAATTCATGAGGTCACCCCCAAGTGGTATAAATTTGAGACCTTGATTCATGTTTGGTTTACTAGCTGATAAAGGTTAGAGGATGCTTTACACCATGGGCCAAGGCATTTTTTGTATAATCAAAATTATCCATAATCTGGTTAGGAATAGGATAATTTGTATTTTGAAAACAATCAATAATGTTGTCAGAATGTAAACTAGACTCCTTCAGTGAAAGCCTCTTGATCTTGATTTGGCAAAGTAACAGGGATAAATACCATTTGTGGTTTCTGTGTTTCTTTCTTCTTTTGCCAAATCATGTTGGGTCTATTAGGGATTTTGGAAGGTTTGAGTTTACCAAATGATATGGGAGACTTTGACAACTTAGCAATATGGAAGGCATCTTTAATACGATATGTGGAAATGCCTGCATTTTCAATAATAACCTAGTTTGCAAGAATTATGGGAAATAGATGGGCCAAAGTGGAAGCAAAGTCACTAAGGTTTATATAATTATATTTTTACGGATTCAAAACTTATGCCTTATTTTTATTTTCAAGGAATCAAAACTAGGATAGTATTTATAATTATAGAACTCAATCTCTAGATGTTTACAGTACTGATAAGGCTATAGATTAACAAGAATGGTAACCTCTATCCCATCATGTGGAAACTTAAGGCACTAATGCAAGGTGGATGGGATATCCTATACTCTATGGATCCAAGGATGACCAATAAGTATGTCATAAGGAAACTCAATATCCAAAATATGTAATAAAGTGTGATGGGACATAGACCTAATAATGATTGGCAAATAAATAATATAGGAAAATTCCCTTTTGGCATTATTGTATGTCTTTATGGTGATCATTTCTGGCTAAATATCCTTCATAGTGTAACCTACTATTTGTACCATTTTGAGGGACACTATGCTCATCCCTGAACCATTGTCTATAACAACCCACTTGATTTTATGGTTTTTAATGATGACCTCAATATACAAGGGGTTATTATGGCCAGGACTGAGAGTGGACATGTTTTGTTTATCAAATGTAACCTACCAAAAAGAAGACAGATGCCATTTAATTATTTGGAACTATTTAGGGTTAATGTTTTGAGGAATAATGGATCATTAAAGAAGTCATTCAAAATAATTCTATGCACTTTAGACATACACAAAAGATCTAAAATAGAAATTTACACAGGGGTTTTACTTAATTGGTCTGATAGACTATAAGGCTTTTCAATAGTAGGATGAGATAGTTTAGCCTTGGATGGTATAATGTTCATAGTTGGATCTAAAGGAATAATTTTCATGTTAGGTTCAGTGGTGGAAGGAGAAAAGGCCCTAAAAGGTAACTTACAAGCATCTAGTTGCAATTACACAATCTAGAGGTGGCAAGGAGACATTATAATTAGAAGATGAAGGCAAAGGGCCTTCGAGGGTGACTCAAAAGAATCTAGTTGATTTGGAATAATTTTGAGTTGTCGAGGAGTTATTATAATTAGAGTATGGTGGTCTAGAAATAGTAACTTACATAAACTAAGGAACAACAAGAAATCATTACTTGTACTCGACATGGCATTATTTGAGGGAGAGGGTGTAAAACCTATAATAATAGGTCTAATACTTCAAGAAGCATGAGATGGTTCATGGGATTTAATAGTAATAATGGAAATGTGGTTTGAAAAAATGCATCCCATGGTATTATTATAGTCATAAGGCATGGTTTTTTAACCCAAGTTATTAGCATGGGTATTATGATCCTCATTATGATCATGTTGATTAAGATTCTAACCTTGATTCTAATTTTATCACTAATTCTATCCTTGGTTCTAATTATTTCTTGTGGGTTGTTGATTATGTCTAGGAAATGGATCCTTGTAAATGCCCATATCCTAATTAGTGTTATGTGGAGAAAGTTTGATCTCAACTTCACCAATTTCAATAAAATCTTTAATGAGATGTCATAATTAAACACATATATAAGCACCATGACCATCAACATGATGGAAAGTTACAAAAATCATTTGCCTAATACCAATCAAGTTTGGGTTGATCTTCAGGAAAAGGCCTTGGTATAGGCCATATAATCAAATTAGCTACCATGAGACTTTGGAAAACATCCTCCATATGCTCTCCAATTTTTTTAAAGAATTGGTACCTATTTTTGAATTACCTTTGTGCATGGACTCTTTTTAAATTGGTTGGTAGATTAGGTGTAGATAATCACACATTTAGAGCTAGTAGAGCATGTACTATTTGTACATGCCTTGATTCAATCAATCTATTTCCTACCATGTTCTTGTTCTTATTAAACCCCTTAGGTTTCTCTATTTCAATAGTTTGAATAAATGATTTGGTCTAATTCAACATTTGACCCTATGAATACATCTTGACAAGGCCTTTGGTGATAAGTGCCTTTTTAATTTGCCCACCTTTGTCTATAATTTTTTCAAATGTGTTTGCGTAAGAAAGTCATAGATTGTGCATGACCTTAGGGTATAGGTACTATACAAAGATATCGACTAGTTATTTATATGGAAAATTATGTTGAAATCATCCAACTAATGTTCTCCATTGTTATAGATATGTTGTAAAGTGTTCTCCATCTCTTTGTTTGCCTTTGCACAAGTTGATGATAGTCAACTCATGTTTAATATTGTAAGATAAGTGGTTGATGAATTTTTCAAATAGATCATTCCAATCCACCATCTATCCCTTAGGTATCTTAAGGAGCCAGTCTAAATCTTGTCCTATTGAACTTTATAGAAACAAGCGAAACAAGTAAATGCTACTATAACTAACTTCTTGGCATAATATAAAAAATGCCTAAATGTGTTCATGAGGATCACCCTTACCTTTGTATTTGTCAAATTTAGGTGCCTCAAAATAATATGAAAAGGGGACTTGGAAAATACTCAAATCAAACATATATGTATATTTCTCTTCTAATTTTTACTTATTGATTATGTTTCCTATCTCCAATTATGGCACAATTTCTTTCATCAAATTCCACTCTTGCATGTTTAGTGAATTCATAAGTAGAATATAATTCTCTTAGGGTGGTATGTGCCCCTATTTCATGGATTTATTAGGGATATACACCCTATGATCCAATTTTTTCTTTTGATTCACTCCTTGAGTTGAGTAAGTTGTTGATACTTGGGTTGATAAACAATCGCTGAAGTTGATCATCTTGACGTATAAGTGTTTTATTGATTTTGGGGAGTCCATGGTCTATTAACCAAAGTATGCATTGGTTGAGAAGACCTTACCAATTTTTTTAAATAATTTCCTTAATACACACTGAGTGTTTCATTCACTAATTTTGTGAAGGGACAAGAGGTTCTTGATGATTAAAAAATGTATGTTCTATGTCTGGCAAATCATGTTTCATAACCTTTTCAAACTTTTGTTTTACAATTGAGACATCATGATCTATCATAGGTGTGTTCTTAACTAAAGTGTGTTGCATTGGTTATAACACATTCCCTTGTTCCTTAGAAGCATGTTATGTATGAAAGTGGAAAATAAAGAGTTGGTCAAGTCCATGATAAGTTGGTCTACATATCATTGACTTATCTTGGTGACAAGTTCTTGATCATTATGTGTTGACTCTAGGATCACTTCCTTTCCTTTTATAGAAGATATAATGTTTGATTTTACAATATTCATGAGGGATTTTTCTCATTTTTATTCTTCTACCCTAACCAAGGTATGAATTTTTTCTATATGAAAGCATGATGGAAATCTAACACTGTAATCAATAAAACTTAAGAGTGCTTCATATTTGTTCTCTAGGGGTTGATGTTAAAAATAGTCTTCCTCAGATCCTACAGTTGTGGGAATGTATTCAACTACCATAAAATTGTCTTTTCCATCATAAAAGTGATCTTCCTCATATCTAGGGGCATAAGAGACCCCACCATAAGTATACATTTAAATCATGTCTATAAGTTTGTTCTCTAAATTTGATAGGATTTGGAATGTGTTTGAAAATGTTAACAAGGTGTGTTTTGATTTTCTCCAAACAAATAACAGAGTAAAAGAGAATATAATAAAAAGAAGGTGACATAGTACCACACAATTAGAAGAAATGGTCATGAATTCACTTAACTTTTTTGGGTTTAAATCATCAAATTGGAAGAGGGTACGATAAATTTGAAACCTAAAGTGTAAACTAGTAAACCAAACATAGGTTAAAGATATGTCAATAATATGGAACTTAGGGACAACTTCGATGAGTTGTGACTAGAAAATTAGAATAAAATCCTTTTTATGAGAAAGGTAACAATGTAATCTAAGAAGTGTAAGATGTGAAAACATAAAATAAATCCTATGTATAAAACTAAAACAAAATGGGAAACACAACACCACCATATGGTAATAAAAATTAAAACTGGTTCTAGGACTCAAAGCATGATCAAAATGCAAGATGAATTAAGTCCAAAATGATTAAATGATGATGAGTCTATATATCGACCTTTAACCCAAATGGGGAATCATACCCAAGTTAACTCAAACCAAATGTAAATGACAAACCAATTAATGCATTGGCCTAGAAATTAGATAGGTGATATTTTGAATTTGAATAAAAAATGAAGGACTTAAATATTTTTTCAAAATAGTCTAGACTCAAATGGGTAGCATAAAATTGTTGTTTAGATAAAGATAAACACAATGTTTCAAATGAGCATTTGAACAAGGTAAAAGGTGATTTTGATCTGGTCATCATAACACCTCCTTACTCAAATAAAATGATGGACAAAAAATGTGTTTGGTTTATGTGTTTTGGTTTACAAATAATTTTTAGACTCAATAAGACCAATCAAGTAAAGGAAACATTACAAAATATAACTAAGTATAACATCTAAAGTCCTAAAACTGATAAGGTTGCTTTGTACCATTGAATTTCATCTATATACATTATCTTAGGAGGATTCTAAGTGCTAATCCAAACATGAAAGTGAATGAAGTAGTAATATTTTTATACCCCCTCTTCTCCTAAGAGATTTTATGATAAAATGGAACTTTGAGCTACTCACCCTCCATCAATAATATGTATGTGGCAAGTGGGGTTATTCTAAAACTAAATTTTTGAACATCTAGATGGTCCCAAGTGTGGTTAACACTAGAGATGCCTCATATCAATTGAGTTCATACTAACTAACTTACTATGCAAGGGTATATTCTTTTACATAGTAATTCCATCTATGTACATAGTGGAATCCATTGGTTAGCCAGACTTGACTTGGGTTTTTTCTATGATTGGAGAGGCTAGCCACTCAACCCCATAGAAATCATAATATACATGCCCTAATTTATGCACCCCATCATGAATCAAGGTTGGTCTGATACTGGGAGATGAAACCCTAGGTCAACACACCCCTAAAGAGCTTGTGAGGAGGCTATGAACTCCTACTCAAAAGCCAAGTTGCATAAAATAAATGACCAAGTTAAAAGACTTTAAAGGTTGTGCTTAGATCACCTAAACCATAAATTTTTTGGGGAGAACCTCAAAAATGTACAAAGAAGAAGCACTTTTGGTCACCTGAGTTCCCTAAAGGGGATGGGGGGGAGAGCATACACATATGCTTCATATTGCAAAAAATTATAAGTATAAAATATCTAGCATAATATAAATAATTATTTAATTTAATGCATCAAATAGAAATGTTTATGAAAATTTTGGCCCCTTGACCTTAAATACAAATTTTTAAAGACTTTCACAAAACAAACTAAGAATAAACACCTATGTTCCGTTTAAGCATGAAATGAAAATTTTAAAAAAATTTAAATTTGTGCTTTTCTCTATCATGTGACCTACAATTTTTAGAGGGTTTATGTCTACCTTGAAGCATAATTATCACTGAGAACAATGACTAATGCTAGTTACAATAAAACTGATGTTGGTTATAACAAAATTGATATCATTCAAAATAAAACCAATGCTAGTTGCCTGTGAACCCTTAGGCAAAACATGTTTTTCTAAATAACACTTATTATCCCAAATTAGTATAAAATACCCATAAAACATGTAGAACCTACAACAAGGTGATTATATAGAGACTTAGCAAGTTGTAAAATCACAAATAAAAACCTACAACTTTTAAGTAAACTTGAAAACCAAAATTTTATGCCATGTTTTGTCCTTCACAAGGAACGGATGTCGGTTAGATAGGATGGATGTCAGTTAGGATAAACTGATACCTGCCACTATGTAAATTATGTGTCAACAAAATCATAAAAATATGGGGAAAATAATGATAAAAATTGATTTTTATATATTTTAAAGCACTTTTTAGCAAATCTAAGAATTCCAAATTGTTCTCCTTGCTTGTAAGGGATGCATGGTCCCACCAGGCATGCCAAGATGTAGATATGGAATCCAAAGTGAGTTAGATCAAGAATTAGTCAAGAAAACTCAAAAAATGCATAAAGAACATAACTAAGTAAGCTAACTCCTTCAATGGGGTTTTGTAAATAACAATTAAGAGCTATTAAAAGAAATAATATACATCAAACTTCCCAAGACCATCCCACCTCTAAATGTGGCTTAAAAGTGTTTTTTCCCTTGATTTGGTGCTCAAGTCTTTAATAATGATGAATTGTTTGCTCTTCCATCATCTCAAGTGCACCAATGAAACTAGGCTCATGATATTTGGTCAATGTATGCCTATAATGGAGTCATCCTATTAAAAATTAAGCATAATAACACTACACAAAAATGACTTGTGGAAAGAAGTATGCATAATAAGTTTAAACCAAAAGAGCTTAAAAAGATGAGTAAAAGGCCTCCTATTTATAGATTTTTGAATTTGATCTGAATCAACCATGACTGTCCATCTTGAGATTAAGATGTTTGTCCATGAATTAATTCAATTTCAGAGACTTAAATCATAAATAATCTCATAAATATTTGGAAGGAAGAGGCATTAAAGAGGCATGGGAGTCCTTAAACCTAATATTTTTTATATTTATGGCTTATGGATGCCACCCCACAAATGATGTTACTTGATGATACAGATATTGAAAATCAATTTATAATTAAAATATATTCAATAGCTTCCATGTATTTTCCATTTAATCCATTCATTTGGATTAATTTTATTGAGTGATATTAATCAAATTCTATGCAATTCTTTGGAAATTAGTTCCACATTATTAATCAAACTAGTTAGAATGTCAAGTTATTGGGTTGTAATTTGACTAAAGTGGAATTATAAGAAGGTGTCAGTTGTGTATGGGAAAACACCCCATTTAAGACATTGTGGATGAAAAATAACACATGCATGTGTTGTGTGCTTTCAAATTAGAAGAATTCAGTGGTCTAAAGCATCAAAATACATTTTTTTTTCATTTTGACTCAAAATAATTTAAGAAAAGTTAATAATCACATAAAATGCATTACCAAATTTATGGATACATTAGCCTAAATTGAAACTTGTATACGACAAGCTCAAACCATTTAATGCATTTTAGTGATTTTGGCTTATATTGTACATTTGAGTGAATTTTGAGTAAGACTGACAATTTCAACGCAATAGTGTTAGGAATTGGATGTCTACAGATATTAGTATGGATTGTGTACCATCCTGTGTATTCATTCCTATACTCTTATTTTCAAATTTTCATTTATATTTATTGTATTCACATTGTTTTTATATGACCTTGATTACTTTTTGGTAATTTCCCATTATTTATAGGTATCCTAGATTTTTAAAAACATCAAAGTGTGGGTGGATTCGTACCCTAGAATTCTTATGTTTCATACTTATTTTGTATGTAAGTGTACATGCATGATTCAACTTATTATTTTATTTTTATCCACACAAACATTCACATCACATAATGACATAAAATTAGGGGCATCATGTGGACACCTAATTTTTGTACAATGCCCTTTTTATTATGTATTTTATATGTTTTATCTCACTTAGTCCATGTGCACTAATTTGGTTATTTTGGATACACTTTCATTTTGTGTTGGGAACCTATCATCATCCATTGAATTAGGTAATTCTAAAAACTTGAATTTTTGTTTCCTTTTAGTCATTTATAATATATCCATTCAATGCAAAACATATGAAAAACTACATATTTGTTATTCATTTGTGTGACCCTAGATGTTCACAGAATGTCCATAACACTATTTTAGGGTCTTTTTCCTGAATCCTACATGGCTTATATGACTATATACTTAAATTTAAGGTCCATTATGGCTTCATTGTCACATTTTATTTCTTGTAGGGTCAGCCAATGTGTATATATATATATATATATATATATATATATATATATATATATATATATATATATATATATGAAGTTACCCTTAGTAATTGGACTACCTGTTCTTCTCATCCAAATATTTTATAATTTGAGTCTCCCATGTGTACCATAAAAATTATAATGGATTTTTTAAAATGATATAGTTTTATCCTTATCCATCTATTGATAAAATAAGGTTTTAGTGAAGAGTATGTAGTTGCATTTTACTATCTAGTATCACACTAACTTGCATAAGAGAACTAATTTTTTTCTAATTCCAAGTGTGTAGGATATGTATTTTCAACTCTTGAAGAGGTTTTCCAAACCAACTAACCTTAAAAAACTCTTTTTATTATAACACTATTGAATATTGGGTAAATATCAAAGGAGAAGAAAAACAAAAGATTATTCTCATCAATTTTTAGATTCAAAGATACATACAAGAAATTAGACTTTACAACTACCTTAGAAAGATCAAGCCCTAAAGGTGAGTAGAGGACACTTTATACCTATCAATTGTGTCATTTGCCTAATTTTTCAAAGTACATAATCATTACATTTCTGATTCTAACCTATTTTTAAAATTTATCATATCATGAAATAGTTTTTGGATTTTATTCTACTTGTCTAGATCAACTTTAATAACTACAACATCCTATAAAACTACCCATGTAATTAATAATATAAGTATTTATATATAATCCCTATTGCTAAAGTTTCAAATGTTTGGATGTCTATTTTAACACATTTCATATTTTTTTATATGGATATATTTGTATGCAATATGAATCCAAGGGAAAAAATTGGTTAGCCACTCATTAGTAGAAACAAACATCTAAAAATAAGATTAAGACAAAGCATTCCCAAGCCTAGATACTAGGGGGAACTTGATGATAATGAGACCAAAAAAAAACACAATTAGAATGAAAATAAACAAATCACTTTCACTTTCCTTATAACTCTGAATGACTTGTTGAGATGGTAATTGGATTTATCAGCTTATGTCCAGATGGAGTCCTTGCTAGTGCTCTTGATTTTTAGGTAACACGTCCCCTTTATCCACTATGGTTTTGGTCCTGGCATGTATTGGTCTATGAAAATTCTCTTATAAATATACATAATAAATTTATACTAAATAACTTGTTGGAAGTGAGTGTGAGACCTTGTATTTATAGGTTTCAAACTAAACCAAACCTAGGTGTGATTAGGTTTAGGTTAACCTTGGGTTATATTTTGGATTCCAAATGAAATAAATAATGTCCTTAATTATGCATTTATGGAGGCCTAGCTCAACATTTCTTATTTGTGAAGTATTTATGTTGATATTTTATAATTCTTGACTTTGAAGATGATGATGTCATCATGACTTCATTTCCCTTTTATTTTGTTGAATTTTAATTTTGGAAATTATAAAATTATTAATTAAACATGGATCATTTAACTAAGAATATAATTTTATTTACTTGGTTAATTAACTATGACTAGGATTTTGGTCATTTCAAGAATTTAATCAAGTGCCCCACTTAATTGGTCAAAAATATCAATTTACTAGAGCTCAACAAAATTGGGGATGAATCTATAGGAGGTTAGCATTGTGTATAGGGTAATACCCCAAATAGGGTTGATTTGATGTAATTCTAGGAACTTACATCCAATTTGAAGATGAATTTAAGATGTTTAGCTATTTCTAGGTTTAATTTTCATGGGTTGGTAGAAACTAGTCTAACAATATGCTTAGACACAGAATTGGCCAAAAAGAATTATCTATATTTTTCCCCTATTTGAGTAGGAATTGTAAGACACAAGCACATTAACATATTATCAAAGAATGAAAATTTTATTATGTTTAAATTTTTAATGATTTGGCTAATTCCCTAGAGGGTGGTTGATGAGCCTTGGATGCCCCCTCGAGGGATCGGGTAGAAAATAGTGTCATCAAATGGGCCATTGAAAAGAGGAAATAAAATGGTCTAGTGGAAACAGAGGTTGAAATACTGATTTACCCAAAGGTGGTTATAATTAGTGGCATAGAGATTTTCCCCTATAAGGTAGATGTACCGAGATAATTATTTTCCAAAAGATGGTTTTAATCATTGGAAAAATGAAGATGCCCTAGTAGGGAAGATGAAAGTGTGATACAATTATACTTTTCCACAATAGGTTATATTCAATCAGTAAGGGTATAAATAATTTTCCCTATTATGGTAAATTAGTAAAGGGATCTCACATAATGAACCCATAATCATAGATTAATAGTGAGATGGCATATAGGATAATTATGAGTTTGGGTTACCTACTAGTATGGACATACACATCCTAAATAGTAGGGATTACTATTCATTTGTGGTTTAATTACTCTATGTTTAGGTGGTATTTGGGGAGGTATACAATGAACAAGGGGAAGTATTACTGATAACATCACTTGATAAATCCATTTAGCCTATTTTTTGTTGTAGCTCATGATATTATGCATCATAGTTATAGAAAACTATAATAATAATAATAATAATAATAATAATAATAATAATAATAATAATAATAATAATAATAATAATAATAATAATATGTATCTTAAGCATGCAAAACTTAATTTAAATACAAAATATAAACTACTTAAGTGTAATATATGAACAGTCAAATACCAAGTGAATATAATGTAATAAATCAAGTGTAGGAATGTATACAAATATTCATAACTCAAGTACAATATATGGTTAATCAAGACTCAAGTGCAAATAAAATGTAATAATCCTATGACAACTAAAGGGAAGGGAGGCACAAAAACACAATCTAAATTTAAAAATTAAAAAACTAAAGTCCAAGTTGTAATCAAGATTCAAGTGTAAACTAATTGTCCTTAGACACACAACACTCAAAATGAAAAACCATAAAACAAGTTAATCTAAGGTACATGAAATAAACAACTAATTTAAGGAACATAAAAAAAACAACTAAGCTAGAGAAATGAAATAAATAAATAATAGAACTATTTGTGCATATGTAATAGAAGTGTTATGCTCAGTTCAAAGGTTATCCCTAGGCCATACGGAACAATAACACAAGTATGATGACAAGGGTTACCATTAGGTTATATAGAACAATGGAAAATGATGGTAAGGGGGAATAGAAGAATAATGTAGGAGTGGCCAAGCTGAATCCAAATGCACTAAGCATTTGGATGTTACCTACATAGTCCCATCGACATGAGTTCCAACATTGACTTTAGGCTAAATTTAGTTCTCCCAGGATGTGAGATAGAAGAAAATTGATGAAAAGTAAAAGATTAACTTGTAGATGAAAATATAAATGATCTTGAAAAATAATAAGGGCATGCAAGAGTTCTAGAGTGCATTAATTTCAAATACAAAAACACCCAACAAAGTGACTCATAAAATGGTGAGAGAGTGATTGACTTGTAAAATGGTAAGATCATAAATTACTAATAAAATTATGATAGCATAAATGACTCAAACCTATAAGAAGGAATAGTTAATGAAACTGGTGAATGAAATCAATCACCAAGACTTGTTGAGTTGACATGGGATGCCCCATGCATATAAGTGCTACCTACATAAATTATGCAGATCTTAGGCTGATATAGTTCTCCTAAAAATGGAAGGGAACACAATTAGAAAATGGAAATGGTCTTGATGTGACCCATGTGAAATCTTCAATTATACCTAATAACTAGGAGATGCACGTCTTTAGTAACATGGATACAATCTGAATGGCCTAGTTTTAGAGGCTTGTTTAAGAGTTTTTCTAGCACATTTCCATGTTTTTGGGTTATTTTAGGCATCTCAACTCAATGGATAATTACAAGCTATAGAATGGGATATCTCTCAAAATAGTGAGAACATTTCTTAAAAGTTCTCAGAAAACAATAAGAGCATGGCTTAAATTACTCTCAAAATGGTGAGAGTGTTAAAATAAGGGTGGTTGAACTAACCTCAAAAAATATTTAGTATTGTGTACATAGTCTAAATGGACCTCAATCCATTGCATTTCACCTTACATCAAGGAAATATGGCTAAGTAATAGAATGTTCATGTATAGGAAAATGTCAGAGTATCAAATAATGGTAAGGAAAGGCATGGTAAAAAGTTTCTCCTAGGATATAAGAAATAATGATATAGGTAGGTTTTCCCTAGGCTGTAGGAAAAAATGGCATAGTTATGTTTCCCCTAACCTATAGGGAATAATGGCACATGTATTGAAAATTTATAAAAATTGAGGATGCAATTCTAGACCACTATCATAATACCCCAAGATACTTTCCCTTTATGAATGGATGCACTTAAAGAGTAGTAAAATTGAATCATCCATTGAAAATCCATCTTAAGTAATCAATGCAAGCGTCTGAAGTATCAATGAATCAGAATCAAGGTCAAAATGGTAATAAGGGAAGTAAAATAAAACTTTGGCCAATAAGGAAGGCATGGGAGGAAAGGTATATGGTATGGTATAAAGAAGGTTATGTTAAGACACAAATTAAATGGTCCTTAAAGATAATATTTTGGGTCTCTCTAGTAAAAAAATGATTGATATGTATTGCGTTCATTGGTTCATCAAGTTCATCTCATTCTAGCATAGCCAACTTGTATGCTCTATAGCCATAATTTACAAAAATCACATAAGGTCCCAACTAATTAGGTTTAAAACTTACCCTTTTTCTTGTGTTCAGCATTGGTGTTATTATGGTTTTATTTAAGTACAATATCACTAATCTCAAATTATCCATATTTCACATGCTTATTATACTAATCATGTAAATAATTTTTGTGTGCTTGATGGTTTTTCACAAATGCCATGCATTTTTGTCTAGTAGTTTCAAGTCTTGGAGATGAGCTAAAATGTAGTCCTCATCATCAAGGATATGTTTCAATGAAATACACAAAGCAGGTAACTCAACCTTGATATTAAGAATGTCTTCAATGCCATAAACTAGGGAATAGGGTGTAGCTCCCGTTGGAGTATGGAAACTAGTTCAATAGGGTCAGAGGGAATGAAAGAGTTGTAAGTGGTGATCACAATCAACATCATTAATGATCTACCTAAGAATATTGACAATGGTTTTGTTATATGCCTCTACTTGTCCATTACCTTATGGGTAATATGCAGTGAATAAATGTTGGGTAATGTTAAATTTGATAAAAAAAGGCTTTGATATCCTTTTTTTAAATGGACCATAATTATTAGAGATAATGTTGGAGGGGATACCATAGCAACAAATGAGGTGATTGAAAATGAATTTGGATAAGTGTTTTCCTATCACATAAGTGAGGTGAAAGGCTTCCACCCACTTAGTGAAGTAATTAATGGTATTAAGTATGGCCATTTGAGGAGGTAGGGTTAATATTTATTTTGAGGTCAAGTCCCCACACTGAAAATAGCCATGGCATAGACATTGGATTGAGTCTTTAGGCTAGATCATGTATCAAATTATCATACCTATGACATTATTTACACATTTTAACATAAGTAACTACATATTCTTCCATGGTTGACCAATAATAACCAATACATAGTAAATTTTTGGCAAGGACTACCCTACTAGTGTGGCCCCCACAAACCCCTTCATGCACTTCCCTCAATGCTAATCAAGATTATATTAAGAGTAAACAATAAAGGAGAGTTTCATCAAAGATTCTATGATATATCATATGTCTAAGTAATGTATAATGAGATTCTTGGTAAGTGAAGGAATTTTTCTATTTAATGGAAAGGTCTAGTGGAATGATTTGGTCATGAAGGTGATTATATAATTTGAAATACTAGGTAGAACTAGGACCAACAATATCACAAATCATCTCAATGATTGAGGGTTCATGAATAGGCACTAGAAGATGTTCAATCAGGAATTAATAATCTCTTGCCTTATTTTTGATGCATGTCATAGAACCAATTATAGCCATGGCATCTATTGTCCTATTATTGGCCTAAGGTATTTGTTCAAACTAAAGGTGGATAATCTGTTGATTGAGATTGTCCACCATGACTTTATAAGGTACCAACTTCTCATCTTTGGTTTGGAAATGGTTTGTGACCAGATTAATGATTAGATATGAATATCCATAAACTATTATATGTTGAATGTTCCACTATACTTCTAAATAAAAACCTATAATGAGTGATTTTTATTTAGACATATTATTGGTACAAGGAAATTTGATACAAAAGGACTTGAGAATTAGATCCATAATGGTGTTATGAATAATAATATTTATCCTAGCCCATGAGAAATGAATGAACTATAAAAATAAATCTTCCATCCCTTCTCTATAAGAGGTTTTTTTGCTATGGTCATAATGGACTCATCTAAAACTCAAATGCAAGTGGTTGAGTGTCAGGAAGAGGAGCTTTGGTGAGATGGTCTATAATTATCTATCCCTTGATGGCCTTTTTTTTAGCATAATAAATCTCTAACTTTCTCATAAGCATAATCCATTTATCCATATATCCCTATAAAGCTATTTTGGGAAGTAGATACTTGACCAGATCTACTTTGGTAATTACAATGGTCATTTTATTTAGCATGTAGTGGCATAACATTTGTGCTACAAAGACCATAGCTAAATAAGCTTTCTCGATTGGCATATAATTATGCTCATACATGACCAATATTTGGCTTAGGTAATATATGGCATGATCTTTCACCTATTCATTATGTTGGTCTAATAGTTCCCTTAAGGCATATTCAGTTTTAGAGAGGTAGAGTAGCAATGGTTTATCTGGCATGGGAAGTAACAAAACGGGTGGATTGGCCAAATATTATTTCAATTGGTCAAATGCCTTATAGTAATCTACATTCAATAAAAAATAGTCCCATTTTTCAAAAAATGGGTAAATGTATGGTAATTGTTGGTGAGTTATGATATGAAGCATCTAATTGATTATATCTTACCATGTAAACTATGGATCTGATCCAAGTAGTTGGTGATGGTATCTCAATAATGTCATTTATTTTAGCTATATTTAATTCAATACCCTTAAAAGAGATAATTAGACCTATAAATTTGTTGGAATTTATGCCAAATTTTCTCTTTTTTATTGAGTATGACCTTTTACTCCTGAAGTCTTTTAAAGATATTGTGAATCATAGATGGATGTTCAACACGGGTCTTGGATTTACCCAAAATGTCATTGACATAATCCTCAACTATATCATGAATCATATCATAGAAAATTATAGTCATAGCCCATTGGTATGTTTCCCCTACATTCTTGAGGCTGAAAGGCATGACCTGATAGCAAAACATTCCCTAAAGACTGGTGAACTTTGTCTTGTGTTGGTCCTCTGGTGTGATCTTGATTTTGTTGTACCCTAAAAACCATATATGAGGGAAAAAATTCATACATAACTATGGATTCAAAAATAATTTATATATTTTATAGATGAAAGTCATCCTTTGGGTAGGCCTTATTAATGTCCCAAAAATTAGTGCACAATGTGAAACCTTCTAGCTTTTTGATAACTAGCATAATATTGGAGATACATTTTGGATAATCAATAGGATGAATACATCTTGCATCTAAGAGTTTATCTAGTTCTTTCTTAACTAAGACAATAATTTAAGGATGCATTGTCCTTAGTTTCTACTTAACTAGCTTGGCATCAGAATGTACAACAAGATGATGTATAACCAAGGTAAAGTCCAAACCTAGCATGTCAGAATAAGCCCATGTAAAAATGTTGACAAACCCCCTAAGGAGGGATATAAGGACTTCACACTCCTCTTTAGTGAGGGAAGCACCTAATTTGATCCAATTTGGATCAGTCAATGTTCTAATGTTGACATTAAAAGTGTCCTCCCTAGGAGTATACAACCATCTTCTAAGAGAGTCAATAAAGATGTGAACTAGTTAGCAATATCAAAGTTTTTTGGTTAAACTAACTCATCTAATTCTCCCAAACAAGATTAATTAGAATCACCCAATGGTGGTAATGGCCATGTAACAAATACATTGTGACATTCTTGGACAATTTGTTCAAAGGCCCATTTTTCTTCTTTATTGATTTTAGACCCAAAAAAGTTTGTCACATTGGTGGCATCCTGAGCTTTATCTAAGGAAAGGTGAAAATCCCTATCCAATGTCCCTTGAAATGATGTTTCACCAAGAGACTATCCTTTTTATTCACATTTACATTGGTCTAAAAGTGCCTCAAATAGGTTTTATCTTTTGGTCCTCAACATTTGATTTTATTTTTTATTTTGGTAAAGGAATTTCACCCACTCTCCAAAATAAGAAATAAGATCCAATCAAAGAGAGAAACCTTGTTTACGATCTCCAAGTAGAATATGGTCACTTAGGCCTATAAAGTCACAAATAGCCTCATCATTCTTGAACTCATCAAGTGAAACTATGGATTCTTGTTGTTCCTAGTCGATGAGTTAAAATAAAAGTGGGGGAGGGTGAAAAAATGCATAATATTACATATGACATGAGGGTTAAATAGGTTAGTATTGATTAGGTATTTATATATGTTATAGGTAGACTCTATATTGCTTTCATCATCATCATCACTAGTCATTATTATAAGAACATATATACAGTATGTAGGGTCACCCCATGTGGTTTAAATCCAATAATATGAGTTCCCTTGTATTTAGTCATGGAAATTAGCTCAAGATTACCTTGTTGATCTACTCCCATGCCTCTACCTTCATAAACTTCATTTTATATGATTTAGTTAGGTATGGGATACTTTTTAATTTGGCAACTCTCAGCTAAGTCATCATTATAAAATTAGGAATCATCTTTAGTAAGTGGGCCTTATTTTTGGATAGCGGAAAATGTGAAAATAGTAATCTCTAAGGCATTAAATTTACCTTTATATCACCACTACATGAGAGTGGATTTGACTTTCGGTCTTCTATAGGATTTAGGGGCCTATGCAAGGTTAGATACATGGAATGCCTTATGTGTGAGGTATTCTCATTGGCCTTTGTTAGAGATAATAAAATGGTTTGATATTACAAGAGGGGGTGCAGAGGAATTAGAGGCAAGGCTATCAAGGTCTATATAATTAGAATCTAATAATTCAATAGGTATGTATTTACTTTTCTTAGGCTTAAGTTCTACACCAAAATGGTAATTATAACTTTCATACTTAGCCTCCATATTTTTGAAAATTTTGTATAGATGTAGGTCTGTAGGAATAGTTACCTCCATCCCAGAATGGGGGAACATGATACATTGGTGTAACATTGAAAATATTGCCTAGATTTTATGTATCCATGGCCTACATGAAAGTAAGTTGTATGATAGATACATATGCAACACATGGAAAAGTGTGTCATGGGTCAAGGGCCAAATTAAAAATAGAAAATAGATTTTTCCCTGTGATTCTTTTTATTCATTATCATAAGACTTTATGGTAATTTTTTTGGGTTGAAGGTCAGTTTTTATGTATTCCATATGCTTGACCAACTATAGAGACATAATATTAAGGTAAGATCCATTGCCTATGAGGACATGCTTAACTTTGTATCATGATATGAAAACTCTAATATATAATAGGCTATTATAAAGAGGGCCTAGGGAGGACATATCACTCTGGTCAAAGGTTAATTGCTAGCTAGGGGCTAGGCATCTAACCAAAGCTTGGAATTTATCTAGTGTAATGTCATTTAGTATTTGGGATTAGCTCAATATTTTTTTTGGGATATTTTTTTAGATGGTAGACATACATAGTAAATCTAAAATATAAATTTATGTGGGTATCTTTTGTAGTTACTCTATAATATCATATTTTTCTTCTTAACATTTTTAATTGGCTTACTCTTAGCTAATATGGTGGATTAAATAGGATCATTAGTATAAATTTGTTATGGGCTTGGAAAGGTGACTTTATCATTATGAGTTGTGATTAGGTAATATGGATTGTGTAAAGGGACATTATAATGAGAAAAAGAAGGAGAAGGCCTAGGATGGTAATCCTTGATTGTTGTTGCACTTGGATATAGTCACATGACAAAGGAGGATTACTAGAATATGAAGGTTGATAGGTATTATTAGGCAATGATCTTGGTATGTTAGTAGTTGGTATAGGTTTCATCATAATGGTAGCTATACAACCACCTATAATAGAACCTACAACTCTATTGTAGTCAAATATGATGTTGTGATAGGCCTCTTGGTCATATGGGTCATTTAAACCTTGGTTCTAACCATTGTGTTATTTTTGCTATCATTTTTGTTTGTATTGTTTTTGTTGAGGATGTGGCCTTCATGTTTGTTGAATATAATTGGTAGTGGTATGTTGTGGAAAAGGATCTCAATAAATACCCAAGTTTTGATTGGAATTAGAAGCCTTGTTATCTAACTTGGTCTCTCTATTTTCAAACATATTTTAAATGAGGTGCCTTAATTACAAACATAAGTGCATATAATGGCCTTTTAATTGATTATAGAGACACACTTCCTTCTCTTTTTACCAATCAGAGAAAGAAACTATTAGATAAATTTGGTCTACATGCCTAGTTTAGAATGAGAAGCTAAGAAGAGTCCTAATTAAAGACTGATCCAATGTCACAAGGAGAATATAGAAGAAATAAAATAACAATTTTAAACCTTTTAAAACACTTGAAATAGGCTTAAAGTGCAAATTTTGTGATCTTAAGAGACTAGAACATCATCAAGATGTCATGAAGGAACGAGTGGAGCAAACTGGTTGTGCATTTAATAAGTTCACCTAGAGAGCCTCACATGACAAAAAAAATTCATATACATGAATTCCTTCATGTGAAGATCATGCTTTGAAAATTTCATGTATTAATGAGATTACTATCTCATCATATAAGCTTTTAGAGTTAAATAGACAGAGTGAAACGTTCACACAAATGTCAAGTTAAAGTTTCATTAATTAGTCATTTGCATTCAAAAATATTTCAAAATAATTCAAGTTGATCAAGATCTAACTATGTGTGTGATCTCAGAGATTGACAGGTAGATTTAATAACATTCACTAAGTCAAAAGGGTCAAAATTTCCTTTAAAAAAGATATAAAGTGCACGTTTACTAACACATATATCCAATGGTGTGAGCTAAGTCAAAAAATCAAAATAGAATGTATGGGTGACAAGTGGCATGATCTCACTAGAAAGATCTTGATCTAATGGTACATTGTACAAGCTTATGGTAGTGGGACCAAGCGGATCTATCATATGTGTTCATTCACACATCTAGATCTAACAGTGTGAGTTAAAGTTATAGAGTCACAGGATATAAATCAAAGGCTCATGTTCATTCATACATATATATCTAATGGTGTGAGTTAAAGTCAAGGATTTATCATATCTTAGGGACCAACAAGGAGAAGATAGTTTGGCACAAATTGATAGGTCTAAGTTGGCAATCAATAACTAATTAATAAAGGGCAAATCCAAAAGCTTCTAGTGAAGATTGATGAACCAATTCTAAACCCAAGTGAACAAAGGTTTCAAAGAATCATGTTGCCATTAGAGCTCAATAAACAATAGATGTAGTCATACAAGCAATATGGTCAAGGATAAAGCTCTATTGCCATTAAATTTTAGACAAGATCTCTGGTCGGTAATTTACAAACCATCAACCCTATTGTAAGATTACTTCATTGATGTGTTCATTACTCTTCCAAATTGAATATTTTCATGTGAATTATTTGATTGGCTCTCACATGGTTTAGAGGAAGAATAGGTCTTTTTGGGCCTAATACAGATATCAAATAAGACTAAATATCTATTAAAATTTCATGGATATTGTGACTATGTGAAAACTGATAGATTGGGTTGGTTTTTGATCTATAGTGGACCTATGTTTAGGTTAGAGCAAATACAGACATAAGTGTAATTATGGAGAAGTGTCTCATCTTTTGACATGGTCACATTTTTGATAAATAGGTACCTAAGGCCATCCAAAGTAGATGTGTTGGAAATATTGTCATTGATGTCAAAGGTTTAGTATTATTGGTGATAAAGGCCCCATTGCATTTAATATTGTTTATCTTGGCTAATATGAGTTAATATTTATTTAATATTAACAAATATATTTTTGGTTGCATATGAGACAAAATAAGGGCCCATGGAGAAGTCGAAGAGTCACGGGATAAAGACAAAAGAAGGATGGGACACATTTTCCCATGAAGAGTCATCTTGGGGAATACCAAGAGTCACCAAGTGAAGACAAAAGATAAAGGGCAAATTTCTCATGAAGGGACACTTTAAGGAATATGAAAAGTCACCAAAGATAAGGACAAAAGTGGGAAGGACATTTTTGGTCATGAAGGGTCACCACATGACTTTTCAAATGCTTGGATATGAAGGGTCATCCAAGATTAGTGCCATTTTCCATGAGGATTGAAAGGTCACAAAGGGGGAAGGCCAAAGGTCATTTGGAAAGATATAAATAAAGGCTTGAGTAGCCATTTGTAATGTGGAAGTGAGAGGTTGATTTGATATTGTAATATCTAGCTTAGAAGAGCAATTGTGAGAGATGATTTGTATTTGTCATATCTAGCTTAGAAGAGCAAAAGTGAGACAGAGGAAGATGTTGTATTGATCTATCATTTGTTGAGATAGCAACATTGAGAGATAGGTATGTGGTATACACAAAGGGGTTGGTGCTCTTGTGGGTTGGTGCTCACAAATTGTTGCTGAGTTGGTGCTTGGTAAAGGGGTTGGTGCTCTTGTGGGTTGGTGTTCATGAATTGTTGTTGGGTTGGTTCTTGACAAAGGGGTTGGTGCTCATGTGGGTTGGTGCTCACGAATAGGTGTTGGGTTGGTGCTTGGCAAAGGGGTTTGAAGCTCTTATGGGTTGGTGCTCATGAATTATAGCTGAGGTTTGTACTTGGAAAATGGGTATGGTGCTCCTATGGGGTTTTTATCACAAATATATTTGAGATTGATTCTTTATGGTTTTTCCCACATTGGGTTTCCACATTATATCTGGTGTCTCTCTCTATCTTGTGTGGATGTTTATTGTTTGAGTTTTATTGCATATCTTGAATGTTTGATTAAGTGAAATTTGGTTAAAGGAAAGATTTATAAGATATATAACATACTGATTCACCCCCCCTCTCAGTATATTTTGTGCTTAACAATTGGTATCAGAGCAGGTTCCTTTTTGAAAAGTTTCACAGCTTGAAGGTAGATCAAGAAAGCACGATGGCTGGGTCACAAGAAGAATTTTATACAAATAAGGCACCTTTGTTTGATGGGATGAATTATGCTTTTTAGAGCATGAGAATGAAGGTTTATTTGATGTCCCTTAGATTCGACATATGGAAATCAGTGGTGGAGGAATATGAAGAGCCACAAACATCTACAATTACTCTAGTAGAAAAGAAGGCAAGTGAATGTAATTCTAAAGCTTTAAATGTTATTTTATGTGGTTTATGTGAATTTGAATTTGTTAAAGTTATGTAATGTAAATCTGCTCATGAAACTTGGGTAAAACTTGAGAATATTTACAAAGGTGATGGAAAGGTTCAGCAAGCTAAGTTGCAGACTTTTAGAAGGCAGTTTGAAAGTTTGAAGATGGAAGAAGAAGATATAGCAAGTTATCTTTTGTGAGTTGATCAAGTAGTAAATTAGATTCAAGGTCTTGGAGAAACATTAGAAGAGTCAACTATGGTGAAAAAGGTTTTGAGATCTCTACCAATGAGATATGATGCAAAGGTTTCAGCAATCAAGGAGATGAAGAATTTAGCCAAGCTAAAAATGGATGAGCTTCATGGTATTCTCATGGCATATGAGTTGCGGACAGAACAAGATAAACCCTCAAAGAGAGAAGTGGCTTTCAAGACATCAAAGAAGGAGAAATCTAAGATTCAAGAATCAAGTGATAGTTCTAGTGATGATGAAGATGACAACGAAGCACTTTTCATTCGTAGGCCTAAAAGAGGAACATGTAAATATCAAGGAAAATTACCTTTTAAATGTTTTAATTATAGAAAGATTGGACATTTTTTAGCTAGATGCCCAGATAAGGTTAAAGATGATGAAGAAGAAAAGCCTACATAAAAGAATAATTTCAAAAGCAAATCCAAGAAGGGATTCGAGAAGAAGAGCATGTATTCTAAGGATCCTGGCTCAATTGAAGATAGTGGAGTCAATGATTCAAAAGAAGAAGAGATTCTATTCATGGCCATACATGATGATGATCAAGAAGAAGAAGAGGAAGAAGCTGAAGTAGATATGAAAGGAGAACTCAATTATGCCCTAAAAGAGTTAGAAGCTGTTCAGAAGAAGAATCGAAGGTTAAAGTGCCAGATCAAGAAAAATGAACAAGAGTCAAAGGAAATGATTGAAGATCTACAAGCACACTTTGAAGAAGTCAAGAAGAATGAAGAAGATATCAAAGCATAGTTGGAAATAGAAAGAAAATATTGTGAAAGGTATGTTATTAAAATTGCCTCTTTAAAAGAAGATATTCAGAAAACAGTCAATGAAAAAGTAGTTAGTGATTCAAAATTTGAGGATAGCACTAACATGCTGAATAAGATAATTGAAAGTCAAAAAGCATATTCAGATAAGACAGGGATCAAATTTGAAAAGAAAAAGAGCTATGTTGAAGATCTTATAGAAGAGGAAACAAAAAGGGGAGAAGATAAAAATATAGAGGACATTCCAAACAGAGAAGGCTGGAGAGAACAAAGCTACAAAAGGCAATCAGGTCAAAGATATACAGACATGTCTTATTTTTATGGCTATTATTTTTATTGTAATGGATATGGTCACAAGAAAGTAGAATGTAGAAAAAGAGCTAACAATTTTAGAAATAAGGAGAAGGAAAGTGAAGTAGATTCAAGTAGAAGCCACAACTCTTTTGCTCCTCTATCAAGCTTTAATGAAGAGACCATAATATGTTACAAGTGCAACAACTACGGACACATAGCTCAATATTGCAGAAGCGTGTTTGAGTCAGTCAAGAAGGATCAGAGGTTCAAAGCTCCATTCATCAAGAAGAAGAATCAGAGTGTCAAAGATCCATTCATTAGGAAGAAGGTTCAGACATGTACATGGCAAAAGAAACATCATGAAGATTGTATGATGGTGCAGACAGCTCTACATGTGGGAGGTAAAGATTAGCCATGGTTAATTGATAGCGGACGTTCAAGGCATATGACAGGTGATAAAAGTAAGTTCATTTCTCTAAATAAGATAAATGGTGGTACAGTGAGGTTCGGAGATAAAACCACTGCCAGGATAGCCAAAAAAGGTACTTTGAGTTTGGATTATGGTAGAACTAAGACTAAAAATGTTTTATATGTAAAAGTTCATAAGCATAATCTATTGTGTGTTAGTCAAATTTGTGATCAAGGATACACATTAAGGTTTCATGCTGAAGGTTGTGAGATTAGAAGAAAAGATTCAAATGAGTTGATTGTAGATGCTCAAAAGATAGGAAACAATGTAAATGTTTTGTTAGATATCTTCTCAAAGGCACAATCAAAGGATACATTCAAAGATCGACGAGAGGAGTTGGGAGTAATTTCTATTACTTCTTACCATTGATGTTCAACATCAAGTGAGGGGGAGCTAAGTGTTAGCTCTAGGTAGGCCCTTTACCATTGATGTCAAAGGGGGAAAATAACAGGTACAGGTACATGGAATAGGTACAAGTTGCTATAGTAAGGGGGAGTTACTATATGTTTTTAGATGACAGTATGCACAGGTGACAGGATGTGGTAGTTTTAGGATTGAGGTTGCCATCAATGACAAAGGGGGAGATTGTTGGAAATATTGTCATTGATGTCAAAGGTTTAGTATTATTGGTGATAAAGGCCCCATTACATTTAATGTTGTTTATCTTGGCTGATATGAGTTAATATTTATTTAATATTAACAAATATATTTTTGGTTGCATATGAGACAAAATAAGGGCCCATGGAAAAGTCGAAGAGTCATGGGATAAAGACAAAAGAAGGATGGGATGCATTCTTTGATGAAGAGTCATCTTGGGGAATACCAAGAGTCACCAAGTGAAGACAAAATAGTAAAGGGTGAATTTTTCATAAAGGGACACTTTAAGGAATACGAAAAGTCACCAAAGATAAGGGAAAAAGTGGGAAGGATGTTTTTGGTCATGAAGGATCACCACATGACTTTTAAAATGCTTGGATATGAAGGGTCATCCAAGATTAGCACCATTTTCCATGAAGATTGAAAGGTCACAAAGGGGAAAGGCCAAAATTCATTTGGAAAGCTATAAATAAAGGCTTGAGTAGCCATTTGTAATGTGGAAGTGAGAGGTTAATTTGATATTGTAATATCTAGCTTAGAAAAGAAATTGTGAGAGATGATTTGTATTTGTTATATCTAGCTTAGAAGAGTAAAAGTGAGAGAGAGGAAGAAGATGTTGTATTGATCTATCATTTGTTAAGATAGCAACATTGAGAGATAGGTGTGTGGTATACACAAAGGGGTTGGTGCTCCTGTGGGTTGGTGATCATGAAATATTGTTGAGTTGGTGCTTGGCAAAGGGGTTGGTGCTCCTGTGGGTTGGTGCTCATGAATTGTTGCTCGGTTGGTGCTCATCAAAGGGGTTGGTGATCCTGTGGGTTGGTGCTCACGAATAAGTGATGGGTTGGTGCTCGGCAAAGGGGTTTGAAGCTCTTGTGGGTTGGTTCTCATGAATTGTAGCTGAGGTTTGTACTTGGCAAAGAGGTATGGTGCTCCTGTGGGGTTGTTCTCATAAATATATTTGAGATTGATTCTCTGTGGTTTTTCCCACATTGGGTTCCATGTTATATCTGGTGTCTCTCTCTATCTTGTGTGGATGTTTATTGTTTGAGTTTTATTGCATATCTTAAATGTTTGATTAAGTGAAATTTGGTTAAAGGAAATATTTATAAGATATATAATATACTGATTCACCCCCCCTCTCAGTATATTTTGAGCTTAACAAGATGCGGTATGAAGCTATCAATTTTGAGATATGAGAAGTTTGTCTTCATCAATAGATCAAGTATAAGGTGGCATGGACTTATAAGGAGGTGACTTGGTGAAAATATAAAGACAATGGGAATTTAATTCTATTATAGAGATTTTAAAACATTGATTCCTTATTGATAAGATCATGACATAAAAACCTCGATCTGGTGCTAATCATGTTAGGAATATAGAACACAGAGAAATATTAATGAATTAAAGATGGAAACAAAATGCAAAAAATACAACATAATAGAGACACAAATTTAATGTGGTTCACCTAATATATGTTATGTCCACATAGAAATAGCCTATCCTTCTTATTATTTAATCAAAAAAATGTAAGGAAAAATCTATAATATAACCACTGCAATATCCTCTTCACTCACATACTACATGCCATCATGATTAAAATGGCCTCATATCGAAGGAGGGATACATATAAGGGCAAAAATGCACAAACATAATTTTTACCATTAGATATACAACCTAATAGTAAATGGTCTATATTTACTACAAAATTACAAAATTTTACAATGCAACAATCTCCCACACCCCCTATTAGGAACCAAGAATTATAATAAGATTAGGTTCCACCATCCAACAATCTCCCACTTGGATCCCAATTTTTTCAACTCCATCGCTACTAGTCTTCCTTGGAATTTTATTTGAACTTTAACCCTAACACATTTTTCATCTTCTTTGTTATCTTTGAATACCTATTGAATTTTAACAACTCTCCATAGTCTCTTTACTCACTACCTTTGTTACCATATCTATAGGATTCTGACTCATATGGATATTTTCCAACTTGAGTATATCATCCTCCAAAACTAAATGAATGAAGTGATACCTTAGTTGTATATGTTTAATTCTTGAGTGCAATGCTAAATTCTTTTCTAGATGAATCACACTCTGTCTATCACTATACAACTTGTAATCTTCTTACTTCCGCATCAACTCTTCCATGAACCATTACATCCATATCATCTCCTTGTTTGATTCTGTAGCTTTAACATATTCTACCTCTATAGTTGACAAAGCAACTATCTTATATAATTTTGAAATCAAATTAATTTTTATGTTACCACTAGTGAATACATAACCTATGGTGCTCCTCTTACCATCTAAATCTCTAACCATGTCTTCATAAACATATCCTTATAAGGTAACATTTTAACCTCCATAGCATAACTGTCTATCAGTAGTCCATCTCAAGTACCTGATAATCCACTTGATTGCATCTCAATGATCTTTTCTTGGATTATTCATAAACCTGCTAATAACTTCCACTACATGAGTAATATCTATCTCATGCACACCATAACATACATTAAACCTCCAACTGGTAAAACATATGAAAATTTAGACATGTAATTGATTTCTTCTTGCACTTTAAGACACTTTTCCTTACTTAATTTGAAGTGCCTCACAAAGGTGTATTTACAAGTTTTACATCTTGCATATTGAACTTGACTAACACCTTCTTGATGTACTCTTCTTGAGACAATGTCAAATTTCTATCTTTCCTATCTCTTATTATTCTCATACCAAGGATTTAATTTGCAACACCCAAATCCTTCATTGCAAATGAATTTTCTAATTTTATTTTGAGATCATTTATATCTTGCATGTTAGACCCTACAAAAGCATGTCATCTACATATAATAACAAGATAATATATCTACCATTATCTAATCTCTTACAATAGACACAGTGGTTGACATCTAATATAACCTTGTTCTATCATAAACATGTCAAATTTCAAATACCACTTCTTTGGAGCTTTCTTTAGTCCATAAAAAATATTTTTCAACTTGCACACCATTTTATCCTTACCTTTTATGTCGTATCCCTATGGCTTCTCCATATAAATTTCCTCCTCCAAATCACCATAAAGAAAGTAGTCTTCACATTTAACTGTTCAAGGTGTAAATCTTCTACTTCCACCAAACTTAAAATAGTTCTTATGGAAGTCATTTTTACAACTAAAGAAAATATTTCATCAATATCAATACCTTTCTTTTGTGTAAACCCTTTACAGTAGTCTAGACTTGTACCTCTTTTTGTCTCCATCTTCTTCCTTCAACCTATAAAACCATTTATTTTTCAATGCTCTTTTACCTATAGGAAACTAAACCAAATCCCATGTTTGGTTATATACCAAAGATTCCATCTCCTCTTTCATGCTTTGCTCTCATTTCTTTCTAGTTTCTACCTGCATTGCTTCTTCATAGCTTTTTGGATCACTACCATCAAACAATAATAAATAATAAAGTGAAGGAGAGTATTGTTCAGGGAGTCTACTTACTCAAGTAGATCTTCTAACTACACTTTTATGAGTTTGAGTTACTTATTGTAGTTGTTTCACATTCTAATTTTTTGGCTCTTTTTGAATTTCATTTCCCATGATTTCATCAAGTACTGCATATTCTATATTTGGATTTCCTTGTTTATTTCCCTACAACTTATCTTTATACATGACCTTCTCATTAAAGATCACATCTCTACTCTTAATGATTTTGTGATTTTTAAAATCCCATAAATTGTAACCAAAATCATTAGCTCCATATCCAATAAAAGTACATTTCTTAGGTTTTGCTTCAAGCTTCGTTTTATTTTATTTATCAATATGGAAAAATACTTCACAAATAAAAGTCTTTAATAAGTAATAATCTACTTTTTTACCTATCCATGATTTTTTTGGAATGCCACCATCCAAAAGACTTGAAGGTCCTCTATTTATAAGTAAACAACAATATCCACAACATGTAACCTAAAGTGTAAGGGAAAACCTACATGTAATTTCAAGCTCCTTGCACACTCCATGATTGTCCTATTCATCCTTTCGGACACACCATTTTGTTGTGGTGTTCTTAGAACCATATTTCTCTATGAATCCCATGGAATGAACAATAATTATCAAATTACTTACTACAGTATTCACCTCCATTATCTGATTTGACACACTTCAACTTATTTCCTATCTTATTCTCAACCAAAGCTTTCCATTTCTTAAAAGTATCAAGAACATCATATTTTTTTCAAATGCAATAAACCCTAGTTTTTCTAGTTGCATCATCAATAAAAGTAACATAATAATAAGATCCACCAAGGGATGATACCTGAGCCGGTCCCCATATATATGTATGCACAATTTCTAACTTTTCATTCTTATTTGTTTTCCTAAATCTGAGAAATCTGACTCTCTTCTATTTTTCATACACACAATGCTCATAGAATTCCAAATCCACCTTCTTCAAATTGAGCAAGAAATTCTGAGTAGAGAAATTGCATCCCCTTCTCACTCATGTGCTCAAGTTTATGATACCATAATTTTGTATCCTCTTCTATAGAATCTAAAGCAATAGAAGAATCAGCATTTCCATTAGATAAATATAATGTACCTACCTTATCTCCTTTTTCTATTACAAGTGATCCTTTATTTACCTTCCACAAATTTTCTTCAAAAAAAACCCTCACTTCCCAACTACCCTACTAAAATTAGATTTCTCCTTAACTCAGAAACATACCTCACATTTTTCAACAACCATTTGTTTCCATTCTATAATTTTATCTTTATCTTACCCTTTCCTAAAATTTTATAACGTTCACCATCACCCAAATAAACCTACCCAAAATCACCTTGAACATAGTCTTGAAAATATTTCAGGGTGTTGTATGAAATGAATCCCCTAAATCTAACACCTAAGAATCATTCATATTATCTAAATAAAGAATTAAAACATCTTGTAATGCATTGAATGCTACATTTTCTTCCTTATTTTTATCTTGTTATCCATCTCCTTGTTTTCTTTTTTGAAACCAATAATCTATCTTCAAGTGTCCTTTATTCTCATAAATCCAACACACCAATGTTCTTCTGGATTTAGATCTACCATTTTTAGACTTACAATAATTCCTTGGACCCTTTCCTCTATCTTTTTATCTCTCCCTATTATCCATAGTCAAATCATTACCTGATTTCTCACCTATGATTTTTCATCACATTTCCTCACTAAGAATAATACCAATAACATAATCAAACTTTAAAGTGTTTGAACCAAAGACAAAATTACTCACAGCCATGACCAAGCCATTCTAACTTTGTGTCAATTATCATAGAATCAAAATAACCCTAACCTCATCATCAAAATTTACTCCTATAGAGCTTAATTGATTTGTGACCATGTTAAATTCAATTAAATGATCAATAACAAACCCACATTATATATATTAAACAAATGCTTCATAAGAAATACCTTGTTGGAGGATGAGGATTTTTTTATACACTCTATCTAATACTTTCATCACATCCACTATTGTCCTTTATTTTGAAATATTAAAGTCCACCAATGCTGCCAAGCACAACTTTATTGTTCTTAGTGCCTTTTTGTCAAGAACCTCCCAATCTTCATCCTTTATAATCACTAGCTTATTTGCTATTCCACCCAATGGTAGGAAAAGATCCTTCTGATATAGATAGTCCTCCAATTTCATCTTCCATAGTTGGTAGTTTTGGATACTAAATTTTTTGACCTTAAACTTGCCTTGTTCTACAATTGCTCCCACTTGAACTAGGAACCCTCTTTTCCTATGAGTTTATGTAAAAAATAAACCTTCATCTCTGATACCATTTATTATAAATATAGAACATAGATAAATATTAATTAATTAAAGACAAAAATAAAATACAAAAAACATAACACGATAGAGACATAGATTTAACATGGTTCACCCACTATGGGCTACATCCACATAGAAATAGCTAGTCCTTTTTATTATTGAATCCAACAAATGAAGGTAAAAACTTGAAATACAACCATTTTAATATCCTCTTCACTCACACACTACATGCCACCATGATTACACTAACCTTATATCAAAGGAGGGTTAAATATTAGGGTAAAAATGCACAAACATAATTTCTACCATTAGATCTATAACCTAATAGTGAATGGTCCATATTTACTATGAAATTATAATATTTTACAATGCAATGATTTCCCACACACCCCCTATCAGAAACCAGGCATTATAATAAGATCAAGATCCACCATCTAATAAATCCATCATAGCTTCCCCTCTCTTCTCCCTCTTTTTTATATATGTTCCATCTTATTCCACATTGTAACTCTCTCTAGAATTTTTTAGATAAGAAATATCTAAGATTTTTTTATAGAAATAGACTCTTATGATTTGGCTTGCTCAGGCTATGCTAAAATTTGTACTATAACACCTTTTGATGTAATAAAGACTGAATTCCATTATTTTTACAAACTAAATTGAAGTGTGTTCTATGAATTCATGTACTATGGTTAAGTGAATATATGTTTTGCTTGCCTATGTATAACTTTAATCACCTTAATTAAGTGCTTTAAAGTCCTCACAGGTCATTTTAAGTGCAATATATAGTTTATTGATTAGCTTGGAAATGGATATCTTCCCTCTCATGCTAGTTTGATAGCTAGTCAATGTCTTATTATGAAATAATTATGTGGGACTAATCTTCTTTCGTCTTGAATGTGTCTTATAGTGTGTCTTGTATAAAGTATAAGTGTTCTAATTACTAATGCATCACCTCATTTTATATGCTTTCATATATTATTTTTAATTTCTCTCCCCTTTTCCAAGCAATTATTAGTTTAGGTCTAGTTTAGGTGATAGATCCAAAAGGAAGCTGAACTTCTCTAGATGTTTGACCCAAGTTTAGGTGACCCACATCCTAGGGGCATTCCCATGTTGGACTAGATTTGTGTAAGAGGAATTGAACAATCTCATTACTCAACTAGGGTACAATATAGGCCACCAATAGTTTTGGCACATCTGATGGGATTAAATTTTCCTTGGCATAGTTGAAGTTTAAAAATTGAGAAGAAAAAATTATAGTAGGAGACATCTACCATAACGAAAAGCTGAATATTCTTCAAGTTGTAGTAGCATCATCTAGATAGTTATTTCATGCTAAAGATTACTACAAGATAAACAAGTAAAGGTATTACTTTTAAACACATTGAATTGCCTTTAAATTCTTATAAAAAAGAAAGATTTAATAGTACATGTCATTCTTTATCCTCAAAATAAATATTCATCTCCTGGTGATCCTATTATCTTAGTCTAAGCTATTGTCCCCATTACCCAAATGGTTATCAGGAATCAAGTTTTTATTTCATTCAATAAGTGTAGTCCCTTGGAATTAATGTGTCTTCCCTTAAGATTATTCCTTCTCAATAGAATGGGATAAAACAACTTCTATTAAGCATATCGAAGATGTTGCCAACCTTTGTTTTATTTACAATGTTGTTCAAGATAATGTGGCTATCAGATTGCTTGTTACATCCTTCAAAGGAAAAACATTAAAATGGTATAGGATTATTATTTGACCTTCATTTCTACCTATGATGAGTTAGGTGTAGCCTTAGTCAAGTAATTTAAATATAAATCTGATCATCTATCCTTAGTTGAATAACTGACTACCATTAAAAGATACCCCAATGAGAGAATGTTTGATTTTAACCTCATATTCTAAAATACATAGACTAAGATACTTGAATTGGTCATACGATCCCCAAAATATTCATTCTTGTACTTTCTAAAATCCCTTAATTATGATATTAGTGTGATGATATAGTCCATGGGTGGTAATACTTTTCCAAATGCCTATGAGCTTACAATAAGAGCAGAAAACAACTTGAACTACAACTACAACCTATTACACCACAACCTATTTTATCCAAGGCCCCTAATGCCTATTTTCCTAGAACTACAACCTATTACACCACCTCAAGTTCCTCAAATCCCATATATAGCTCCTATTCCTTGTCTTAAATAAGCTGTAATGCCTTCTAATCAGGCTTGTGAGATTGGAGATTTAAAAAATATGTTACGAGATTTTGGTAATGAGATAGTTCAAATCAAGAGATAATATTACCAGGGTAAGCCTTATTAGAAAAAAAATAGAATGCCTATCAACCCTCCATTAATCAAAGGCCTCCTTATCAACCTTTCATATAAAATAGACCACCCTATTAATCTCAAGGAGCCATAACCTAGGCTAAACCATATGCATCCATTGACCCTAATGAACCCTCCAATTAAAAATCCATTATTCCCACACCTATTCAAAATAAATTAATTCATGATCTAGGTTGGTATCCTATTAATCCCAATGATATGCAAAACCAAGCCTTGGTATCATAAGATATTACTATGCCACAAATCATGTAAAAATATTTTTCTCTTCAAGCAGGTTAGTATCAAGAGATAAATTTTATACCCCAAGGAGAGGCTCAACAAGATAAAGGTAGACTAATGTCATTAATTTAAATTGGAAAATAAATGATCATGTTGCATTCAATTAGATTTGTGAGACTAGCAACATAAGTGGTCAAATTATAGCTCTAACTAGAGATAAATGAAGAGTTGTTGAGGAAGCTCAAGATGTGAGAAATACTTCTAGTACTCATAATATTGTTCCCAAGAGTATAAAATATCAACCTATCACCCCTATATCAAAAAAGAATTAAAAAGGTAGAAGCTGGGAAGATCCCTCAAGTACTTCTGATTAGAGAACAACCAGTGGTTCATAAAGTGTCTCCAAAGGTTAGTGGAGCCTCATTCAGTATAATAGATTAGATGAAGAAATACAATGTTATAATTAACATATGGGATTCCATTTCTATTCCAGGTTCAAATTATTTTTCCATGTGTCAAATGGCTATTGGTCCACTTGACATATTTAAACAATGCCACATCACTTTCGACACCCCCTTTTTTGCCTATCGCAAGTTGTCTTCAACTAGCCATATATTGAGCATTCAGACTCCGTTTTTCATTCCAAAAGAAGTGCTAGAAAGCTCTCAATGAATTCTACAATGTGAAAATGATTTGAATATAATTTTAAGAATTTTTTAAAAATATAATGGTACATGGATCCACCTAGATCATTCCTCCCCACTGGGAACTTTTGGACCTCTAAAAGTTGAAATTAATTGGTAATGAGGTGAGGGTATTTTTCCCTCACCTTTCCAACTTCCATCCAACTAGCCTTTCTTGGGTGCATCCCTTTGAGACCAACATGAAGATATTCAACATTACCTCTTCACAAATTCTGCATATCCTTGTCAAGTATAGTATCTTCCTACAATTTTGTTAGATAGTCAGGAGAAAAATCATCAATGAAAGGAATGGATACACTTTCATCATGATCAATTATCATTGGAGGCTCATACAATTTCAGATTTTCCACATTTACAACTGAATAAATCTGCATGTAAGATGGTAAATATAATCGAAAAGCATTTGTGCCAATTTTTTCCATTATCCAAAAAGGACCATACCAGATTGGTTTCAACTTTTTACCTTCACTTGTCAGTCTTTCCTTACTAATGTGAAGCCATACCATATCACTTACAACAAATTGGTGATCAATACGATGTTTGTCATGCCTTACTTTTTACTTGGCTTGACTTTTCTCTAATTGAGTATGAATAGTCTGATGTATGAGTTGTATTTGTTTAATGAACTTCTTAGCTCAAATGGCTTCTTTTGGTTCACCAACAGTTGTATCCTGTCCATAGCAAACATCTAGAGGAGATTTAGGAAAGTATCCATAGCAAAATTCAAATGGAGATTTCATAGTAGAAGAATGAAGTGCCCAATTATATGCATGTTATATGTAACAGAATTGTTCATCCCATAACTTTGGATGTTTATTGCTATAACCCCTAAGCAAATATACCACAGTGCGGTTCACAACCTCTATTTGTCTGTCAGTTTATGGATGAAATGCAGTGCTCTTTTTTAATTTAGTGTCCATTAGTCCCCATAAAATTGACCAAAACTCCCCAATAAATTGAGAATCCTGATAAAAAATAATTGAAGTAGGCAAACCAAAATAAACCCATACATGTTTAAACAACAAATGTGTAGTGCCTTCGCCAATAATTTGCTTAGTGCAAGGAATCAAAACACACATTTTTATAAATCTATCCACAACCACATATAAATAGTCATGTTTTCTTTATGTCATAGGCAACCCCCCCCCACAAAATCCATGGAGATACTTTCCCAGGGGCGAGTAGGAATAGGTAGAGGAGTATAAAGTCCCAGTTTCCTATTGCTAGGTTTACTTGTGGCACAAAGGGTACATCCCTTTATATATTTAGCAACATTTTCCTATATACAAGGCCAGTAACAATACATTTTCAAATATGCAACCATTTTAGCAACTCCAAAATGACTAGAAATAAGAGAAGTATGTGCTTCTCTAATCATGTGAACCCTCTCATTTGAGGAATACATGGTTTACCCAAATGATACAAAAGATCATTGTGTACATGATAGTCTAATTCTTCTACTTGTCTACTACTCATCAAGTCTTTATAAACATCCTAAAAATCAAGATCATTCACATATTTTTCTTTATAACTTTCATGAGACAAAGAACCATGTTGTAAAAGAATAGATGCAACAACCATAGGAGGCCTAGATAGCATATCTGTAACCTTATTCTGAACTCCTTTTTTATACTTGATCACAAGATGAAATTGTTGTAAGAAACCCATCCAACGAAAATGTCTAGACTGTTGTAGTTTGGTTTGTGATTGGAGATATTGTTAGGGTTGATGATCAGTATGTATTATTATTTCTTTGCCCATTAAGTAATGTTTCCATTTTTCAACACTTTGAACCAATGCATACAATTCCTTATCATAAGCTAGATATTTTCTTACTGCACTTGTAAAGGTCTTAGAATGATAACAAACTGGTTTCTTACCTTGCATTAAAATAGCTCCCATAGCATACTCACTTGCATCTATCTCGATCTCAAATGGTTGTTGTATATCAGGAAGTGCCAAGACCAGAGCAGTACTTATCTTTTATTTCAAAGTGTTGAAGGCTTTTTGATGTTTGCCTCCCCACTGAAAGACCTGTTTCACACTTGTCAAAGAATGAAAAGGTGATGAAATATATGAAAATTAAGCAATAAACTTTTTCCAAAACTATATTACACCAAGAAAACTTCTAACCTCAGTTGTGTTAGTGGGTGTAGGCCAATTAACAATTACTGCCACTTTTGCAGGATCAATTTTCAATTCACCATGTCCTACAATGTAACCCAAGTATATCAAAGAAGTCTTGCCAAATTCACATTTTGACATTTTTAGATAAAGTTTTTCCCTTCGTAATTCATCCATGACTTTATTAATGTGGATCACATGCTCTTCCCAAGATTTGCTGAAAATTAATATATTATCTAAGTAAACTATAACAAAATCATCAAGGAACTGTCTAAAAACATCATTCATCAATCTCATGAATGTAGCTGGGGAATTACACAACCCAAATGGCATAATAAGACATTCAAACAATCCCTATTTTGTTTTAAATGTAGTTTTCCACACATCACTTTCATTAATTCTTACCTGATGATATCCACTTCTCAAATCTAGCTTAGTGAAATAAATAGCATGTTTTAATTGATCCAACAAATCATCAATACGAAGAAGAGGGCAATGATTCTTAATAGTAATTTTGTTTAAATCATGAAAATCAACACACATTCACCAAGTGCCATCTTTCTTTGGCACCAAAATAATTGGTGAACCAATAGGAGATGAACTTGGATGAATAACACCTCTATCCAATAGATCCATTACCTATTTTTTGATTTCCTCATTTTTCACCACTAATAACTTGTACATGCCAATGTTAGGGAGAGGAGAATCCTGCAATAACTGAATTTCATGTCAAACTCCCCTTTTAGGGGGCAAGCCCATAAGATCCTAAAATGCATCATTGTAAGTAGAAATGATTTCAACCAATTCATTCTTGTGTCTAGGATCACACTTTTCCAAAGCCTGAGAATATTCCTTTTCCTTAGACTTAATCAACATGAGACAAAAAGTCTTGCTTGAATTAATTAGTCTTTTCATTTGCCTTGTTGTAACCAAGGAAAGACTTGTTTTTTTGTGATGTGCTCTAACTATATATTTAATGCCATCCTTAACAAGCAAGTACTTATTCTCCTCTCTATAGAAGATTACTTTTCTATCATAAAGATATGGGCTTCCCAAAATAATCCCACATATGTCCAATGGAACAACATCCAACTCAACCTCATCTATGAACTTGGATGTGATGGCAAACCTTAGTCTACAAGTTTGTGAGACTTGTAGCTTCGCATTGTCACACACCCAACCTAGTGGATAAGGCTTCGAATGGGGATTGGTTTGTAAGCCTAGCTTCTTGACAACCTCTTCAGAAATTAAATTTGATTGTGAACCACTAGCAAATAGAGTGTCAATCTTAGTATGTTTTGAAACAACTCTAATGTGGAACAATTAATTTCTTTTCTTATCAACATGCACAGAATTTTGTTTAGAAGAAGATGCATCATTTGATGACTTAGTGCTAGAAACTGAAAGAAAAAAATCATTATGTAACCCCATAGCTTTGATCTTAGTTTCATCACCTAAATCTGAACCTAAGTCCTGAACCATAGCATTAGCCTTCTTTTCTTTCTTTTGAAACCTCTTAGGCCTTAACTTAGGATGTAGTTTCCAACACTTAGACTCATCATGATTTTTCTTTCAATGATCACAAAATGGTTTTCCTTCTTTTTTAACAGTAAAAGTGGATTTTTGTTTACCCTTTCCTGATGAACTTTCCCCTTTGGATTGTTTAACATTAGACTGCTTACATTTAAGAAAAGATTCTTTTTTTCCTCTAGCCTCTAAATGAGTGGCTTGAGCACATACTGCATCTAAATTAGTGGGATTGAGCATAAGAATCATATGTCTTAAGTAACTATGTAGCCCACCTATATATTTTAGCAGTGTTTCTTGTGTGTATAGAGGAACATTTAAAAGTAAAGCATTTTTCCTAAATTCTTGTGTATAATCTTGAACATTTTGGCCTTTTCCTTGTTTGAAACTTTGCCAATCCATCATGGCTTGTTGCATATAGCCTAAAGGATAGAATTGCTTTCTGAGTTCTTCAATAAATTCATTCCAAGTAGAAATCGAGTTACCTTTTTGAAGCTCAGCTTCCTTCAACTTACTCTCCCACTAGATGAGAGTTGTGACTCCCATACGAAGAGTAGCCAAATGAATTTTTGACTCATCCCCTACAATCTTTTGGACCCTACAATAAACTTCAATCTACCTGACCCAATTATCCAAATTTTTGGCATTAACTTTGCCATTAAACATTGGTAATTCAAACTTAATATCCAATTTTAGTGAAGGGAGAGATTTCACAATTTTTTTACCATTATTCGATGAGGAAGGTTTTTACATTTCTTTACCTTTTGATTCTTTTGAATTACCTTCTCTTTCATTCTTAGATTTCTTTTATTTGTCATAGTATAGTTCCTCAACCATGCTTCTCATATCCATGAAGGCTCGACAGAATGCTTGTTCAAATTCCATCTCTTCTTTAGCCATCCTTGAAGCACACCTTGAACCAATCTCTGGATTATACTCAATGAGTTTTCCTTCACCCTTTTGAGGTTTAGACATTGTCAACATACACTAGCAATCATTGTTAAATAACAACCACTCTGATACCAAAAATCTAATTTGTGAATTGAAAATACAAGTGTAGTACATCCGAAAATCACTTTTTCATGTTTAAGAGATCCTTCAATTTCTTGATTTTTTTAAAATTTTGTATAAATAAATTAGAATCTGAATTAAAATGAAGATCAAAATATAATAATAATAAGAGAAAATCATAAGAAATCACCAGTAATTAATAACAGAGTTCGGCTTCAATAACCTATGTCTCTGGGTCCATTTGAAGTGAGGACCATTTTCATTAATTTTGTGTAACAAATGGCTTCCAAAATCAATAAAAGTCTTCAATTCACCTTCTCTGATCTCTACTTACTTGTAATTATATCTCTTAGACCTAAAAATAATGGTCTAAGGCTGTACAAAGTAATATTAAGACTCTAACCTTCTTAAATCTCTTTACACAATCAACTACTTGTGTCTCTTCAAGTAGAATTTCATCCCTTTTATAACACTTCAACCTCCATATCTGAAGTGGTCAAAGCCTTATCCTTTTTCACCAAAGGTGCAGGGTTCAAAACTGCTAGCCTCCTTTCTAGGCACTTGGGAACTGCTGGTCTTCCTCCTTGGGCACCTTTGACTTTTCTTTGTCCCACATGTGTTGGATATGACAGTTTTCAATGCTTAAAATAGACAAGTTTATCCCCTTTTCAAATGCCAAGACTTAGGTGCCAACTTAGGCTACCATTTAGACTTGGTCATTGCATGATTTGAGGGGTGACATGGTAGCTTATGCAAGTTGGCCTTTGGCACCTTGTTTTCTAAGTGATAAAGATTTGAAAAATTCTCAAATAACATGTGAATAAAAACACCAAACCAAAATTTTTTTTGCACCAAATTATTTTGCCACGTGTCAAATGGTTATTGGTCCACTTGGCATATTTAAACAATGCCACGTCACTTTCAACACCCCTTTTTTTTTTGCTTATCGCAAGATGTCTTCAACTAGCCATATTTTAAGCATCTAGACTCCGTTTTTCATTATGGAAGAAGTGCTAGAAAGCTCTCGATGAATTCTATGATGTGAAAATGATTCAAACAGAATTTAAAGACTTTTATAAAAAATAGAACGGTACATGGATCCACCTGGATCATACATGGATATGAAATTTTAGGTTCTCTTCAACAAGTTTATACTTGTTTATTTAGATGACATAATAGTGTTCTTTAAGAATGTATATGAGCACATGATTCATCTTAGACACATGTTTGAAAGGTGTAGGTAATTTGGGGTGTCTCTTAATCCCAAAAAGTATGTTTTCTCTATTCATGAAGGTAGGATTCTTGGATACATGATTTAAAAACATGGTACAAGTATATATCTTAATATGATAAATTCAATTCTTTCATTTTCCTCACCTAAACATAAGAAATCTTTGCAAAGCTTCTTAGGCAAGATCAATTTTATAAGAATTTATATTTCATATTTTTCCACTTTAGCTAAGCCACTTACAACCATGATAAAAAAGGGTTAGAGTTTTAGCTGGTCCAAATAAGGATTATGGAGATTTGAAGAGATAAAAAATCTATAGCTAGTGCTCCTGCACTCTTAAACCTTGATTTCACAAAGGATTCCTTATTGTACACTTATGCTAACATTGACACAATTTTAGGTATTCTCATGCAACAAAATTAAGAGACTTTAGAATAGCTAATTGCTTTCTTTAGTCAAGGCTTAGAAGAATATGAAACAAGTTACTCTTTTATTAAGAAGCATGTTCTTTCAATTATAAGGTATCTCAATAAGCTTAGATACTTTTTGTCCAATAATAAGATACATCTGATGGTTGCACATCCAAGTATCAAAGATTTCCTCTTGAACAAGGATATAAATTACAAATGATCTAGTTGGATAACCAGGATAATGGAGAATGATGTAGATATCAAGGTCAAAAAGTTGGTTAGAGGCAAAGGACTTTGTGAACATCTATCCCAAGACTTGCAAGAGGCTAATGGATTAGTTATGGTGTCAAATGATGAAGAAGTTGCATCTAATTACACCTCACCTTCTAGCTAGTTTCAAGACATGGTAAGATACCTCTAGAATGGTATTTATCTTTCTCATCTAACCCATTCAAAAAGGAGATATTTTAGATTATAGTCAATTCCTTTTCTCCTTATTAATAGTGTTTTGTTCAAGAAAGATATCAATGGCATGTTTCTAAGATGCATAGAGCCAAGTCAAACATAGAGATTTCTTGAGTAGTTCCATAATGGACATGGTGGAGGACATTATTCATCTAGATCAATAGCCCATATGATCATGAGAGGTGGGTATTATTGGCTAAAAATATTTGGTGATTGTCATGCATGGGTTAAGAAATGCAGATAATATATTATGTTTGTTGGAAAGGTGAAAATTACAGCCTTACCTCTCAAACCAATTATAGTGAATCAAACCTTTGTTCAATGGGGATTACACTTTATTGGTCTCATTATCCCTAATTCAAGCTTAGGGCATAAATGGATATTGACTACTACAGATTATTTTACTAGATGGATAAAAGCAGTGGCATTGAAAGAGGCTAGTGAGTCCAATGTTTTGGATTTATATGAAGATTTGATTACTAGATTTGGAGTCCCTTTAACCATCATTTTTGAATATTTTATGGCCTTTTTAGGGTCTATAATTATCCATTGGGTAGTTTAACATAGTTTTTTTCTTAGTATTTCATCAAATTATTATCCACAAGATAATGGCCTCACTGATTCCACTAATAAGAACCTATTGAATATCATTAGGAGAATTGTTGAAAACAATCAGAGGTCATGGAATCTCAAATTAAAGTGATCTATGTGGACTGATAGGATAACCTATAAAATATCAATAACCAATTCTCCATACAAGTTGGTATATGGTAAGGAATTAATAATGCCCATTTCTCTTGAATTTTCTACTTTAGAATTAATGTATCAACTTGAGATTTTTGAGAATGAACCAATAGAAATTACATATGTTGAGATCATGGATATATAAGAGACAGGACATCAATCCATGTTGGCCATAGAATCCCATCAAGCACAAGTGAAGAGATATTTTAACAAAGGAGCTTCTTCAAGAGACTTCAAAGAGGGAGAGGGATAAGGATAGAGCTAAGCTAGGAAGGCATACAAAGTTTGACTCTCTTTGGAGTGGTCCATACATAGTCTTTAGCTACAAATACCACAATACCTTCCAAATTTCAAACATTGATGGTGAGGACCTTCCTATACCAATCAATGGGATACATCTGAAACACAATTATTGTGGAAAATAAATTCCTTGTAAATAGTTAATTGGTCTTATTTTCCCCTAAGTATTGTTTTAACACATTTAGTTTATTCTATTTTATCCAAAATAAGTACTTTATTTGCATATGTACTTTGATTAGGTTAGTTTTCCTAGTTTGTTTATTTCTTTGTTTGGTAGAATTAATTATCCTTGCAAGTCAATAGGGTTTCTTGCAGTCATGGATCAGAGTCATGTCAATGGTCCATGTATAATATAAATGGTATGAGTTCTCAAGCATAGTAGGTATGCTACCCAGCCAAGTCACCAAAGATGTTGGCCAAAATTGGCCTACATGCCTAGTTCAGAATGTGAATCTGAGTAGAGTCTTGATTGACAAGTGACCCAATGTCACAAGGAACATATATAATTCAATAATAAATCACATAACATTTGTAACATTTTGAAATAATTTTAATAGGCTTAAAGTGTAAATTTGGTGAAATTAAGAAACTAGACCATCATCAGGATGTCATTTAGAAATGAGTGGATCAAGTTGGTTGTGCATTTAATAAGTTCACCTATAAATCCTTATAGGCTAAAAACTTCCATGGACATGAAGTATTTTATGCCAAGATCATGTTCTGTATATTTCATGTATTGATGACATTATTATCTCATCATATAAGTCTTTATAGTTGAATAAATAGAGTGAAACATTCACATACATGTCAAGTTAAAGCCTCATAAAGTAGACATTCGTAATCAAAAAAACCTTTAAAAGGTTTCAATTTGATCAAAATATAATGATGTGCATGATCTTAGAGATTGATAAGAAGATCTAACGGCACATGCTAAGTCAAAAGGGTCAAAAGGCCCTTCAAAAAAGATCTATGGTGTGCATTCATTCATACATTTAGATCCAACAGTGAGAGCTAAGTCAAAAGGTTAGTATATAATGCACAGGTGATAAGTGGCATAATATCACTAGAAGGATCTTGATCCAATCTTATGTGGTACAATATTGAGGTAGTAGTCCTAAGTATATCTGTGGTGCACATTCATTTGTATATCTAGATCTAATGGTGTGAGTTAAAGTAAAAGAGTTACAGGATCTAAATCAAAGGCTCACATTCATTGATAAATCTAGATATAATGTATGAGTTAAATTCAAGGATTCAACATATCATGAGGATAAACAAGGATAAGATAGTTTGGCATAAATTGATATGTCTGAGTTGGCAATTGATATCCAATAAAAAAAGGGCAAATCTAAAAGCTTCTAGTGGAGGTCAATGAACCAATTTTTGACCTAGGAAAATGAAGGTTTCAAAGAGCCATGTCACCATTAGAGATCAATCAAAAATAGATGTAGTCATACATGCAAGATGGTTAAGGATAAATCTTTATCACCATTAAAGTTTAGATAGAACCTCTGGGTAGTAATTTAGAAACTATCGACCCTTTAGCAGGATTAATCCATTGATGTGTTCATTTCTCTTCTAGATTGCATATCCTTGCGTGTAGTAGCTTCTTGGCTCTCACATGCTTTAGAGGAAAAATAGGTCTTTTTGGGCCTAATATAGAGATCAAGAAAGACTAAATTTCTATAAGACTTTCATGGATATTATGACTATGTGAAAACTGATAGATTGGGTTGGTTTCAATCTATGGTGGACCTATGTTTAGGTTGGAGAAAATATAGACATAAATGTAATTATGGGGAAGTGCCTCATCTTTTGATATGATCAGATTTTTGATAAATAGGTACTTATGGAAATCTAAAGTAGATGTGGCATGAAGACGTCAGTTCTAAGATATGAGAAGTTTGTCCTTATCAGTAGATCAAGTAGAAGGTGGCATGGAGTTATAATGAGGTGACCTAGTGGATAGATAAGTACAATGGGCATTAAATTCTATTACATATATTTTAAAATATTGATTCTTTCTTGATAAGATCATGACTTAGTAGCCTTGAATTGGTGCTAATCCATCACAACTTCCCCTCTCTTCTCCCTATTTTCTATATATGTTCCATCTTATTCAACATTGTAGCTCTCTCTAGAAATTTTTAGATAAGAAATCTATAAGATTTTCTAGAGAAATAGACTCTTATTCTTTAAATTGCTTAGGCTATGCCAAACTTTGTACTGTAACACCTTTTGATGCAATAAAGACTAAATTCCATCATTTTTGCAAACTAAATTAAAGTGTGTTCTATGAAATCATGTACTATTTTTAGGTATGCAATAAAGACTAAATTCCATCATTTTTGCAAACTAAATTAAAGTGTGTTCTATGAAATCATGTACTATTTTTAGGTGAATATATGATTTCCTTACCTATGTATAATTTTCCTCACCTTCATTAAGTGCTTTTAAGTCCTCATAGGTCATTTTAAGTGCAATATATAGTTTATTGATTAGCTTGGAAGTGGATATTTGCCCTCTCATGCTAGTTTGATAGTTGGTCAATGCCTTATTGTGAAATTATTATGTGAAACTAATCTTCTTTGGTCTTGAATGTGTATTATAGTGTGTCTTGTGCAAAGTATAAGTGTTCTATTTATTTGTGCATCACCTCATTTTATAAGCTTTCATAAATTGTTTTTACTCTCTCTCCCCTTTTACAAGCAATTATTAGTTTAAGTCTAGTTTAGGTGATAGATCCAGAAGGAATCTAGCCTTCTCTAGAGGTTGACCCAAGTTTAGGTGACCTAAAACCTAAGGTTATTCCCATGTTGGACTAGATTTATGTAAGAAGACTTGAACAATCTCCTTACTTAGCTAGGGTACAATCTATGACACCAACATAAAAACCTTTAGGGAATGGCTTTGGCATGGGACAACTAATCATATTAATAGTAACTAATTTTTAGAATACCGACTCAATTGGATCTCCAAGATCACTAAAGACTATTTTTAGCTTTTCTTATTGGAGAATTTGGTGTTTGCAATTGAGGAGGTGGGAACACTTGCATACATGGAATTGGTTATATTCATGGAACTGGTTGAACTTATAGAATTGGTTGCATATATGGGTTTAGTTGGGAATATGGAGTTGGATAAGTAGATGGTGTTTTAACTATTTGTACATGGCATGAATCAGCAACTCCATGGCCAATAACATCCTTGTTTATGGTTATAGGCTTTGGGTTTTTCAAAAGTATTGGTCTGAGGTGGTGTAAGAACCTACATTTGAATTAGAATTTAGATTTGGTTTTGGTCTTGATTTTGATTTTGTATTTGGTTATAAATTTGGTTTTTATTAGGATAAGATAATCTAGTTATCCCCTTATTAATAAGGGCCTTCTCAATTTGTATTCCCCTTTTAATGATCTCCTCAAATGTGTGAGCACATTGAATCTCAAGGTGATAAGATATATCACTATGTAAATTTTTACTAAACATAGTTATCAACTATTTATTAGGTAATTTGTGTGTGAAATGGCTCACAACTACTCTCCATTATTGTAATTAGTTTACAAATATCTCACTAACCCTTTGTCTGGCCTAAGCCAAATCAACCATAGTAACCTCATGTTTGATATTTTAAGATAAATTTAGTATAAATTAATCTTAAAGGTTATCAAAGTTAAATATAGAATTATTTAGCATTTTGATAATCCACTCCAAGTGCTATCCATATAAGATTTTGGAGAAAATTAGATGCAAGTAGACATCGTTATAGGCCATTAGTTGGAAAATAATAAAGAACTCATTCAAATGCTCCCTAGGGTCACCTTTCCCCTTGTATTTATCAATTTTTTGTGGTTCATAACCTTTTGGAAATGGTATTTAAAGGTACTCCATGTTGAATGGATACAAACATACTTCATCTAGTTTAAAATTTTTATTTTGCTTCCTAGTTTGAATGGTTGTAATTGCATCCTTCATTTGTTTTAGTTATTGGGTTAAAAAACTAAATGGTACATTTTTTTACAATTATGGTTGGGTTGTTAGAGGTGGATTGATTTTACCAGGGTCTAATGGAGGAATGTGGTATTATGTAATATGATTTTGGTTGATCAACCATCCTAAAATACATATCCCTTGGATTAGATTATTTTTTTTATATGGTATGTGTTATTGATAAATATTCTGGATAGAATTGGCAATATGAATTTGGTTTAGAGGGAACTATGGCTAAGATGGAGGTATTTGGCCTTGTGGAATGTACTATGCATGTTAGGTTTGAATATGAACATGTTGTTGACTAGTCAAACCCTATTGTATAAAAGGCATCTGTTATTAGATAGAGGTCTATTACTAAAGGTATTGAATGTTAGGCCCTTGGTGAATGTGAGGTTTTTATTGGGAAAAAGGAAATGATTGCTTAGCAGGGTTAATACCTTGTTATTGGGTGAATACTTGCTGACTATTTGGTACTTGTTGAATTTTTGGCACTTATTGGTAACCAACTACTTGTTATTTTTGACTAAATAAGATATGTTATAAATTAGATAATCTTTGTAATGGATTTGCCACTTATTATGGTGGAACATTAGTCTCTATTTGTTGTTGTGGAATGTTAGTTTCCATTTGTTAGGGTGGAATAAGGTTGACCACCTATTGAGGTGGAAGATTGGTCACCCCCTATTTGGGTATAATGTTGGTTTATGTTTGGTTATTTGCTACCTACTATGTAGTTGAGGAAGTAGCTGATGGATGATTAGTCATTTATTTTATATGTGAACTAGACATTCCTACCCCCTGCTATGGTGAACCACTTAAGATGTTTATAGGGGAATATTTTTTTAAGGTGATATGTTATATATTCAACCCAACATAGTGTGAATTAGGGTATACTTATGTGTTATCCACAACATTTTATAAAGGATATTATTTACGAGCCCTAGTTTCTTCCCCAATGATCAGGGTATTAAACATGTCCCTAACATGGGTACTTTGTGAATGGGTCTATGTTTGTATTAGTATATCTCAAAGAGTTAGTTGGCACCCAAGTTGATAGATTTAACTCTATGAGATATATGTTGGTAATGGTCATGACTATTTCTATGCTAATTTCGCTTTCTACATTCAAGAGAAAAATAAGAAACTAAGAGATGGTCAAGGCTATGTGTACCTGGATGTAGTCATGCGCACCGTAATCCAGATGCTGTGAAAACTCCTCTTTGGCTATGGAGGAATGACACCTATAAAGAAAAGAGACTTGGACAAAAGAGGGTGTTAGATAAGGATGTGGTGGGTTTCCAAGCAAAAGCCTGATCCCAAAAGTATGAAGACTTCCTTAAGGGATATCAACCCACTAGTCAAAAAAGAAGTGTCTGATAAACAACAGAATGATAAAGAACTGAAATGATAAAAGATGGAAATGAAAAGGACGTAAAGGCTTACCTGAAAGATGTTGTCAGACTGGTCACAGTCACCGGCGTCGGTGGTCCTACCGATGTCGGTTGTTGAAGCCTGCTGACATCGATTATGTTGTCGACGTCGGTTGGGGAAATGGCCGACGTCAGTCAGGGCAGTAAGCTTGGATGGGGTTTGGTCAGGGCTTTGGTTTGTGGACAGGTTCTGGTTAGGTCTGGGTCTGTTTGAGTGGTCTGAGATGAAGTTTTGGGCTTGGTTGAATGGTCTGGGGTCTGGGTCTGAGAGTCTAGTCAAATGGACAGAATGTCAAATGGACAGAAGGGTAGAGGAGGCCAATAGGGAGATAGGGAAATAAGGATTCAGGTCTGGGAATAGTCTAGTCTGGGGGGAAATGGTGTTGAATCTAATTCATAATACTTAGAAGCAAATGACTAGAAAAGATAAAGAAAACATAGACAATATACTTACCTGTGGCTTGTTGAAGGTGTGCTATTAATGATTCTCATACCTGTTGTTGATGCAGCCTGTGTGGAGAACATGTTGATGTTGTAGAAGTCTGATGCTATTGCTGAGAGAGAGAGTGAGAGGCTTGGCTGAGAAATTGGCAGATTGATTGGTAGAGTGGCGGATGGTCTAAGACTCTAGATTCTAGATTTGTGATTAGCTCCCAAGATTTAGAATTTTTGATTAGAAGTTTGTGATTAGCCATGGATAGGGTCAGAAGCCAGTTTAAGTAAACCGACGTCGGTGATCCCGCTAGCATCGACTGACAGTTGACCAACGTCGGTGGGTGCAGAATGAGTAAAAGGACCAACAAGCTCGTTCTCCATTCGCTAGGTGCATGATCCGTAAAGGAATTGGTGAAGGTTAGGATAAATACGCATGAGAGTTGGTTAGGTTGTTGGAGAGGAGTAAGAATAGGTCTTGGGTGAGTCATAGAGTAGGAAATGGTCCAAGGCGAGGTGTCCTAGGCGAGGTGTCATGGGTGATGTGTCCAAAGAAGGGGGGTTAATTCAAAATAAGTTTATTATTTTAAATTAGTAATTGCATGGTTTAGGAATGGGTTAGGAATGGACCAAGGGGGGAATGAACAAGGGTTAGACACGATTTCAATGTCTACATTTGCCCCTTTTTGTCTTATTGGTTGTTCTGAACAAACTGCAAGACAAAAATAGGAGTTGGTTGCCCCAAGTATGGGATGATGTGGATTGCCCTTAGGTATGGATGAGGTATTCCCCCTCAAAGCGAGAGTCAAGGGAAGGGAACCTGATGTCGGGTGCTAATTTTGACAAAAGGTGGATGAGGAAGAAAAGAGTGAGTGAAAATGCTGCAATAGTTGTGATTGTGCGCATACCACTTCACGAGATAGGTAGATCAAATGGTCGCAGTCAAAAGGTTGAGGAGTGCCAAAATTGAAATAACTGGGCCCCAACATTAGTCGTAGCTGATCGAGTTATTCAATCTAAGTTGTAGCTCCAAATGGTCATCGTGTTCCAAGTATCTTGGGCTCAGGAAGTGCTCCTAGAAACACAAAAATGTCACAAGTAGTGTTGATCAACTGGCTTGTGATCCTATACTTGTGAGGGTCCAAAAATAAGGTCTGCAAACAATTTTGTTATCTATTCATGAGGTAGCATGTGTACAAACAAAACCAAGTGAGAGTTGTCTCAGAAGTGGTCAGGGTCTGAGGAGATAGGCGTGATCTCCATGGTCGCTGGTCAATGGACGGAGGCAAAAGTGATCTCAAGTGTGCCCTAGGGGGCCAAAATGACTTGTACTGGAGGGCTGACTGATTGGGGGCATGATTTTGGGGCAACGTAAAGGAATTGGTGAAGGTTAGGATAAATATGCATGAGAGTTGGTTAGGCGGTTGGAGAGGAGTAAGAATAGGTCTTGGGTGAGTCATAGAGTAGGAAATGGTCCAAGGCGAGGTATCCTAGGCGAGGTGTCATGGGTGATGTGTCCAAGGAGGGGGGGTTAATTCAAAATAAGTTTATTATTTTAAATTAGTGATTGCATGGTTTAGGAATGGGTTAGGAATGGACCAAGGGGGGGAATGAATAAGGGTTAGACATGATTTCGGTGTCTACAATGACATGTAAATTCCTGTCTAAGTTAAGGTATGTTTGGTATGCTTGTTACATTTATGTCATTTCATCATTAATTTGACCTTTTGATTTTCAAAGTGTAATAAGTTATTATTTATTCATTGGTATGAGGGTCTAGTTATGGATAGATGATGCATGTTTAAATGGTATAATGGTAGGTGTGTTTTTAAGATCTCTAACCAAGATAGGTAAAATTTTATGTAAAAAGTTGATTGGTAATTTAGAACCTACTTATACTACTCTGATAAGCATTTTTTCTCTATTTTCCAAGAGATGATGATCAAATAAGTAAGGATCATAAGTAGTCTAAATTAGAATATTCACATAGTAAGGTTGATGTTGTTAGACCTGTTCCATGCTAGGTGGTACTCTAGCAAGGTACTACATAGTTTTATCTTGCTCTTGCCCTAGATAAGAAGGTGTATTGTCAAGATAATTTGCTAATGGGTCTTGGATATATTATTATATTGGGTATCATATGTGGGATATGGATCCATCTCATATGTTATTTCATCTACATATGGATATTAAATAAAAGGGTCCCTTGTGATAATGTTTTCATTCTATTTATTATACATCATTCCACTATGTGTATAGTGAGGCATGGTTGAATAAATGGTAAATGTCTCATGAAAAGATTGGTCTATCATTTCAAATGTTTAAAATTTGGCCTAAAATGGAAAATTGAAACAAACTTGGTTGTAGTCTAAATCTATCACAAAAAACACACTTAGCTCTTAAAAAGAGGTCTAAAAGTGAAATGTGAACATAGTCTTGGCAAATGTCTATACTAGGTCTCAAGGTAAATTTAGAATGCAAATGTGAAACCATTCTTTGAAAAATGTATTGAAATATCTAAAGGTGAAACAAACTTGGTCTATGTCTAAGAATGAATGTGTGATAGGTATTTTTCCAGAGTCACAAAGTTAGTATTAGAAATGAACTCAATCTAGATACAAAACTTGAAATTAGCCTAAATATAATGAAATTGGTATGATATAAGGAGTGCACTTGGTCGAATTAAACTTGGAAACTAGGTCAAAAGTGAATTTGGTCTAAAATAAACATGAAATTGGAAAAAAAAAAGGTTTGAAGTTATTCTAGGCAAGAAATCCAACTCAAGTATCACAAACTAAGTGAAAAAATTAAAAAAAGCAATCCCAAGTGATAAGAAATACTCAAATTTAGAATAGTTATGTCTTGGTATTATATTTCAGAATTGGTTTGAGAAGGTAGCTTAACTCTTGGCATAAGTTTCAAAGGTCTATGTGAATGACATAAGCATGCTAGATTTGAAATGAGCTCCACACTTTTAGGATGATTGAAACTTGGTAGAGAATAACTCCAACTAATCTAGGTAAAAATGGAAAACATAAAAAAACTACTTAGAAACAAAGGGCACAAATGCTTTTCAATATTGTTTTGAATAAATAAAATAGTTTGAAATAACTTTGGTAGCATAATACTTCTTTGTGCAAAGTGGTGTTTCTAACATGTGTTCATTTGGTTTATTTAATTTGGAAAATTAATTTTGGACTCAAACAAAATAATTAAAAAGAAGAGTTAACACCTAAGAGCATGATCCTACACTAAAACTGATAATTTGTATGCATAGTATTTGACTAAGTTTTCATTGATACACCAGTCTTGAAAGGAATTAATTATTAATCCAAAAATGAAAGAGCACATGTAGGTAGTGTTTTTTAATTCCCCCTCTACCTCTCAATAATTGATACATGGTAAATAACTTAAAGTGATGAAGTAACTCGATATTTTGTAGGATAATTTATGGTAAGTGGGGTCAATTAAGCTAAATTTTCAATTTGGCTTAACTAGATAGTCCACAAGTACCTAAAAATACTTGGGAAAAAAAATCATGTCAATTAGATCCAAACCATATAGCTTGTTATGTAAAAGTCTTGTCCTTTACACTTTGACTTCAGCCATGTACTATTTAGTGAAGTCTAATGTTTGGACCATAGCATGGCCAGATAACCCATTGGACTTGTTAGGCTAACTACTTAGCCACTATCTAATCTAATGGAACATCTAATTTATATAACCACTAGAAAGTGGGGTTGGAACAATGCTAGGAGATGAGTTTTTGGTCAAAGTCCTCCTAAATAACCTATGAGAAGGTGATGAACCCCTGATCATAAGATAAATAATAAAATAAATGAAGAACTAGGTCATTTTTGAGTCACCCAAGTCTTTAGAAATAAGGGGAGAGCATGCATGACATTTATTTAGTTTTGACTTGATAAAACACGTAAAAAAATACATTTTTGGTCACCTAAGTTCCCTAAAGGGAACAAAGGGAAATAATATGTGTAAGATTTTACTAAAAATTAAACTGAGTGCTTTAAAAAAATGATTAACACCAAGCAAGGTGCTCTTAGGATCTCTAAGTCTAAATGTGATTATTCTTTTTAGAGAACATATTGAAATGTGATTTAATTTTGGCCTTTGTTGAAACTTTGAAAATTATTTTCAAGGTTTTAAAGCACCAAAATAAAAGTGAAATGATCTTGTTAATGCTAAAAAATATTCTCTTTTTCTTAATTCCCTACAAAAAATGTTAGAGGATTAATTTGTGTTTGATTATCTAATGAAAATAACCTACAAATTAGCAAATCATCCCCTAAAACCATGAAAAAATTCTCCTTGGAATGATTTTGTAGTTACACAGTCTATGTAAAATAAAAAATTATAGGTAAATAGATAAAATAAAAAGCATAAAAATATAAAAAAAACCTTATAGTGTAGTTCATAGTTTCTGAATGATTTTGTAACTCTCCTCATTGATTTTATAGTTTTCTTTGTCAAATTTTTAGTTCTCCTTGCTAATTTTGTAGTTTCTCAACAAATTCACAATTGTGAATTTATTATGATTTAAAAAATTTATGGCTCAATTTTTCAACTAAATGCCTAAAATTTTCAAATTTATAGAAACCTATATAAACTAGAAAAACACAACATAAAATGATTTCACAATTTTGACTATTATTTTACAATTAATAGTTTTGAATTTGCAAATACACAAACAAGTCATAAAAAATAGTAAAACTATACAAAAATTTCATAGTTTACCCCTAAAAATTCATAAAAAAATGCTTTGAATTCATATATGTTTGGTCTGAAACATAGGTGATTTAATAATTTTTAAAGATAATTTCATATTTTCTTATGATGAATTCATAGTTTTTGGCTCCAAATTCAAAATTCCATAGGTAAAGACAAAATACATAAAATTTATGAAAAAGGTAATTACAAGGTCCTTAATGAGTTTTATTGTCTCCTAAGAGATCCAAATATCCTCTTATGATGAGTGTGGAGTGTGTGGTCCCACTCGGCATGCCATTATGTATGCAATAGGAATTCAAGGGAAAATATACATTAGTCACTTTTTAGTAGAATAAAACATATAAAAATAAGATTAATACAAATAATTCCTAAGCCTAGATACTATGGGGATATTGATTATAGAAAAAAAAACTGGAAGGACAAGAGATAAATCACTTTCACATTCCTTGTATCTCTAAATCATTTGTTGAGATGATAGTTGGATTACTCAGCTTATGTCCAAATAGATTCCTCATCAACAATCTTGTTTTAAAAATATAACCTCCCCTTTATCCATTATGGTTATTTTATTGTCATGTATTGGTCTATGAAGCTTATTTTATAAATTTTACATAATAACTTTAGAGAAAAGAGCTTGTTGGAAGTGAGTGTTAGACCTTGTATTTATAGGTTTCAAACTAACTCCAAACTAGGTATGATTATGTTTTGGATAACCCTAGGTTATAATTGGGAGTCAAAATGAAATAAATAGTGTCCTTAATTATGCATTTATAGAGGCATGGCTCAACATTTTTGATTTGTAATGTATTTATATTGATATTTTATAATTCTTAACTTTGAGGATGATGATGTCATTATGACCTCATTTTCCTTTGATATTTTATGAATTTTGATTTTTAAAATTACAAATTCACTAATTCAACATGGATTATTTAACTAAGAATTTAATTTTATCTACTTGGTTAATTACTTCTACTTAAGCTTTTGCTCATTTCAAGAATTTGATCAAGTGTCCTACTTAATTAGTCAAAAATGTTAGTTTATTAGAGTATAACCTGACTAGGGATGAATCCATCGAAGTTTATCATTGTGTATAGGGTAATACCCAAACGAGTATTTTTGGTGTAATTCTAGACACTTACATCTAATGTGCAAACAAATTTGGGATGTTTAGTGATTTCTAGGTTTAATTTGCATAGTTTGGTAGAAACCAGTCTGTCACTCTGCTTAGACATGAAAGTGGCTGAAAGTGTCTACAATATTTAATATATTTGGATATATGCATAATTTATAATGTTTTTGCATATTTTAATTACCCTCATGCGTATTTTAGTTAAAATATAAAAATATGAAAAATATAACAGTAATAAAATACCACAAAATTTGTTTTTAACCAATATTCTCTAATATAAAATATAATAATTATCCCTAAGGTGTGAAAAAATATACAATAATCCTTAAGGAGTAAATAACTCTAGAAGATCTCCTTATATGGGAATGCCATTTTTAAGGGTCCAACCTATAATATGCTTATACCAAATAATGTTCACTCCACTTACTTAACATACTTATATAATATGATTATTATTTATATATAGTTACCCTTAGTGATAATGGATGGGTAAACATATAATACCAACATAGGCCAACTCATTTCCAAATATAATTAATTTCATAAGTTAACATTCAACCATATATTTGGTCTAATATAACTATCTAAGTGGAAAGTGTGCTACATTTATACATCTACATCAATGCATATAAATTGCAATATCATATCCATAGGTACATAACATGTCATCCCTTATTGACATGCCCCCATGAAACATTATAATAAACTAAGTAATGGATGTTCCTAAAATCATTTCACATGAACCATCATGATCTATCATCAAAATAACTGTATGTGAGATTGATGGGTAATATCTCTCTAAAAGTGGTTCTAAATACCACTGCACTACTCTAATTCCAATCATGACCATAACTATTTCTCCTTGGCTTGCATACATAGTCATAGTGATTTTTCCTTTAATTCCATTTACCATATTAAATTTCATTACTTTGATTCAATTTATGACCTTATTTTTTCATCTTTGGATTACATTCACTTTCATAGATTTTTTCCCATTGATTCCACAACATTCTTAAAGTTATTTTTCTTTTGACTCCATTTATATACATAGTTATTGGTACTCTTATTCTTTGTATAGATCGAATTATTTCTAATTTGGTACTCCCTATCATGCCTACATGATGGCTACCTCTCATGATGATGGTTTTCTCTATATTCTACACCCTTCGTCTACTTTTCTTTTATGTTTACCTTCTCAAAAATAAATTGTGTTATATGTACCTCTTTAACCTTTTCTATTGTCATGTTTTCCTCTTCCAGTTTTCTTTTAATTGTGCCTTTTTTCCTTAAGAATATGAAGTTTTATCTTCAACATGTTCCTATCCTATAAAATATTATTGTTCTACTTATTATTCTTCCTCATTCTCTTTTTTATAATCTTTAGATTCATCCTCATTCATTGCATTGATATGTCTTTGTGTCTCACTGTTTGATATCTTACAAAGTTACCATATTTATTATATACCAAATCCTCATGAAATTATTTTGAAAATTAATATTTATTGTTTCCACATTCTCTAACCAAGGATATATAAAAATAATATCTAAACCATCCACATCCAAACCATTAAAATATAAATACAAAACATATTTTTCCACGTAAACATCAAATTTTAAAAAACATGGATCTTTCTACTATCTTTGATTTTTCTTGATATTCTTCTATAGAACCTATATATGTTGGTCCAAGTAATTGTTGATGAATTTATACCTATTTTCTAATCTTATGTAACAATCAACTTATTATTTTGAATGCATCTATAAAACCTAAATATTAAAGTTACCTTCTTTGGAGTAAAATTTATTGAATACTTATCCACCATCTCCCTTTATGCATTATCGTGATCCCCCACATATCCTTATATATCATGTGTATCCTCTTTATCATTATCACCATAGTCATCCTTATTTTATATATCTTATTTTTTCCTCATCATTTACATCCTCATCCTTATCATCATAACCATCATCATCATCATCATTGTGTTTTACCTCTTATTCTACACTAGACTCAATTTTCATTTCTTTATCTTTATAATATTGTCTTCCTCTTTTATTTCTTTAATATCATATAAATCCTTGTCTTCATCTCCATTATCAACACTGTTTTATTCCTCTTATTTTATGTCATATGTATTTCCTACCTCCTCATCCTCATCATTTTTCTTCCTCTTCTTCTATATCATCCTCTTCATCATCATCATTATCATACTCACCAAACATTATTTTCTTCTTAATAATCTTTATTTTGAAACACCCTTTTAAGTCTACTTCATTGTGCATCTCCAATTTGGGTGAAATATCAAGAATTACATGTAAAATTTTTATTTTGATAGGTTATTCTTCATTTTCCATATTTTTTTTAAAAATGTGTTATTTATTCCTAACCAAAAATTAAAATAACCTTGTTGTGCAATGTATTTTCCCTCTAAATAAAAACTTTCCTATTTTGGTTATACTATAAATCATCTAAATCAAAACACTAATAACCATATATATATATATATATATATATATATATATATATATATATATATATATATATATATATATATATATATATATATATATATACACACACACACACACACATACATATACATACATATATATGTATGTATATGTATGTATATGTATGTATGTATATGTATGTATGTATATCTATATATGTATGTGTGTGTGTATATATATATATATATATATATATATATATATATATATATGACAATCCTATAACATAAATATCATCCTTCCAATCAAACATAGGTAGCTATGTGATCCATAATTCAAATGAAAACTAAGGTTTAAAGAACACTTTTAATTATTGGATCTCATTTACTACCCTAAATATGAGAATAAAAACATGTATACAAGTGTATGTAGTGATTCCATTTAAATTTAAAAAATTATATATAATTTCCTTACCCATAATGAGATATGAATATTATTCTAGGGCCATGTCTTAAAAAATAAATAGATTAGAAATTTTGAATGCCAATTTCTAATGGACACACCTTCCTCAGTATTTATCATTATTTTTAGTATGATCGCTTCTCTTAAACATATATTTATAATGGTATAACATTCCTCCCATTCAAAAAACTTGGTAGGGAGAATGAATATTCTCAAGATAACTAATTTTCCCCTAATTTTGTATCAAAAATTGTTTCCAATAGTGTTAAATTACCCAAACATATATCCCTCGATATTACTTAGAATATTTAGTGTGACATTTTTAGGAAATATATTGAAAATATTTTTATATCAATGTAATATTTATGAGAATAAAAATATTATAGTGGGGAAAATAAATCTTCTAGAGTTTATTTATTTTTCCCTCTTTTTGGGTTTAATGTATTTTTCAAAAATCAAATCATAGGTAAAATTTGCATGATTATATTCCCATCAATATTTTTTAGACTCCTCAATGTGACCCTTTTTCATAAATATCTCAATTTTTTTTCTCAACCATTTAAAAAACACATTAATCAAACACGTGTGAGGAGATTGAGTTTATGCAAGACAAATTATTTCTCCTTGAATAAGATGAAATATTACACAATTTTCCCAATAAATGTTTTCCGCTTTATCCAAACCATGACTTGGATACTAATTAGAATAATCAACACATATAAAGTCATAAATATGGAAAATATTATCCATAATATGTAGAATATAATAGAGATCACAACACAATAGATGTTTGTGGGTTAATATGCCTCAATTTTTAATATACTCATAAATATAAAAAATTCCCTTAGCATATGGAAACACCATAAAATACTACTTAATTAAGGAATAACTCTAAAATATTTCTTGATATGACAATGCCACTTCAAGGGAGAAAACCTCCAATATGCTTCTAAAAAATAGAATGCTCTCCACTTATTTTACATACCTCACAATAATATTCATATTAGTTATATATACTTATTATTAATAATAATAATGTAGGGTTAAACTTTTAATCCTAAAATAGGCCAAATCATTTCTAAATATAAATAATTGCATAAATTATCCATTTAACTTATATATTTGATGTGATATAATTAATGGAGATGTGTGCCATATGTATAGATATCCATCAACTCGTATACAACATAGCCATCAACTCATATATAACATAATACTATATCTATATGTACATAAAATACATACCGTATCTTATTTACTTTGCATGCATATCAAAACATACTTTATTTTCCACTTTATTTCTCTACATTCACTCAAACCCATATTTTTTCTACTTTTTCTCTTCTATATATCATGTTAATGTATGTTGTGAGTATACACTTGTTTCAAATGTTATTATTATTATTTTTATGTTGGATGTGTTATCTTTAATGAAATTTTAATTAGCTTAATTACATTTATATCATTTCCTCTTTGGTTTTTCTTCTCATCACTAGTGGTTTATTTCTTATAAATCAAATTCAAGTACTTTTTTTATCATGCAAGAATTTCATAAGGTGCTATGGATGCAAAATGTGTAGGATTGGAAGGTGAAAATGAAATATTCTTAAAGTATATGTTATTTAGTATTGTAATATATAAATAGATACAATATCAAATAAATTAATTGATAGAAATTAAAAATCCATACTAGTTTCAAATTCTATTTGGTGCACATTAATTAAACAAACAAATAAATTGAAAGATTTGAAATTTTGTAACTATGAAGTTTTTTGTACTAGATAAAGTGAAGTGGGAAATATTAGGTTTTAAAAATAAAAATTCTCATGGATAATGTGTTCAATTATTAAATTTGAATTTTTAATCCTTTGTAGTCTTAGTGATTAAAAAGTAAAAGATTGTGCAATATAGAGATCATATCAGTTGATTAAATAGATGGATAACATTTTTTTGGATATTAAAAACTTATAAACCTTATATTGTTTTGAATTAATTATTTTATTTGATATTTTGATGCCATCCTAAAAATTATTTTTAGGCCATATGATGAACAACCATGATTTTAATATTTCACAAAAATCTGGTCATCAACTATAATTATTTAACTAAATTTGGAATGAAGAAGCAATCTCCAAATATCAAATGATATCATATAAAATTTTAAGTGGCCGGAATAAAAAAAAAAGATATGTAATTGATTTGTGATTCATTTAATCCCACATGTAGTTGTGTGAACATCATATTGTTAATAATTTTTTTAACAATCACAAGAATAACATGATATTAAATAAATCAATTCCAAAGACAAATTATAAGCACAAACACATGAAAATCCCTCAATACTATAATTTTTCCAAATATAATGTTTTTTTAACATAATATAACAAATAACAAAAGGAGGAACATGGGTATAAGTCAACCCTTAAGAGAAATAAATTACAAAATAAACTATATTTATAAATCTAAGTAAGATAAATAACACATGTTATGGATATAAGGAAGCATATACATTAATGTTTGTATCTATTTTTGTAAAATCCATTGTAATTATGAACCCAAAATAATCTACACACATGAATAAGTTCTGAAAAAAATATTATACTGAAATCTTAAAAAGACAAATTGAAAAAAACACATCTAGTTTGTGTTGCGAGTGTGGAGACACCCCTATACATGTTTGGAATTAATATAAGTAAAATTAATATGACTCCTTAATTGGGATACTATGATACATTAAATTTAACTATATTTTTCATAATTCCTAGAATAATCAAGTGCATGAGAAGATTAGTAATTATGTTTTTGGAAGTAATTTTTTTAATTGAAAACATTTTTGAATTATATTAATAAATAAATATGATAAATTATATATTCATACAAAAAAAGAGTGGAATAAGTCACACTATGAAATTCATATTAGAGAAGGCCAAAAGATTACATCGACATCTTAATAAAATACAAAACACTTTTAAAAAAAAAGGTGGTGAAGTAAAAGAGCTATTTAATAGAGCCATATATCACAAATTACACTAAGTAGTAGGATAAATGATAGATATAATAGGAGGTGAGGGACCATTTATATTATCACCCCAACATCTCTAATATCAAGCAGCCGAAGGGTTTACAAGCCTAGGTACATTATCCCATCCATCTTATTCCTTTTATTTATTTTTGTCCTCATAATTGTCAATCCTAGAAGGATAAATAGCAAGGGAAAAATGAGGGATATGCATTTATAGTGGTGTAGATCACCAGAGTGACCACCACCATCAATTCTACCATACTAACCAACACCACTAATTCTACCATCTATCCACTACCACTAACACTTTCATAGCCATGTGTTTGAGTTCCCATAGATGAAAAACATCTCAAAGGATAACCACTATGTTGCCTACTACATGACCAAGTCCTCCATTGTGATCCATGCCTATGGCCCCATGGGGGAAACCAATGGTGGGGAAAGTCTATAGGGAATCTACTAACTACACAAAAGGCATTTCCCTAATGATCAATTAGGTTTTGTAGGTGTGTAAGATATATATGAACTTTATTATCTTAAACATGAATCTAAAACATAAATTTAGATTAAAAAATAATCTTGTAAGATGAGGAATAACACTCATACAAATTAACATGGTTAAAAGTAGCATCACTTCTATACTTACATAATTGAAAGATAATTTTAACTTGAAATATATGCCATATCTATAAAATTATTGTAGGAATCATGGCTAAGTCACTTAAAAGAACCATATTCTAGGTAACCATTTTAGGACAAAAAGGTTGGAAGAGGGTGTGAATCCATTTCCTAGTAGACTGGGAAAGCTTTTCAAACTATAAAATATGCTTTAAATATTATGGGTGTTTTCATATAGAATAAAAAGTGTGATGAATAATATTTTTTGCCAAGTATGAACAAATTGAGAGACCTTGGTGAAGAACAAACAATAAGAAGTGTGTTTACTTTCTCTTAGTGATATTTTTCCACACATGATCAAACCTTCTCCAAAAAATTTCAAAGTAATTAATTTTTCATTTTGCATTGAGATTTTCAACTTGAAGAGATCATGGAGATAGGAGTTGATAACCTTAGTAACTAGGTTTTAATACCATTGAAAATGGGTCTCAACATGCCACTTCCAATCAATCCACTATCTAAAATGATTGTACATGTGTATCTTGTGTAAATTAATATTTGGTATACCATTTGTAATTTTCATGATAGACTCTTAATCATTGGCTTGTAAAAAACATTGGTGGTGTATAATATGCCAAGGCTAATAATCTCAAGTTTTATTACAAAACAGGTCAGATATCATATTGATTACATTTCTATAGAGTTAAAGACATTTTATATAGGGATCAAGATCAAAACCCACTAAAAATTAATAATTAGAGACCACCATAGATACTAATAATTAAGATATAGCCTAGATCTAAAACCATTGCTATCCCAAACAAAATACCTTTCAAGAAGTTCCCATGACATTTTGATAATATTAGACATAAATTTTACCATAATGATGATAGGGGCATGAAAGAGCAAAAAAAATTTAAGATTCAATCCCTTCCAAGATCATTTTTCCATGGGACTAACCTGAGTGATACAATTCCTATGGAGGAGTTTTCACTTATCATTACCATTCAAGGCATTAATGATTCATTTATCACATAAGGCATGGCCTTGGATACTGATATATAAAATACCAAGCCATACAAAATATATTTTCTTAAAACATATATCAAAATCTACTTGGTGCAACCCTCAACTACCTTCAGATTTCACTCATACAAAATCCCTCATTCTTGTCCAATTTAACATAGCCAACCTTAGAGGAGGCCCAACACCTTATAGAAATTTTTTGAATATTCCTATTAGTGATAGGAATTTGGAGATGCTGTATGAAGTTTTAGTTTCAACCATTTGTACCATATATTACCAAAAATTAAAGGGATTTACTTGAAAGTAAAAGTGGATGCCAATAAAATTCAATTATTCTCTGGGTTGAATTTAATTCCACTTGTACTATAACAACCAAGTAGGTAAGTTTGAAAAGGAATATCTATAACATTGGGTCTTTTCCATGAATGGAGGATCCAAAAAATAGAAAAATAAATCAATACATTCTATAGTGTTGAATATAGATTACTCATCTTATAATAATGTAAGGATTCATCAAAAAAATGCCCATTAACTATTAAAGAGTGAATGTTGGAAAGTGAGATACCCTTGCCTACACCTTTGGCAGAATAATTAGTTGACAAGTAGATGAATCCTTCGATAGATATTATATAGAGGGATGGATATATAGAAAAACCCTAATGAATGTAATGGAATAGATCAAATTGGTCACATTTAACCCTATTAATGGTAATATAGGCACCTACATCTTGAAATAACATATGATTTGTGCAAAAAACATGACATCTAACCCTAAATATTGAAGCTTGGTCAAAATTAATGGCCATTAAATTATGTAATAAGCTTTATCAAAATAAATATTGAAAAAAAATCATTTGACGAGACTATTTGGCCCACTCCATTCCTTCCCAAATGATACTTTTGTTGTTTTGGATGTATCTATAACATATGAACCCTATTTTTTGAGGGAGAATAATGAGAAGAATAATATATCTAATTTAGAGAGAAAGAGTTTTAGAAATAATATTATGGCAGACATTAAGAAGAGAAATAGGATACCAACTAGTTAAGATCTCCAAATCCCATAGCTTGGGAAAGAATTTTATATTACCTTGGGTAATGATATTTCCAAGTGAATGGGTTTGTATGGCTTCAAGATTATTTTTATAGAAATTTGCACTCACTATATCGCAAAGAATATTATATAATAAATAATAAAACTCATCAATAGGTTAGGATTTATGAGTATCCATATACATGACCACCTCATAAATATCCTCAATATAAATAATCCTATCACATGCCACCTATTGTACTTAATTCAATTTTTATGGAACCACTTGGAGGCATTTTTTGAGAGAAATTTATTATTTAGGTGTGGATGGTTGAGATTAAAACACACCATGATAATGAGATAAAAATTATTTTAGAATATCAAGAAGAAGTGTAAATTTATAGGTAGATTCTTAGATGGATTTCACATGATTAGGTGATTTCCTAGAACGGAGGAGAGAAAAAAAAATTCAAAACTCGATTTGCTATTTTTAGGCAATGTAGGTGATCAAAGTTTTAAAGTCCTCAAGATTTATAATGTTTCTATAATTTGAGATTATACCACAAAAAATAATCCTGCTTTTTAAAACCTTCATTAAATGGTGATAGTTATAGATCTTTTAAAAGCTAGTTGATTTCATAATGTGAGGCTATGTGAGCTCGACACTAGAATATAACAGCTTGTCAGCCATAAATGTAGAGAAATTTCTAAGTCCTATTGATTTAATTTTCCCACCAATCAATCTAGCTAGACGATATAGAGGGCCATCAAGTAATATTCCAAGTTTTGATAATGAGCTTCTAGATCCATGTAATTAATTTTTACTCAATATCAACACCAACAAAGTAGTGTTTTTTATTAAGGTTAAAGGTGGGTTTTTTTAAATAGGGACCCCAATCCCTACATGAAGATCCAATAAAATATAATTACATAGGACTCACTACATTGGAGATGCTTTCCCTTAGAATTATTATTCAAATATAGCAAACCTTTCATGTGAGACCTTAAATTTTCCAAATTTTGAATACCTTCATACATAGCTACTTTGTAACAATTGACCAATTAGTTAATGTAGTTATTTTCCTTATCATTCTCACATTCTAAACCCCCAAACCTATCTCCGAATCTTTGAATTTGATTACTATAGTCTTTTTCCATGTATTTTTTGCTCAAAAATTCATTATCTTACTAAAGGCTTTTGACGTTTCCTTTGAGATCTGAAAACTCCCTCATGAACCATTTCATTATAGATTTATAAAAATATAAATCTTATTCAAATTTTATCATCTTTTTCTTACCCTTTAAAGAGTAAACAATAGAATTGAATGTCTCATTCAGTTTATGCATTTGAGTTCCCATATCTTCCACCCCTACCTCATTAGGAACATCAATTGATTTCCTTCTACCCTTATCAACCTTATCAATTAAATCATTTATTTTCTCCCTTTCAGTGTTATTATGAGGATTTGGCCCCTCCTTGTCTCTTGAAGAACCATATATTAGAATAGGATGCCCATTCAAAGAACTTGATTTATCTATGTTGATTCCATTTTACCAAACCCCCTAGAAAACCTTAGAAATAGTTCTTAAGTGGTTCTTGATGCTACTCCCTTGAGTTTTTGAAGTGTTCTTATTATTATCTTGAGAATTAGGAGGATAATTGCTAGCTAGATATATAATCCAAACTTTCTTATCTTTTTATATATCCTCTTTTCATTTATGGGGTTTGGGCATGTTAGGGGATATCTGATTCATTTCATTAAAATACTTGTGAATGACAAATATGACACCTTAATGTCTAAGAACATAATGTTTACCCTTTTTGAATTTATCAATCAAAGTTTTCAAATATTAAAAGATATAAAAAATCAAGCTTATCAGAGTGACATGTCTAAAATAATTTTAAAAAATAAAAAAAAGACCGACACACCACATTATACATGCCCTCCAATATAATGTATTACATGATATGATAGGACACAGATCCATAGGCTATTGATAGAGATTCTTTGTCAAATTTATTATGTAGCTCCTCTTGTGTTTCACCTTCCAATAAAAAATGTCTTCTCTTTTTTGTAATCTCTACTAGTCTTGTAAAATTTAGTCACCTCTATGTCCAACCTAGTAACAAATTATCATTAGAGTTCACTAGAATTATTTGTTCTGAGTAGCTCATAGTACCCAAATCTTCAAATGTAATCCAATATATTCAAATTTAGATAGTTATTATTTACACAAAGTAGTTATATGCTTAAATAAGTCTATAACATCAATGTAGCATCGATATCTCCTTAGCATCAACACCAACAACATTCTTGACCTAAACCAAATCATATCCCAAATATAGTAATTAAATAATGAAATAATTTTCTTCCTTATTAGTTCAGATGAGCATCTCCCTACTAGAAGGTTTTCCCAATTCATCTTTATCCTTTGTATCAAGTTGTCATCATCATATTTTCAATCACCAACCATCCATCTTATTTGACATAATCAAGGTACAATTATTATAATTTCCATTGAGAAAACCATTATACACCATCCCACCTATTCTCAATTATTATAACCACCTTTGGGTAAATCATTGTGTTATCATACCATGTTTGCAACTATCGGGGTATAATGCTTATAACTTCCTTTGGGAAAACCATTGTACATTATCCCACCTACATTCTCAATGATTTTGACCACTTTTGGGAAAATAATTTTGTTTTAAACCCATCACTTTTCATTTATTTGGTCCACTCATTTCCTTATTTTGAGGGACTATTTTCCAACCCTTTTGCCAACCATTCCCTCAAGGGGGCACATATAGTTCATCCATTTCTGTTGAAGTCATAGGCATGTAATAACTTTTCATTATTTGAGAATATTTTATTGTGCCTATATCTTGAAATGCCTTCTCAAACAAGGGAAAACTATAGACACCTAAAAGTGGCCACCAATGATATCTAACCAAGCTTCAAACCAATTTCTACCAAACATCACAGTTTGGTCTAAAATCACTAAAATGTGATAAATGGTTCAAACTTTTCATATACAAGTGTTGATTTAGGCTAAAGTATCACTACATAGGAAAATTCATTTTATGTGACTATTAGTTCTTCCCAAATCATTTTAATCTAAAATACCAAAAACATAATTTGATGCTCTAAACCACTAAATTCCCCTAATTCAGAAGCACATAACACTTGTCTATTGTATTTTTTTGTCGATAACATCCTAAATGGGATATTGGTATATATACAACTAACATCATCTTATAATTCCACTCTAGTCAAATTTTGACCCAATAATATGAAATTTAGACTAGTTTGATAAGTTGTGCACCAATTTCCAAATAATTACACTAAAATTGTTTAATCTTACTTAGGTAAATTAAACCAAATTATGAGTTTAAATAATAATTCCATGGAAATTATTAAATATTTATTTATTGTAAATTGGTTTTTAATATTTTCAACTTCATGTGACATAATTTTTTGAGGTGCCATCCATAGGCCATAAATACAACAAATATCTAATTAAGCCTTTCCATGCCTCATTAATGACCCTTATTTCCAAATCATGATGAGGATATTTATAGATTTTATTTACATAATTGAATTAATTCATGGCCACACATCTTCATCTTGAGATGGATAATCATGTTTGATCCTAGCCCATTTGGAAAATCTATAAATAGAAGGCCTCACACTCATAATTTTAAGCTTTCATAAGCCAAAGTTAGCATGCACAAATGATTTCAAATATATTCTTATATAGTGTTATTATGCCAAAATATTAAGTCAAGATTAAAAAGCTAAAGACACAAAAGCCAATGATGCCAAGGAGAGAAAAAGATAGCCAAGCTTTATTACCATAGAATTTTTTAGCACAATCCAAGTAAGCCAACAAAGAGATCTCTTAGATCATTCAAGAAAGGTAAAAAAGTTTTTTTATTGTATTTTAATTGTACTTTTTTAATGGTTTTCATTCACTAAGCTCCCCCTAAGATCTAGGCTTAAGCTGTTAGTCCATTAGATTTTTTTGTATTTGATTTCATCTACTAAAATGATTTGAATCTCCCCTTATTGGATTCCTATGTGTTGGTGCATTTATTTTCTTTATTATATTTACTTGTATTTATTATTTAGATTAGTGCACTAATTACGTATTTTAATTATTTTATTATGTTTATTAATAATTTATATTAGATAAGATAAACTTGCTTAGCTAGTAGTCAACTTAGACACCTATCTTGTTATCGTAGAGTTGCACTCCACTATTCAGGATAAGATAGGATAAGATTGATTAATTAGTAACCAACTTGTGTTGATCATTTACACAAGCTTGACACATATCTTATTATTATTGAGTTGCACTCCACTATTCATGTAGTCAGATATCAATTAAACTGCACATGTTGTGTGAGTTCCTTGATCTTTATCTTGCACGCCTTACTCTATATAAGAAATGGATATTTGTGTATTCATCATCAAATTAATATTGAATTATCAAGGTAATTCATCATATTTGAGTTATTTATTCATTTTAGTTATTATCTTGGATATACAGTTATTATTTATTACTATTACTATTTTATCTCTTGTTCATGCTTTCCATTAGATTCATTAGATCATGTATTATAATTCTAACATGTTAATTTTGATACCAATGTTGGTGCATTTAATTAATTTATTTCATTTACTTATATTTATTATTTAGATTGGTGCACTAATTACTTATTATAATTATTTTATTATGTTTGTTAATAATTTACACTAGATAGGATAAGCTTGCTTAGCTAGTAGTCTAATTGGACACCTATCTTGTTACCGTGAATTTGCATTCCACTATTTTGGGTAAGATATGATAAGATTACTTAACTAGTAGTCAACTTGTGTTGATCATTTGCATAAATTTGACACCTATCTTATTATTTTTGAGTTGCAATCTACTATTCATGTAGTCAAATATTAGTTGAACTACATGTGTTATGTGATTTCTCTGATCTTTATCTTGCATGCCTTGCTCTATATAAAAAATGGCTTTTTGTGTATTCATCATCAGATCAATATTGATTTTTTAGGGTAATTCATCATATTTGAGTTATTTATTTATTTTAATTATTGTCTCAGATATACAATTATTGTTTATTATTATTATTATTTTATCTCTTGTTCATGATTTCTATTAGATTCATTAGATCCTATATGCTAACTCTAACATGGTACCAGAGTACTCTTAAATCTATAGATTGCTAAATATTTAAGAGATAAATATCTAGATATAGGATCAATTTTTTCATTTTATATACAAGCACAAATTGGAGCTTTGTGAAGAATTTTTAAGCTCACCATTGACTTTAGAGTGCCTGAAATAGTCAAAATCATCTACAATTTTGTCTAGATTGGGCACAAGAGCTAAAATTGGTAAGGGTTTGATCCAAAAACACCATACCCAAATCTAGCAAGTACCTAAAAATTGAAGCATTTTTTTAGCAAAATGGACCTCACCGTTGCATTCAGAAGGCATAAAAACCTATAGATCCATATGAAATGTATCCAATTTGGACACAGTCACTCGGAGGTAAATTTTTTTTGCTCTTAGGTACAATCATATGGACTGTGCAGGTTAAAAAAAATTGGAGCACCATGTCAACGAGCCTCATAGATCATCAGGTAGAATTGATAGGGAAACTTTAGGAGGCCACCATTTGAACATTAAGAGGTATTTTTGAGTGATTTTTTTTTAAATAGCTTAAAATTTCATGCTCTTCAATCCTATACTTTCATTTTTTTAGATTTGTCCATATTTTTTCAGAATTTAGGTTTTTAAATAGTAACTCTTGCTCATCCTCATTTCTACGACTTTAGAGTCTCATAAATTTCACAAAAAACCCTCGTATTGAGGTCCCTTTTTTAAAGTTAATATTTTTTTGATCACAACATATTGGTATAGAAACTTTTGTAATAAAGTTCATACTTTTTGTACTTTTAGCTTAGAGGGCCTAATTGAGATTTTTTAAAACTATAAAAATTATAATCCAACCTTGTAACTACACTCAATTATAAAGTGCCAAAAAATACTTATTGGGTAGGATAAAGCTAAGTAATTCAAGGGGATTTTGTGGTGTGTTATGTACTTTGATTTCTATTTTGTGATATTTTATTTCCATTTGCATCATGGGGAATCCTAAGCTCCCACTATTAACATCATATAACTATAACACATGGAAATAGAATGTTTATAATGCATTAATGATGCTAAAATATATGTCTTACAGAATAACTCTTCTTACTCCACCTACTGATGCAAAAGAGTTATAACACTTTCTCCTTGAAACTACTATAGTTATTAGATGCATTCGATCTTACATGTCTTTAGATTTGAATTTTCATCTTTAAAAATGTACAAATCCAAAATATTCTTGAAATAAATTAGCATCATTTTTTGGCAAAATATATGAGGTTTATGGTTACCAAATTGACAAAAAAACTCATTAGTTTGGATCCTAAAAGTTATGCTATAATACAAGACTACATCAATAAAGTCATAGATCTTAGAGCACAACTTTCTAAATATAAAATTGATAAAAAGGATATTCAATTAATTTTTAGTCCCTTACACAAATTAGGTGCTAAATATTTATCCTTTGTCTCTAATTTTTAGACTCATAGGCTTGCATTGGTCACAACATATCAAATGCCCACTTTTGAGGTATTTTATAAGATTCTAATGGCATAATAAAAAAATTTAATAGCTATGGGTCTAATCAAGTCATCCAAATCTCAAGCTCTAGTTGCAAGTCAACCTCAATATAAGCAAGTTTCAACATCAACATCAAATACATGTTCAAGTAAAAAGAAACAAAATAATCAGAATAAGTCATAGAAAGATAAGAATAAAAGGCAAAAATCTTCCTCACAAGGAGATTATAAATCCACTAATAAGAAAGGGGATTCACATAAAAGGACTGGTACTCCTTTCCCTTATTGCAAAAATGGGTTTCATAGTGAACAATATTGTTGAAAAAAAGAGATTGATGACCTTAAGGGTCTTCTCAAGAAGAATAAAATCAATAAATCCTCTTCAAAGGATTCTTCCACTCCTTCAAATTTAGGGAAAGGGGAAGCTATGACACTAGTTGTACTGGAAAATTCTCCCAAGTCAGAGGTACTTGACTCAAGTGCTTTGCACCATATGGGTTATGATCAAGAATATTTTTTTGGATTAGAACTAATGTCCTTACCTTATATTCTCATAGGTGATGATTCTAAGGTAGATGTCATAGGAAAAGGTACAATTGATGTTGATAGTGGTGTATTTGAGGATATCCTCTCTATGCCAAAGTTATTAACTAACCTTCTCTCTATCTACCAAATCACTCACTTTGATACTGATAGGAAAGTTGAGTTCACACTCTATTCTATATCAATCATAAAATGGGAGGATAATGCCTTAGTTGTAGTGGGAAAAGTTGATAATCATACTCTACTTTATTCATTATCCCATTTTTTGCCTCAACCTTCCTCTATAGCTTTGATATCACATACTGATTTAGTGAACAAGCTATGGCATAAGCATTTTGGTCATCTAAACTATTATTATTTATAGTAGCTTAGTCAATAGGAGATGGTTATTGGACTTTCTTAGATTTAATTTTCAAGGGGTGTATGTCATGGTTATGCCTTAGGTAAACATCTAGAGGGTAAGTTTGATAAAGGGAAGGCTTGGAGGGCTACACAAGTCCTCAAAATTGTTCATAGTGACTCAGTGGGTCTATTACCTACTTTGTATTTTAGTAAATCCTATTATGTTCTCACATTCATTGATGACTATTCTAGATACACTTGGGTTTATTTTTTTAAACTTAGGACTGAAGTGTTTGATAGATTTATAGAGTTCAAATCTCTAGCAGAGAAATAATCTAGAAACTTAGTCAAGATCCTCTAAAGAGATAATAGGAGGGAATATGTCAACAACAAGTTTGAATAATTTTGTGCTCTTGAAGGAATTGATCTTCATCATTTAGTTGCATGCACACCTTAGAAAAATGGCGTAGTAAAGAGGAATAATAGATTCTTAAAAGAGATGGCAAGTTGTATGATTCATGTTAAATCATTAGTCTATGAGTACTAGGTAGAAGTAATTAATTGTGATGCATATATATATATAATAGAGTTTCTTACAAAGATTTAAAGGGGATAACACCTCTTGATTCTTGGTGTAAAAAAAATCTAGAATTTCATCATTTTAGAGTGTTTAACAGTCTAATATAGGCTCACATACATTCATACAAGTACCATGCTTTAGAATAACAAAGTTGGACTTACATATTTGTGAGATATCTTGATGGTGTTAAGGGATATTGGCTCATTGATCTAGATTCACATGATCTTATTAAAGTAAGAAGTGTTTAATTTGAAGAAAGTCCTTTAGACTTATCTTCTAACATTTTTCATTATTTTTCCTTAAAATAATTAGATAGCAGTGATGATGATACTCTTACTTCATCTACTCATAGGGATGATGAGGTAATACCTCCCTAGCTAGGTTTGGTAGGTCAGATTCTAGTTCATCATCCTCCAATTCTTCACCCATTGATGCCTTTGTGGGCTAGATAGACTTTGGAGGATGCAGACCCTCTTGTTGAGGATCCATTAGATAGAAGGAGAACACAGTCACAACATGATCTTCCACATTCCTACATTACCACAACTTTTGATCCATAGTCTTTTTAGGAAGCCACAGGGATAGTTGAGTAGGATTCAGTGATAGAAAAAGAGTATGACTCATTGATTAGGAACAACACTTGGGATATTTTTCCTCTTCATAAGTTAAGAAAATTAGTATGATGTAGGTGGATATATCAAACTAAGTTTTTAGTAGATGGAAATACTGATAAGTATAAAGAATGCTTAGTGGCCAAAGGTTTTTCCAAAGTGTAAGGCATTAACTATATAGAAACATTTGCACTTATTGCTAAGATGAATTTCATTCGATTGATATTATTTATTGGTGCAGCTCATAGTTGGATTGTACATCAAATAGATGTGAAGAGCACATTTATTCATGGGGATCTTCATGAAGAGATATATATGGAGTATCCACAGTGGTTGATTTAGGATTCTTCATTGGTGTGCCACTTATAAAAGTCTCTCTATGGTCTAAAACAAGCCCCCAAGGATTGGTATTCCAAGATGGACTCATTTCTTCTCTTAGTTGGGTTCTTGAGATGTCACTCAGATCTGAATGTCTACATTCTATGGTAGGAGGATTCACTATTGTACTTAGTGCTCTATGTTAATGATCTCATTATTATAGGGATCACAACATCCATTATCAATAGTGTTAATATTGCACTTTATGATAGGTTTTCTATGATATACATGGGTCTATTGCATTATTTTCTTAGGATTTAGATAGCATAGTCTTCTTCCAAGATTACTCTTTCACAACCCAGGTATGCCATGGACTTGTTATCTCAATCTCACATGGTTAATTTTAGGCCTATATCAACTCCTTTCTTATATGGAGTTAAAATTGAGGTTCATTGTTCCACTCCCTTGATTGATTCCATATTTTATCACCAGCTTATAGGTAGCCTCATCTATTTGACTCATACATGGCCCAATATTTCATATGCAGTTGGCATGGTTTCATGCTTTATGAAGACACTACATGAGCTTCATTGGAGAGCTACCAAGTGAATTTTGAGCTACATTCAGGGCACTATTAGATACACTATTCACTATATAGTAGGTTTAGGTTTAGACTTGATGGGATACACAAATTTTGATTGGGCTAGTAATTATGATGATCATAAGTCCACTTATGGTTACAACTTTCACTTTGGATCTGGCTCCATTTATTGGAAGAACAAGAAGTAGCATCTTATCGCTCTTTCATCTATAGAGGTTGAGTATCATGGCATTAGTAATGCCATTACTGAGGCTATATGGCTTTAGAATATTCTCACTAAGCTTGGTGTTCCATTTCAAAAGCCATTAGTCATCTACTATGATAACTAGAGCATTATCCAGATCTTGATGAATTTAGTTCATCATTAGAGAACCAAACACATAGAGATCCATATGTAATTTATCAAGGAGTCAATTCAAGTAGAGATCATTGATCTTTAATATTGTCTTATGGAGGAGTATATTGTAGATATTTTCACCAAACTTTTCACTGAGAGCAAGTATCTTCACTTGTGATCTCTTTTGGGGGTATGGGACATCAATTATTTAGGGGACATTAGTTCTTCAAGGGGGTCTCCTAGACCTTCATTTTGAGGAGGAGTTTTATCCTTCAGTTTTTCTCCTTTCCTCATCTATTTGTATAGAGTACTTAATATGGCTACACATTGCCAAGACTCTTATTTGCATAGCCCTACCTAAGTTTTGCTTATGGGGGGATATTAGTGCATTTATTTGTTTTATCGCATTTAATTATATTTATTATTTGGATTGGTGAAATAATTACTTATTGTAATTAATTTATTATGTTTATTAATAATTTGCACTAGATAGGATAAGCTTGCTTAGCTAGTAGTCAACTTGGACACCTATCTTGTTACCATGGAGTTGCACTCCACTATTCAAGGTAAGATAGGATAAGATTGCTTAACTAGTAGTCAACTTGTGTTGATCATTTACACAAATTTGACACCTATCTTGTTATTGTTGAGTTGAATTCCACTATTTATGTAGTCAGATATTATTTGAACTACACATGTTGTGTGAGGTCTTTGATCTTTATCTTACACACCTTGTTCTATATAAGCAATGGCTATTTATATATTCATCATCAGATCAATATTGAATTATCAAGATAATTAATCTTATTTGATTTATTTATTCATTTCAATTATTTTTTTAGATATACAGTTATTGTTTATTACTATTACTATTTTATCTCTTGTTCATGCTTTCTATTAGATTCATTAGATCATGTATGTTAATTCTAACACTATGTTCACAAATGGCATGCTCAGTGGAAATCATTAAGTCCATTTCAATGAGAAAGACACTTTGGAAATTTTTAATTTCCATTTTGATCATTAAAAAGTTAGTAAACATCATTTTTATCTCATTTTCTCATTTTTCTAATGTTTTTTATGCACAAACAGGTTACACAGTGACCGGCGATAGTTTTGTGTGATTGCTAATGGTTAGGCCCAACCATGGCTGATTGGGTTACAAGGGATAATACATTAAAAAATTTCATTTTGAGCTATTACTCAAGTTTGTTTTTAACAATTTGGGTTTTGTAAGTCTCTGTTCTAAACATAATTTTAATCCAAAAGCTTAACTTCTAGATATTTTGTCTTAACAAACATTTTCAAGCATAACATTTTTATCTTCAAATTCATAGGTTATTGTTGATAGTATTTATTGACCGATGGTGATTTTATTCGATCACTGATTGTTATCTATTAACCAATCAATGATGGTTACCTTGAAACTTCTGACAATTATCTATGACCACTGATGGTCACTATGTGAAATTAAATCCAAACTTAAGAGCTAAAATTCAAACATCATTTGCTCAATCAAGAAAGTGCCTCAAATCAGGGAATTATTATCTAACATTTTTAGGTTGAAGGATTGAGTTGAAGGCCAATTTTATTATTTTGACTAATCAAACACTTTGTTTTGGGCTTTAAGAAGAACTTAGTCAAATCAAGCATTTCAGCTTGGATCCTAAAATGAATATGTCAAATCCCGCACATTTGGATATTGGTGCTTTAAAATAATATAGGATTACTTAAGTCTTAGAAACATTTAATTTTTAGTGTTTAAAATGAATCCTAAGTCCTAATCATTTCCAATTACTTCTTTAAAATGAACTAAGACAAATCTTGAACACTTAAAATTTGGGCTTAAAATGAACCTAGATGTTTTTACTTCATTTTTTGTGTGTAATTCTTTCCATTTTTGTAATTAAGGCCAAGGGGATAACGAACACCACCAAACACTTAAATTTAATGCTTTAAAACCAAATTCACTTCAAAGTTTTGTTTTGTATAAGTCATCTATCATTACTTAGTTAAAATTGTTTGAGCAAAAAGGAATTTGTGCTTGTATGTTCTCCCCCTATCCCCCTATAGGGAGTTTGTGGGATCAAAAGTGCCATTTTCATTAAAAATTGTGCCTTAGTCCAAAGGAATTAAAAGGAATTTGTCTAGGCTCTCCCCAAAACCCACATGGTTTAGGTTATCTAAAAATAACCTATAAATCCATTTTACTTAGATTTTATTTCATGCATTTTGGCTTGTGAGGGGGACTTCATTACCTTCCACAGGTTTTATAGGGAGGTTTTGACCTAGGGATTCATCTCTTGACATCATATTCAATGCCTCTCTACAAGGTGGGGTATACAAATTATGATCAACCCATTAGGATGATGGTTTGAATGGTTAAACCATCTCTATTAGTGGCAATATAAGCATATAATGTACGATCATTTTGGACATCACACTACACTAAGAAAGTGATGGATGCAGTGGTTGTGAAAATGATAAGACCTTTTCACAACAAGCCATTTGATGTGGATCTAATTGATGTGTTGATTCTCTTATGTGCTAATGTGAAATTTAGTACATATGGGATCAATTTAGATGGTCGAACACTTGTAAGTTTTAGTCAACCCCATTTTGCCACACCTTGATAGGATTTAGGATGATATACTTAATTGTAATTTGTCATTTATTATTTTATTACTTGGTTTATTGGATCTAAAAATTTGTTGTTTAAATCATGTCTTAAACTATTTTTTTTGTTCATTACTCCATTGTTTGAGGAGGTATTATGTTGTCCATTTGACACCTTGATTTAACTTAGAAAAACTTTTTATGTCAAAAATGTTGTGTGTGTCTCTTGATTGAAATGGGTAATGTTATCCCACCCAAATCAATTCAATTTTCATGCATTAGAAATCTTTGAAATAATACATTGTTTACATATTTTGGGAGTAATAACACCATTACGCTACCCAAATTATTTCAAAAAACTTGTGTTGTCTTGTATCCCAATCATCATTATTTAAACAAATCGCATGTGCCTTGTTGGCTATTTATTTTAGCATTTTTATGCCATTCAAATTTGCCTATCTTGTTGGTCATCAAAGCCTAAATTTTCTTAAGTTGATTCTTTAATTAACTTTTACAAATTTTGAATCCGATTTTTCTTTAGGCCTCAATATGCATGGATTGATACACATATTATTCTCTTTTGGATTGCATAAATTAGGTTAATTTTTGACACAAAATTCAAAAATTATATTGTTTGTGCCTTCATTTATAAAAATTAGTCCATCTTCAAATGCCTTTTGTTTAAAGTGTTTTATACCAAGTTGATCACATTTATGTCTAAAATCAGGTGCCTTGTTTATGCCAAAGTGTTCCAAGTTTGTTAGATTAATCATCATCCTTTGTTTCAAGTCTAGATTTTGATGTTTTGTTTGGCCAAAAGTCCTAGCATAGCCTATTTGAGCCTATATTTTGACTCTAAATTTAGACAAAAGACCTATAAATGTCTCCCTTTCCTAGTTTAAACCTATTTGGAACATCTTTGGACCTAGATTTTGGCATCTTATTTTTAGTTCATCCACTTGACCTAGTTTGTGTGAGACATTTAATGTTAGAAATTTGATGTTATACTATTTTTACCAAATCTTAGCATAGACCTTTTGGAGATACATCTCCACCTTTGACCAAGTTAGACCTAGTTGAACCTTTTGTCTTTTTATATATAACTTTTTAGAGTTTGTATAACTCTAACCCATCTTATCATGAAATATTTGCCATTTGATTTGACTATGTATCACTATACACATAGTGGATCCATGTATAATATAGGATATGGGAATGTTGTCACACAAGAGGTCTTTGTTTAAGACCCTTATGGAGATGATGTTGTTTGGGAGACATATACTTATCGAACTTTCAACACTCAAATAGGGGAACATAGTCAAGATCCTTTAGCTGATTATTTGGTTAGCACACCTCTGTACACAGAGCAAGACCAAGAGTGGATAACCAAATATTTGGCTAGATTACTTTCAGTTGTATAAAATGTTCAAAAAAAACCTTATTATGTTATAATGCCACTATCATATGATCCTAATAGAGTCACAAAGATAGGGGCTAATTTTTGTGGAAAACTTTCCCTATGACAATTTACCAATTCTAGTATGAGGGCCTTACAACATGTCTTACAATGAATATGCCTCTTTTAGTAATCCTAATGGCATTATGTTGATGCCATATCAAGATCTTCATTTGCTTGTCACATAAAGAGGTCTCATGGAGGACCATTTAATTTGAATATAGATAGCATACCAAACATATAAAAACCTATCATGTAACTTTAATCATATGGCCTTGTCAAATGCACCTCTTATTTAATAACTCCCTTCAACAAGGGTCTTATTTGAATTGATAGGTCAAGATAATCAGGGTTTTGACCTAATTACATAAAACACTTTAGGAGAAAACATGTTCAATACCCCAACCATTGAGAAAGTGTATTCTATTTCTATGTAGAACAGTGAGAAAAACATAGTAGATAATGTACAAGTAATGTCTAATTTAAACCAAAGTGGTATTCACACACACAAACAAACACTCATTAAAAAATGTACCTTTAAACACCATAAGTGATTTTTAAACTTAGAGAGTAGGATTTTTTACATCCCAACCTCAACCATCTACCTCTAATCCTTAACCAATTGCTTTGTCATGCACCCAATAATAAGGATTAAGTATTTAGCTAATAACTAGTGCCACGTCATAACAAAATGTGATGAGTCTTACTTCACCCCAATAGGTGATGAGTAATATTCCACAAAAATAAGCACCATCAAACATACCCACATAGTTAAGGCAAAACATATTACCACCTCAATAAGGGGAAATTAATGTTCCACCTTACCAGGTAGCAATGAACATACCTTTTCAACATAGACTAACATGTCAATCCAAAACCAAATGATGTTTAACTAACAACATACAAGTGGTAGTCAATGATAGATATCGAATCTCTAATATGCATCCACTTCCCAAAATGGATTTGTGTAATAGAGAGGTTCTAATGCTCCTCAAGTACCTTTTAGGCAATAATTGACTTTCATCCAAAACATGCCATAAGTTTAAAGAGGGTCTTGGGTCACAAGTTCCTCTCAATAAACAAGGTATAACTAGTTGACAACATGTCCCTATTCAACCTTAGTAGGCATAGTACAACCATATACCACCATCCCAACCTCAATATTCCCAACATTAGACCTATATACCCAACCCCAAGTAGAATATCACACAATTACAAGTGAAATTTTAATAATCACACCCTCATCTACACATGTGTATTCATGGTCCATTTGCTACCCAATCTAACATACCCAATAAATGCCTCCATAATACCTCGGTCAAAGTAATCCACTTGTGACCACATAGCCTCCACCTAAATAGGACAATGACCTCACTAGTATCCTCACATAGGGGATACAACAAATTAAGGATGCAATTGACCTCATTCAAGTGGGAAAATAGAACAAAAAATTCAAGTTAGATGATATGTGTTCTTACCCTTTTAATATGGAGTACTTAAAGATACCACTTCCTCTAGGGTATGAATCCCCAAAGTTTGACAAATACAAGGGGAAAGTTGACCCCAAATCCCATCTAATAGAATTATTTATCTCATACTAACCAATGGCCTATAGTGACATCTATCATCTATTATTATTTCTATGAATCCTAGTAGGGCAAGCATTGGAATGGTTCCTAAAGTTACCAAAGAATTCAGTATCTTATTTTGACAAGCTTTTGGACAAGTTCATACAAAAATTCTCTTAAAATCTCAATCATGATATTTCATTAGTAGACTTAACACAGTCCAAATAAAAAGTTGGTGAAATCTTTGCAAGCTATTTATAGTGATGGAGAGCCCTTACAAGCCAATTCACCCACAATCTACAAAATAAACAACTAGGTGTTATGTTTACCAAAAATCTACATAATGAGATATCTTACAATTTGGAGTTGTAATGTGTGCACACATTTAGAGATCATTGACAAAGGTTTGATGATTGAAAGAGACCTCATTAACAAGGGTATCATTAAACTAGCCTCATCAAATAAAAAACCAAACCAAAATTAGAACAATAGCCATAATTAAAATCTAGTCCAAGTACAAGAATCACAACAAACCAAAGCTAATAATTATGATAGACCTAAGTAATTCAATCATAAAAATAATGTTATTGGTAATGGAGTAACAAAGTCTTGACATATTTAAATGGTGCAAACACTATTTGCACAGTGTATACTGGATCACATACCTCCTAATTGACAAACTCTTTAACAAATGCAATAGAATAAACTAACCTAGTTAGTGTAAAAAATGCAACAAACACAACAAATGCCTTTGCAAAACCCTCCTCTAAGAAGAAATGTTCCAACTCAATGTGTTTTTATCAACCTTAGAGAGCCTATTGAGATTATGTTTCATAAACTTACCACAACTAATTTGATTAGATGGCCTATTTTGAAAGGGCTAATTCTTAAGGGTGTTAACATTTCAAATTGGTACAAGCCAAATGAATTCTATGAATATCATCAGGTCAACGGCCATACTTTGTAGTGATTTGTGTAAATCAAACATTTGATCCAAAATATGATCAAAAATGGAGAGATATTATTAGATCATGGAGCTTCCACATCTAATCAAAACATTGGCATTTATCAAAATCCATTTCTTCAACATAAAAAATAATATTAACAACAATAATGACTAGTGCAACATCAACAATAACAGAATCAACAACCAAGGCCAAACCAAAAATAGAATCAATAGAACCAAGAACATAACCAAGAACATCAAAATAATGGATAAAACCAAGGTTATAATGGTGAAAATGATCAATAGACTTACCATGAAATTGCACATGACTACAACTTAGTTATAGGCCATATTATTGTAGCTTGAGTTAATACCATTTCCATTAATCTGAGACCAAGTACCAATTAGACAAGATCATTGCTAATCATTCCTAATCAACCAAATTATTCTAGTAATCCTTACTTGACTTGGGACCACACACATGTGAACTAGTAAGTAGGGATTCCCATATTTGGACCTTATACTGATAACTTGTCATTAGCCCATGACCACTCACAAGTGTAACAAAAACTAAGACTTGTCTTATCTGGTCCCCCTCCACCATCATTTATTAAAAACACTATTCATATGCCTAATCTCAATTATTCAATCATAACTTGATGGTCAATGATTACCATACGAGGCCCACAACCATCTGCCACTTCACCCATCATCCAACCAATTTTTCTAATTCATAACAATCCATCTCCTACTATACCAAAAGAGACATTGACATTGTGGAACAATTAAAAAAGACACCAACACAAAACTCCATTTTAGATTTGTTTTGTACATCTCCTATCCACAAAAATATATTGATTGAATTCCTTGGCCAATCTAAAGTCCCAAATGACATATATCCTAAAAAAAATTAAGCTTTGATTAGATACCTCACTCTAGGCCAAAAAATAACCTTCAATCAAAGTGATATGTTATCCCTTGGCCCACTTCATAATAACCCATTATACATTGAGGTCTACATAATGAGGCACAAATAAATATGTGTCCTCATAAATAATAGATCAGGCATGAATATTATGTCTCTAAATATCATCAAGATTCTTAGGTACATAATAGTAGATCTTCAAGCTGAAACAATCACAATCAAAGCCTATGACAATGAATAATGAGAATCATAAGGCATCATTAGCTTGCCAGTTATCATTGGGCACTTGATCCATGATACACTTTGCCATGTGTTAGATCTCTACATGTCTTATAGTATGATTTTGGGAAGACCTTGGATACATGAGATCCATGTAATACCATTGACATTGCACCAATGTATCAAGCTCCCCCATTCAGGAATGGAGATGACTATTCAAGGAAATTTACATCTGTACAATCATTTTAAACATTTAGAGGCTGAGTTTAAGAGCTATAACTATCATTTTAGCATGAATCTAGTCACCAAAAAGGATAAAGGGAAAGAAATACTTGTTGATCTACTAGAGGCTAGCTACATTGACCCTAATACCCTTGACTCCTTTTCTCACACGTTGCCTCTTGAAATGTCCAATAATTACACCAGTTTAGATAATGGCCCAAGGTAATACTTGACCCATGACACCTTTCACATTGCAAAACTTCCATAGAACCCTAAGTCTTTTGGAAGACCAAAAGCCAAACCACTAATGTAATGACAAAGAAAGGGCAAAGGCCAAATATATAATCCAACACCTGTCACTTTCATACTAGCCTCTAGAAAATAAAAGGACCCTCTCGATGGAGATAAATCATGGTTATATAATGACAAATTGGTTGATTTTTACAAAAATTCCAAATATTTAATTCTTAATAAGATTATGGAAAACCAAGACTATGAAGGAGGAGGCCTCAGTCTAAATCAACAAGGAACGCTTGAGCCAATTTCTATGACTAATTACAAAAGAACCTATAGACTTGGATTTAAACCACCTAGGGGTGACCCCATGTATCTTATTCGAGTTCCATTACCAATGATTAGTGATGATGATGTTGGTAGTGAATAATATTCTGATCATAGCCCATTCAATGACCTAACCCATACCAATTTGTTTAAAAATAATTCCATTTGCACCCTTTGACTAGTCATTCATCATAATCCACTACCATTATATTATCCCCAACTAATAGACTATGGCCAACAAGAATCCAATGTGTCATTTGATGTGCTTCAAAATGATGAGGCCTTTTATGATTTTCTAAGCCTTAGGGACAATGTTTTTCCTAGAGACCATAAAAAAGGGTTCTCAATCATGTTGGATCTTGAATTCTATTTTGGAGAGTGGGTAAACACTGTTATCCAAAATCAAATAAATAAAACATTGAGGTTCCAAAGTGAAAACTTTTTTAAGGAACTTTCAGACTAGGGAAAGAGTAAAAAATAAAGGCCAATCTAGTGGTGAAAACTTATTTTAGGTGCCACTAGATGGGTTGTTCAATCTTCTTAAAGTATAAACCAAGAAACCACCAATAATGAGCTTGTATATGGGTCCGAGTGTAGTTTTGAAGAATAATAAGATCTTGATCCCATCATTTAAGATACCAACAATGATGAACTTGCCCATGAGTTTGAATTTAGTCTTAAAAACAAGCTTTTGACCATGTCATTCAAGAGTTCCCAACAACATTTGTTACATGGCCATCCCTCCCATTGGGGGATTATGGTTCATAATCTCTAGGAGAAATTTAAGAACCAATCCTAATAGAAGACTCTGACATAGCCAAATAGTTCAAATCTTTGCCCACTATTCTTAAAGATGGTTTGACCCTTCTAGTGGAAGATACTTCAGAGGTAAACATAGGGTCTCCAAATGATCCCAAATGGATTAAATTAGGCATGTACCTCACTAAGGAGGAGTGAGAAGTCCTTACAACCCTTTTGAGATAATTTGTAGATATACTCACATGGGCCTATTCTAACATGCCTAGTTTGGACCCCACCTTAGTTATTTACCAGCTTCTGGTACATCCTAATGCCAAACCTATGTAACAAAATTTACATAAGATACATCCTCACATTATAGTATTATTCAAGGAAGAGTTATAAAATCTCTTATAAGTGAGATGTATTAGGTCAATTGACTATTCTAAATGAATTTTCAATGTAGTACCAGTCAGTAAAAAGATGGAAGGAATCATAATCTGTACTAATTTTTGGGATATTAAAAAATCTTGGCCTAAGGATGAATTTATATTTTCGAACATTGAAATGATAGTTGACTCCAAAATTGGTTATGAGATGCTTTCATTGATGGATGGATTCTCAAGTTACAATCATATTAGAATAACACTAGAAGACCAACATAAAACAACATTCACCACTTCATGGGGAACATTCTATTATGCAGTTATGCCATTTGGTCTCAATAATGTAAAGGCCACCTATCAAAGATCCATGAAAGTCATATTTCATGATATAATCCATGACATTATTGAATATTTCATTGATGACATACTAAGAAAATCAAAGACTAGGGTCGTCCATCCATCAACATTGAGGAGAATATTTGAGCAATTGTACGAATATAAAGTTAGGCTCAACCCTAAGAAATATGTTTTTGGAGTTACTCCAGGAAAATTTCTTGGAGTCATTGTGTCTAGTAGAGGCATTAAAGTTGATCCAACCAAAGTATGAGCCATAACAGAGATGACACCAATGACCAATTTGAAGCATCTCTATAGTTTTTAGGGCAAGATCTAGTCTATTAGATGCTTAATATCTCAATTGGCTAAAAAGTGTCATCATTTTACACATCTTTTGAAAAAAGGTGTCACATTTATTTAGGATAATGATTGTCATAAATATTTTTAATAGCTAAAATACTATCTTGTAAATCCACTAGTTTTATTACCTCCTACATTAGGAAAACTATTCCTTCTATATTTATCAGCCACAAACAACTCCTTAGGGGAAATTCTAGATTAACACAATGAAAATGGAAAGGAGCATGTAGTGTAATGTCTAAGCTATATAATGGTAGTTTATGAACATAATTATATGCCCATTGAAAAATCCTATTTGGCCATGGTCTTTGCAACTCAAAAATTATGACATTACATGTTGAACAATAAGATCATGGTTATTTTAAAAGTAGATCCGTTCAAGTATATACTATCTAAAATAGATTTACAAGGCTTCATGGCCAAATGGATCATGATTCTCAGTGAGTTTGACATAGAATATGTGAACCAAAAATTCATCAAGGGGCAAGTTCTTACAAATCAGCTTGCTAAAGCACCCCTTGTAAATACAGAGCCATTAACATTACAATTTCCTAACAAATCCATTATGACCATCATTAAAACAGCTCTTGAGGAGAAAAAATGGAAGATATATTTTTATGGTTCATTTATATCATGTGGATCAGGGCCAGGCCTTTTGTTTATCATGACATAGGGGGATCTAATCCCTAAGTCATTCAAAATCAACTTTCCTTTTACCAATAACATGGAAGAATATGAAGCACTCATTTTAGGGATTTGATAGGAAGTAAAATGGAATATAGAACATATAAATTTTTATGGTGATTCAAAATTAATCATCAATCAGGTTACAAACCATTTTCAAATCAAAGATGATAAGTTGGTTCCCTATAAGGCCATGGTCCACACTCTCAATAGATTATTAATATCCAGTTTGAACATATACTAAGGGCCAATAACAAAATAATAGATGCCATGGATAGCGTTGGATCACTCATTTGACAAATGGATATAGCCAAATAATATCAATATCTCATTGAAAATCTACTAGTGCCAACTCATGACCCTTCAACCATCACATTGATCTATGATATTATTGGTCCCAACTCTACTTGGTATTCAAACTTATACGGTTACCTCTATGACCAAATTCTTGCATTTTAGTTATGTTTTGTTAATGGTTTTTCTTCACTAAGATCCCCCTAAGATATAGGCTTAAGGTGTTAGTTCATTAATGTGTTTTTGGATTTGATTTGATCTACTAACACAATACTAATCTCCCCTTATTGGATTCCTATGTTCATGGTACATACACCATATATAAGTACACAAATGTTATGAAAAAATTATACCATTTTTAATTTATATTTTATAACAAGAGCTTCCTAAAAGAATTTATAAATCTAACCAAAGATCTCAAATCACATACTTATCCCCAAATAATGAAGACCCATGCCAAGTTATAAATATGCATATATCACTAAGTGATAGGTTAAGATCCTAGGATTTATTTGGCATAGTCTCATAACTTTCAGTTCCAATGACCAATTCTTATATGTTATAATATCCCAATAATCAAAGATTTCATAGGTGGAAATGTTGCCTATAAATATAAATGCATACAACTACGGTGCAAGAGTGTCAATTATCTCATAATCTCTGTTATAAATTAAATAGATATGATCTTATTAACCATCTGAGTCAAAACATATGATCAAGATTCTCTTCAATGTTGTTATTATGACAATAACACATAGTTATCTATTAAACATGGCTCTATAGTTTACACTCACCTGTAGAACTATAGTTAAAGTAACAAACCCTTTCACTCAAGTATAAGCATAAGTACACCTATGTTCTTTTTGTGTATTCATTGATACATAAATTTATAGTTTTACACCTATAATATGGGTTTTGTACCCAAAATTATATACTGAGCATATCAAGGTTATCACAAAATAATGAAATACCATATTTTTTACTTCACAATATACATAGGTAAAACATTATAGATAATATTATGGTGTTACACAATGAGCATTAAGACATAAATGTCCTTTATTAAATTTTTAAGATATGCCATGACATCAAATTTCTATATGATTATTAAGTTATAACCCATTCCTTTTGAGGTATAGAGGGTCCATAGTAAATGCCCACAAATAAATAATTGATCAATCATAAAAATATAGTCTAAAATATTGTTTTATTCACCATTTATTAAACATGTGGTTCAATATGTCATTACCATGTATAAACACACAATAAAGACACAAGTTTTTTTTAATACACACACACACACACACACACACACACACACACACACACACACACACACACACACACACACACACACACACACACACACACACACACACACACACACACACACACACACACACACACACACACACACACACCATTCTCTATCTACATGAATATCAAACACATACCATGTACACATAAGCTAAAATACCATTCATAGTATTTAATACTCACATTAATATATACTTATGTAAATACCCAAGTCAAATGTTTGGTATATATAAATTGTTGATCCACGTTAATTTCTATTTGCAAGATGTTGAAATATTTAGGTTATAGGATCGATGTATAACAAGTTTTAATTTCAAATAGTTATCAATATACAAGGCCATTAAGTACATGTAAATGCCATACTATTTTGGTTTGCTTATAGAAAATGTATATACAAAATAATGACTTAAATTTTATCAACATACCACATCTAAACGCCATTTATATAATGGCTTTGAATTATTTAAAAGGTGGCAACTTTAGATCAAATAGTTAACAATATACAAGGGTAGAAGACTATATAAGCGACACCTTTACAACTTCAGTGACTCAATATTTAATTAAACTCTAACCTCTTTAACACACACACACACACACACACACACACACACACACACACACACACACACAATGTGATTTCCTTAATATAAATATAATGATTTTCTCAATATATATACAATGATGGAAACCATTATAATATTCATATAATAGAGTTAACAAGTCTTGCTTACCATATCATTGAGTAGAATAAAATCAATGATATATATATATATATATATATATATATATATATATATATATATATATATATATATATATATTAGACACAAAACTTATTTCAGTCACTACATTTTATAATATGGGTTATATTAGTGTAGGTTTTTATTTTTCCCTATTTTTTAATTAGGGAAATTGTATTTCTTGTGCATACTTGGAGTTTTCCTACATTTCTGGGATAGGCTAGCTTATGTGGAGATGTGTGTCATAGATGTGTCATAGGTGTCATAAGAATGTCATAAGTAACTCCCTTGATGGGAGTTACTTCTCTATTCTTAGCACCTTGTCACCACCTTTCATGGAGGAGTTACAGTCTATTCTTGGGGTGCCTTGGCCACTTTTTGTGGAGGAGTTACTTACGTGCTCTCCTATATGTATTCTTCACTTTGGCCATCTCATGTTAATCAAATTTTGGTTTTCTCCATTTTGTCTTGTGAAATTTATCTTCTTGTGTAATTTCAAATTGCTTTAGCATCTATGTGGTGTGCACTTGTTTCATCTCGTGTGATCATGTCTCCATTGCATTTGCATTATTTGGATTCTGGCAACAACTCTGATATGGTATCAGAGCCACTCTGGTAATCATGTGTCTAGTTATGCTATTAGTTTAGTCTAAAATTCTTACTTTGCTTTCTTAGTAGTTTTTGTTTAACTCTGTTGCATTTGAGAGTTTTGGTAGAGTTTCTTGAAAACTCATGCAAATCTATACGGAATTCTGTTAAAAAAATTTACTTCTGTTGAGAGCCACCTAGATTTGTCCTTTAGATATCTACGTTGGAGGAGCCTGCTTGCTTCCATTCAGATCTTGCACTTAGGTGCCATTGTTGTGTGCAGGGAGGAGCAGCACACCATGCAGCAGTCCAGGCGCAACACTCCACACAACAGTCTAGGCGCAGCACTCCATGCAGCAGTCTAGGTGTAGCCAGATCCTTCTATTGTTATCCTTTTACAACACCACAGTCCTTCTTACAATGCCAAGCAACAGCCACACCATCAGGCCGTACGACGTCTAGCATGCAGGGCTGCAAAATATTCTTTTGTTTTTTCTGCAAGCAAAATTTGGACTGTGTTTTTTTGGTGCCCCTTCCTTGCTTGGCGTCTCATGTGGGCCCTTGGACACTTGGCATCCATCAAATTGTCCTTTGATTTATTTTTTTCAGTTAAAAATTGACTTGTAAAAAAATCAATCAATTTGACTGAATATTAAGTTTTCTAGATAGTTTGATAATTTGGGAGTTTACATTTAAAACTTGTATCTTTGCCTGTCGAAGACGAAGGGTGAGGCCTGGGTTGGTAAGAGGCCAATTCCCCCTCACCTAAACCTCCTTTGGATTCCTCATTTTGTTCCAAATCCAACAAGTGGTTGGAAGGCCACTTTCTCTCTCAAAATAGGTATTTTTAAAATGTTTGTGTTTTTTTTGCAAAAACACTAGTTTACAGGAAAATTGAACCTTTAATATCTTGCAAATGATAGCTCAAATTTGGGTGCCATATTTTGAAAATGTGTTTGTAATTCAATTATCCATAGTGTAGGCTTGTTATTTGTCAAAAATGCACTAGTTTATAAAGTGCTTAAAATTTGGGTCTCTTAGGACGCATTTTCGGCTGAGTCCGACGTCCTGTTTGCTTAAGTCTTGCACTGATTGCTCTAAGATGCATTCTTTACTGAGCTTGATGTATTTTGAGTGTGCACTTTCATATGGATGTTTGGTGATGGAATATTTTATACATGTGGATGTTTAAAAATAATATGCTCATATGGGTTTGTTTAGTTTTGTGACCATTTTAATTTTTCTAATTTTTAGGTCAAGAAATGAAGTATGATAAAAGATATGCATGTTCAAACTTAGCCTTAAAAACAAGTTTTTGACATAGTTAGCTATGTGGTAGAAAATTTGAGTGAGAATTTTAATGTCATTATATCTTACACATGTGAGGGTTATAGGATTATTTTGTCACATGGTTAGATTATCCTACGTTAGGAGATCATATGGTCCAAATTTGAGATCATGCAAGTGAGCAAGGTAGAAGTTATCGAGGTTCAAAGTTGGCTTCTCAGGTAGATTGTAATGGTCTCCATACTTAGTCTATTTTTCACGAGTTAAAGATAAAGACAAAATTAAGATCTATAAATTCATGAGTGATCATATATTTTTGATCTAATGGTACATGTTTAGTGAGATGGTAAGAAGTGTATGATGTTTAACAATTAAAGTGCTTAGAAGGCATGTGAGGGTACCAAGTGTCATGATCACTGAGATTCTGAGCAAGATCAAATGGTGAGCACTATAAGATAAAGACCTGACTGATCCAAAAAAATTTATAGAGTTTATTGAGTCAAAGTCTACATATTTCATGAGATGAGGTGAATTTTTAGATGTTTAACTATGACCATTTACATTTGAATATTTGAATTTAACAAATGGAAAACTAGTATATGTTTTTTGGACCATATCTTTTGATCAATAACAAATTTTATCATGGTATAAAAAGAAAAGTGGTAAAGGATTCAAAGAAGCATATATAAATATATATTTTAATACTTTAAAGTTATTAGAGTCATAGTTATGAATTTTCAAAGCTGATTGTGTGTTTGTGTGTATTCTACAAGTGACCCAAGAAGGATATTTGAGCTTGTATTGATGCTATTTTAATGTCTCATGTTGAATTAGCTATTTAGGAGTGTTTTAAAATCTATACGAATTATTTGTGTGTATTATTATGTTTTTAAAAATCATATGTATTATGAACAAAGGTTTAGAAGTTAATTGTGTATTCATTCATATTTGATATGTGCACAAAATGTTATTTGAGCAAATTGTGCTTAAGTAAAAGGGTAATATGTTGGTTATTATAGCTTAATGGGGACCTATAAATAATATGGAATGGGTCCATGTTTTTGGAAGTGGTTTTATTTTATTAGATCAAGTGTTAAAGGAGTGAATGGGTTCACATGAGACCTTAAGGGCTACAAGGGCCTAATACAAAGGTATAGTTCTTTAAAGGTGATCCATAGATGCTATGACCGACCTATGAAGATTTTTATTGAACCATGTCTTCATTTGAGATATGCATTTATGGATAAGGCATTGGATAATCAAGGTGTTGATTATCAAGTATACTCTATAAATAATGGAACCAAAGATGATGGTTTCTAGATTTTGAGGGAGAGACTTGAGAGAGATTTGAGAGAGGTTTGTGTGTGTGAATTATGTAGTGAAGGGGGGGTAGACTAACCTATGGATTATTTGAATATTAGAATAGATTTATGACTATTGTTATGACTTGTAGGTCAAAATTTTGTTGGTATAATAATGCTCTTGCATATTGAGTATAACTGAAGGTGAAGAGTGATAATCAAAGGTCCATCATCAAGTGTTGAAAATATCAGTACAAAGGTGGATATGTTCATAGGTGTTATTGTGTAATATCAACATATAAGAGGGTTTTAGATTTCTTTCAAGGTAAAACTTGATAAAGGTCTAGTTATTGTTGTAGCTCATCTAGATAGGTGTGGTAGCTCCTTGTGGAATTGCAGTCTCACTAAAATAAGGGATGGTAATTTATTGATCAATTACATCTAATCTAAATTGGTTCTTATTAGTATAGGACAATAGTCCAATTGTAGGTTTCAATAGGTTTTTACCCCAAGAGGGTTTTCCACATATGCCATGTGTTATGTGATTAATCTTGCATTGTCTCTCTTGTTCATTGCTATGAATAATGTGTATGATTCATTAATGCTTGTGGTAACTAATTAAGTGTTTGTAAAGATTGAAATTGAAGTTTGATTATTTAGGATCACTAATTTACCACCCCCCCCATAGTGATTGTAACTCTAATGATTGGTATCATAGTAGCTCCTTTGGTAAAGGCTTAACATATTAAAGGTGATCAAAGGTACAATATGGGTAGTCATCAAGGAGGTTTCTCTATTAAGCAAGCACTGATATTCAATGAATCCAATTCTATCTTTTAGAGTGTAAGGATAAGGACATACATTATGTCCATAGGGTTTTATGTAAATATATTCTATATGGTTATGTTGCTCCTATTACTCCATTTAGTGCTACATACAAGAAGTTGTTTGAGAAAAATTTCAAGCAATTAATGAAATCACTTGTGGTCTTTCAGAGATTGAATACACTAAGGTAATCCATTGTAAATATGCTAAAGAGATATGGGAAAATATTCAAATCATTTTTTAAAGATATCAAAGGTCAAGCTTTCTAATTTATAGACTCATAAAATCCAATTTGAAAGACTCAAAATGAAGGAAGAAGATTATGTGGCATCCTTTTTGTAGAGAGGATGAGACTTTGAACACCATAATAGGTCTTGGAGAGAATCTTGAAGAGGATATTTTAGTCCAAAAGGTATTAAGGTCTCTATCCCTCAATTTTAATCCAAAAGTATTTGATATAAAATAAAGTCATGATCTTACTCAGTTGAAGATGGATCAATTACATGGCACCCTTACTGCCTATAAGATGAGAGTAAATGATGATATACCACCAAAGAAGGAAGTAGCATTCAAGACTAAGATGAAGCTTAAGAATAAGTTCCATAGTAAGAAACCCAAGGAGGATGACATTTTTGATATTTATGAGGATGAACTGATTATTTTGATTACTAGGGAATTGAACACAGGCTCAAGAAAGTATAAGGGTAAAATACCCTTCAAATGTTTTAACTATGGAGAAATAGGACATTTTTCTCATAAGTGACATCATAAACATGATAATAATGAGGATGATGAGCATGGTGAAGGCCAAGATGAAGACAATAAGACATATATGAAGAAAGGATTCATAAAGTTTAACAAGAAGAAATCTTTCAGTAACAAGAAGAGTCTCTACGCTAAAGAAGATTGCAGCTAATCAGATGAGAGTGAAAATAGTGACTCAGAATATGATCATGTATATGATGTTTATATTTAACATGAAAATCTATTCATGTTTGAGGAAGGAAGTTGATCATATCAAAAGGAGTCCACTTGGAGTGATTTATATGATGATGAAGATGAGATGGATTATGAGATTAAATTGACAAATGCTCTTGAAGAACTAAATATTGAGAAGGAGATCAATAAGAAGATGAAGTCTCAACTCAAATACTATGAGGATCAATTTAGTGTGTATGAAGAAAGTTGAATGAAGATACCAAGGACCATGAAGATATGCTCAAGCATCTCAATTTTTAATTGAAAATCCTATCTATAGGCTAAAAACTAAAGAAGATGAATGCTCAAGATATGTTTATAAAAATAATTATTTGAAAGAGGAGTTAGAGAATTCTGCAATCAAGGTGAAGTCATTTATAATATTTGAAAAAATCTTAAGTGATCTATAAAATATTCTAAGTGGTTAAAAGCATGTTAGTCATAGAATTGGTCTTGTATATGAATAAGAACAAAATAATATAACTCAAGATAATATGAAGACTAATGTGAACTAGGAAAATCATACTTTGAAGACAAATCATTAGACAAGGAATGAGGGTATTGGTAGAATAAAGACAAATCAAATCAAATAGCCAAATGCCATGAGGTATTCAAGATTCAATGTTTATTTTTATACATGTAATCAATTTGGTCATAGGGATAGATATTGCAAGAGACCTATTATAAATGAGTTTGTATGGAACTATGATGGGGGTAACTAGTTAAAAGGTGTGAATATAGTTAATTTATCTAATTTTCATGACATAAGACACATTGAAAATTTATATCCAAATAAGGTAAGGTAAGATATGTTTCTTGAAAAAGGTATAGTGTGATTTAAGTGTCAACAGAGAGGTCACATTGCCATATTCTACAAGCAAAGGTCTAAAAGATAGAATAAGTTCAATAAGGCTCCTAGAGTGCAAGGAAGAAGGCAAGTTAACTAATGGAATCCAAAGGTGGTAAGTGTGATTCATAATGAGACTATATGTCCAAGTAATCTATTTGTTACGATGGAGAATTCTTTAGAAGTTGAAGAGTTCTAAGAGGTCTCATTATCTGCTCATGTTGAGAGTGAAGATACCAAGCTCAAAGAGAATACCAAGGTGTTGGTTGAAGCTAGTCCTAAGGTATGTATGGATCCAAGTGAAATATTACTATTGTTGAGTGTGTATCATGCAAAGAACATCAATTTTTTGTTCCTAGTGATGAGGTTCCAAACTGTAATATGGATTATTTAGATGAAAAGGTATGTCATGAATATTTATTTTCTCTATGTATTGTTAATCTAATTCTAGAAGAAAAGGAAATGTTGTAGTGGTTGATCATGTTTATTATATTAATACTAATAATAAGAAGAAGAAATATAAGTATCAGATGACCAAGGATGAGAAGGAATATGAGGACTTGTGGGTGACTCCTAGTTTCACACTATTCTAGGACATTGTAAAGTAGGGTGTATCTGCCTATGCTTCTTAGGAAGATATATTTTCTTATGGAGAATAAATTTTGTGTGCTCAAGGTGATAATTCCAATCAAAGAAGGTATTTGGTTAAGGGGGAGCAACAAGTTCATGATCTTGCTCTAGAGATTTGTAAAGGAGCTATTATGCAAGGTTAGAATGGGTATATCTAGATGGCATAATGATATTGATGAAATTTCAAGAAGAGTTTGATGCTTAGAAAGGTCTATAAACTTCTTTATGATGTTATCTAGGTTATTTTTTGGTTTTAAGGTATGTTTGTGCCAATTTAATATTTTTGAGTGCTCTCAATTTTCTCAATTTTTGGCTTAAGGGCAAGCACGCCTAAAATAGGTTTGTTATCACATAGGATTAAACCTATCTTGATTATATATATTGTTGTGAAAGTTCCTAATGAAACAATAGAAAAACCTCCAAAGCCTTGGGACCTTTTAAATTTTTAGGTTAATCTCTGGATAAGGTTGGCTTCCTATCACTAAAATATGATGGAAACTGATAAGATATAAGTCTTGTGAAATCTCTCTCTTTAGTGCTTTTTAGATCCTAAACTAGGGTTCTAACAAGAAAAGGGTTGAAGAATTAAAATTTGTAGAAAGATAGAAAAGATGATTACACCAAATTTATATAGTGGATCCAGATGTTTGCTTGAAAAGGACAATAGGGCTTAAAGTAGATTGAGTTTATGATAAGCACAAACTTATGCAAATTTGGAAATCAAAAGTAATTTTTTAGTAAATCTTCAATAAAGGGAAAAGATATTTATTTAAAATGATATAATCAAGAGGAAAAAAAACTATAGATGATTTATCTTTAATCTGAAATAAAAGATAAAAACTTCCACAAAGAATTAAATAACTTGTATGACATAGAGATTCCAAAGACAAGAAAGACAAAACTCAACTTTATTTCTCTCTGAAGAATATAGTTTTTAGTAAATACATTAAAAATGCATTAAAATATTACTAACAATAAAAGATACATTGAGCCATGAGGTTTGCCCATTTTTATATAAAATCTCTCATAGATGAGATGTAGTTAACAGAACTTAAATACCTAGTTGAAGGAGATCATGCAAATCTGAAACCCTCATGCAAAGGGGGTCATTTCATCTTCTTTTGGTGATTTTAAATTTTTTTAATGGATATAAAATGGAATACATGAGTTTTGTGTTGATTTGAAAGTGGTCTTGGCATAACTAGAGATCTTCATGCAAGGCTTCCTGGATGATAACTGAAAATAACTCTCCATGCAAGAAGCAACACTAAAGAAGAACTTGGTATTTAAAAATAAAAGATTATATTTAAAATAAATGTTCAAATCTAATTTACATGCAAACCCTAGCATACAAAATTAAAGTGAGACTTTTCAACATTCAAGCCTTAATCACTTTTTACAAAAAGCGGGGGTCCATTTTGCTTTTATGACTTTGCAATTTTTCATTTCACATTAATCAAAATAGAAAGTGCAACTTGTAACTTTATTTTTTCAAATTCCACATTTAAAAGATATAAAGTGAAAAATACATGTTTTCTATTTATTTAAAAGAGTTACAAAAAATACACAAATATACTTTCTAATTATAAATTATAATTAAAATGTCTTCAAAATGAAACTACACATGGTAGAAATATTTTAAAATATCTGAAAGATAGGGAAAATTTAATTAGTATTTAGGCTAGCCTCAACATTTTTTTCACTTTCTACTCATTACTTCTCTGAGTAAGCATCAAAAACCTTAAATATTTCTTGTATTTGGTCTTCATCTAGCCTGTAGGAATAAATGTTAGAGGTTGTGTAGTATGCCTATACATTAAACAACTCTCTTTGGGAAACCTTGATACCCTGTATTTTGGTTCTCATTCAATCAATTTCCTTCTCATAGTTTATGAACTTGTGAATTAAACTTAAAACAAAGACTATGTCCTTTCTAGACTCTTTTTTAACTATTTTCTTAAAATTCTCCTTAACCTATTATACTTGGTGGAGACTGCTAGTATCATCCAGTGGTTGGCATGACATTAAATTCATCATGCCATCAATTTCATACAACACATCAATAGCTTTATCATGAGCCTCTTTATCTTACTCAGTAGACTCAATCAATATTTGTATTTAGAATTGGGCAACCTTGTGTAATTCTTCATGCTCAAAAAAGTTCTTCAATATATTCTCAAAAATGAGGATATTTATATATATATTAACCTTGTGGCTATCAACTTGGGATAATACTTGTTCAAATTTTGAATTTCTTCTTCATATCTACTAATTTGTGATTTCAAAATTTCTTTCCTCTTTGTGATGATACCATAATGGTCTAGCATTGATGTGAGGGTCCTATTGCCACTTTTAATTAGTTACTCAAACCATTCTTTAGTAGCCCTTCCCATGTGATTAATCTCTCATGTGGAATCACTTGTAGCTTGATTTGGATTGATTGGATGCACTACCTATGGTTGTTGTGATGTTTCATTTGGCTTTATGAATTGGTTGAGTGCTTTGGTCAATTGATCAACCTTCATTTTAAGTTCATCCTTGGTGGATTTATCATGGTTAATTCTCTAGAAGAGATATTTGATACCTAACTTCACATCATATTTGAGTCCTTCTCTCATTTTATAACCAAGGTGTATTTGAGAGACCTAATAATCTACCACCACAAGATCTCCCTTTGGTTTGTCTAGTAGGGGAACTGTAATCTCCACATATCTCTCTCCCTTGTTATCAGTGAATGTTCTTAAGAGGGTCTTGGGAGTAGATTTTGTCTTATTATTGACTTCTAACATTCCAAAGTCCAAGGGTCGATCATCATCTTCCACTTTTTACCTACTAATTGGGCTAACCAACTAGGAGTACCCTTCTACGTATCTGGAATGGTCACCAAAGAATCTATAGCTGATATAGTTGCATTAACTGACATTATGACCAATGAAGACTCCTAGGAAGATGACATTATAGGCTGATTAGGAGGTGTTTGTGTAGGCTTCTCCTTACCAATATCTTACAAACCCATTATTGCACCAAGTGCTTGAGTTACTCCAAGCTCAACTAATGACATGGATGAAATAATGGAAATGGGGGAGAGTGGTGCAATAAAAGTGAGGATTGTGAATTTATGAACTGGTGAAAGGGTGGAAGCCAAGATACTAAATGTGTCAATTAGGTGCATAGGGCCACTAAGGGTTTCTTAGGTTAAAATGGTGGGTTGAGAGGAGGAGAGAATAATACTCACTCTAGAGGTTGGAGTGGCTTATGTGATTGTAATCAAAATAATTAACTCTATGTCAATGTATTGTTAGGTGGTGTTGGGAATCAATGATGATGAAACAAAAGGAATTATTAAAAGAATAAAAATTGGGAGTGAATTTAATGGGGAAGGAGAGGTGAGAGGAATGGAATATGGAGTAAGAATTTGGAATTCTACTATAGGGGGACCTTGAATGTTCCCTAGACTTATTAGTACTATTGTTACTTGGCTAATTAAAGTGAGTGGAGTGGTAGATGAAGTGGGAATTATAGATAGGATTACAAAGTAATTAATTCAAGCATTAGTCCATAAATAATGAAATATGCATAAATAACTCACTAACTAAGCTTATCTATTCCCATGGAAATTATGAAGGATAACAAGAAACAAGTGAAAGAAAGTAACACCATATTACCTTACCAAATGGATTAACCATACCCATGTGGCTTAAAAGTATGTTCTCCCTTGATCAATCATCCTTTTATTTGTCAAAAATGGTGTTAAGCTCCTCCAATGCCTCAAGAACACTCCATAAAACATAGGCTCTTGATTCCAAATCACTAAACTAGCCTATCAATGAAGCTTGAAATAAAAATCTATGATCAAATGTAAAACCTTGTGGAAACAATTTAACATTATAACTCTTCAATATTCAAGCTTTGAAGATATTTGAGCATAATAACCTTGTACCAAAATATCTTTAAATTCATATCTATGGCCTCTCTATCTCTATATTTTTTAGATTGGTTTGGATCAACTATGATCATCCATCTCAAGATTGAGATGTGTTGTCATGGATAATCCTAATATTTGGAATTAAACTCATAAGTATCCTCAAGATAAATAAGCATTAAAGAGGCATGGAAGGCCATAACTAGGCATGTGTGACCCATAATCTTGATATTCATGACATTTATGGCCTAGGAATGTCTTCCTAAGAAATGATGTAACCTGATGATGTAGTTCATAGGAATCAATTTTAGAAAAATAAATATTCAACAACTCTCATGAAAAATTCAGTTAAGCTCTTGATTTCATTAATTAGCCTTAAACAAGGTTAATCAACATTTGTTCGATTATTTAAAAATTGACCCTCAATTAATCAAAATGGTCAGAAAGTCATATTATTAAGTCATAATTTGATTAGAGAGGAAATGGAAGGTGATGTTAGATGTAGTGGAGCTATATTCTCATTTAGGATGTTTCCAAAAACAAATAATAAAGGTATGTGATGTGTACCAATGAATTAGAAGAAAAGAGTGATCCAGAACACTAAATGGTGAAATGGTCATTTTGACTTAAAATGATCTAATCAAAGTTAGTTGGCCCATAAAATGCATTGCCCTATTTAGGGATACTTTGACCTAAAATAGCACTTATAAGTGACAAGTTTGAACCATTTAGGATGTTTTATATATTTTGACCTAAAATGTGCATTTGAGTGTAATTCAAGTAAGATTGACAATTTCAACACAAATGGTGTTAGGAATTAGATGTCTACATTTTTACCCTATTTGAGAAGCCATAGCAAGACATTCAAGGGAAGTAATGTCTTTTCAAAGAAAATATTTGTCAATAATAAATTGTAATAGACCCATGATGCCCCTCGAGAGGACATACTAGGATGGAAGAGAAGGATGGACTCTCAAAAAGAGAGAGAAAGTGAGAGTTTAACCCATGGAATAGATAACATCTAGATGAGATAATGCTTGCACACATGATTACCATCAATGATCAAAATATAATTAGAGATATAATAGGCCTCAGAGGTGGGGGAAATGGGAAAGATACAATCCATGAATGTAAGGGACACACTATAAACAAGTTGCATGCTTATGACATTGATCAATCTCGAGACAATTTACACACTAAATATTGACATCATGGGATTTAATGTGGAGAGCTTGGAATTAGAGGAAAATGGAGAACATTCTACTTTAGGAAGGGAAGCACCACTAGAACAGGGTCTCCAAAGAGAAGATAATAAGAAGTGCCCTAGTAGAGCAAATGTGATCATGATAAAATAGTTTTTCCCTAGTAGGGTGAATCTTGATCATTGATAAAGAATAAATAATGGTTTGACCCTATAGAGATAATTTTATTTGGATGTTGTTCATATGGTGGGCCCTAGTATGGTTAATTGGCAAGCAAAATAGCTCAAGGATATAACCCAAAAGATAGGTTAAAGTGAGTGGGCACAAATGTACATGCAATGGGGTAATGACTTAGAAATCCATATAAATCCAAGCATATGAGAATGCATAAAGTGATTAGAGAGATGAAAATAAGAATGTAGATAGCCAAGCTGAAATCAATAGAAATTGAGCGTTGCCTACATAGTTCCATGGACTTATGTTCCAACATGAACTTTAGGCCAATGTAGTTCACCCAAGTTTGGGATAGAATCGAATGAGGAATGATGAAAAAGGACCAAGAATTGAATAGAATTAAAATTTATGCAAAGATATGCATGTCTAAGAATAGATAAAGAAGCTTGAAATGCATGCTACCTAGAAGCCTATTTCCATATCATGAGCCTAGGTTTTACAAAGTGTTATTGAGAATCATTCATTGGAGCTGATGTTAATGTTTAATACTTTGAGACCTGAGTACAAAGTGCTTACTATATCAAAATAAATTAGGCATCATAAATATGAATAGATTAAAATGATATAAGATTCCAATTGTGTTGAGCTAGTTCAAATGTGAATACCTATAACTAAGGATAATGGTAAAATAATGACCAAAACTAGAGTTACTGTAATTTACATTTAAACAAAAAAGCAAAAGACAAAGAAAAAGATAAAACACAAATGAACCCTATTTCAAATCAAGATATAATCTATAAATACTTAAGTAGGAACAAAAATGTTTAAAAATAAAAGGCAAGAACATCTTAACGATATGAGACCAAGATATGAATAATCAAGATCCATGTGTACCATCAAGGAATTCTTGAACACAAAAGAGAAAATTAAAATCAAATAGAAAAACAAGACACCAACAATAATAAAATAAACAAAATGGTCCAATAATAATGTAATAACATAAGATCAAGATATAAACAATCGAGATCCATGTGAATCATCAAGATGTTCTGAAACACAAAAGAGACAAGCAAAAATAATAATCAAGGAAACATAAGACCAAGATGAGACAAGAAGTAATAAAAAGAGAAAATGACAAGAAATAAAAGGAGAGGTACAAAATCACAAAAAAACACCAAGAAAACACATTAAAACACCAAGAAAACTCATATAAACACATAAACTAAAACCAAGTTAGTGTGGTTTAAAGATAAATGTTCATGCATGTGTGGTAGAGGCGTTACGTTATACCACATCATAACAAAGAACAATGACATGACAATTGTTCCATAATTAAAGAGGAACAATGACAAAAGAAATGGGAGAAGACAAGAAAAGGAAGGGGTTGGTTGAGCTAACTCTAGATGTATAAGATAATTGGATGCTACCTACATAGTTTCATGGATGCATGTTCCAACATGAACTTCAGGCCAAATGTAGTTCTCCCAGGAAATGGGATAGAATAAAAATGGTGATTAGACCAGCATGATTAATGTTATAGAATAATTGGAAGATACAACAAACAAATAAGAATGGTTTGGCAAACAAGAAGCTGATAAGACAAGAAAGAATGACCTTGCAAAATGGTAAGTGTATGGGACAAGATGAAGTGAATTGGTGTTTATGTGCTTACAAAATTATAAGAGCGTAAGAGTGGAACAAGAATGTAAAAATGTATAAAAGTGTGAGATAATGTTTTTGTTCTTTTATGGATCATGTTTTGATGTTTTTGGTATTTTCAAAGTATTTATAATGTTTTTGGTGTTTTTGGGATAAAATATTCACAAGGTGGGACTATCTAGTTGAGGAGATGCATGTCTTGAGAGTAGAGGTTCTAATAAGATAACTAAGCTAGCTATAACATCCCATGCTCACAAATTAGTGAGAGTGAGGTTCTTGATAAAACAAAAAAGTGTAGTAAATACTTGAACTAAGAAGATTCGGATATTCACCTATCTGAAGCTACACAAGACTGTCCCAACCGAATTAATTTATATAACTACTACTGAAGATGTTCATAATGTTCATGAGACATAATCAAGATCATAATTGGTTAAGGGACAAAAAGTGTTAAAGCTTATAACATGTCCTAGACAAAATAAATAATATATTTCTCAAAGAGAGCAATCCATAATGGGATGAAGAACATGTTTAGAGTGCTAAGGATTTAAAGCCTTTACTATTGAGAATCATGAAAAGTAGACCAGGGTAGTGCAAAATGTGTTCAAGGTAAGATAAAAGGGTGGGATAAAATTATGATAGCACAAGTTACCCCCAAGTTAGGGGTCTTATAGACAATGGTTCAAAGTTATTCATGTGTAGAATATCTTAAGGTGTATGATGTTCATGGGCTCTAAAAGTTCTTCACGTTTAGGTTTAGCCAATCAAAATTCTCCTGATCCATAGTTTTTTTTGACAACATATGGTCCTAACCAATTAAGCTGAAACTTACCTTTCTTTTTGAGTTCAACATTCATGTTCTTTTGGCTCTCTTTCAAAACTAAGTCACCAACTTTAAATTCTTGAGGGAGAATGTATTTATTGTAGTTTCTCCACAATCTATTCTAATAGGCCTACAAGTTTTCTAGGGTAGCCAAATGATCACCATCAAGAATTTCTAATCTTATAGCTATGAGGATCTGTAGTCTTCATCATCTTCAATGTGAACCCATGATATTCTTAATGATGGGATCTCAATCTCAACCAAGATGATAGCTTCAGTGCCAAAAATAAGGGAGTATGGATTAACTCCATTTTGGGTGTGAGGATTGGTTCTATAAGCCTACAGGGTAGGAAAGAGTTGTAAGTGCCAATTATGGTAAACATCATTGACAATATTTTTTAAGATGGCAAGAATGGTTTTATTTGATACCTCAACTTGTCTATTTCCTTGTGGGTTATATGGAGTGGATTTTTTGTGCTTGATCTTCAATTTTACACAAAGATATTTCACATCTTAGTTCACAAAGGATCTACCATTATCGAATATAATATGGGCTAGGATGCCATATCGATAGATGATATGGTAATCAATGAATTTGGCTATTTGTTTTCTGATAATATAAGTGAGAGGAATGGCCTCAATCCACTTGTTAAATTACTCAATTGCAGTCAAAATGTGATTATTTCCATTTGAATATGTTGGGTTAACTTTCTAAATGAGATCGAGACCCCATGTTGAGAATGGCCATGGCGTTGTAATTGGCTGCAATGGTAAGGAAGGTGCATGTATCAAGTTGCCATGCTATTGACAAGGAACACACTTATTTACATAATCAAAAGCATCTATCTCCATTTTTATCCAATAATATCCTATTCTGAGAACTTTCTTTGCTAGGACTACACCATTGGTATGGACCCCACACATTCTTTCATGAACCTCCTTGAGTGCCAGCTCTGATTCTCCTAAAGATAAATAATGAAGAAGCATTCCATCATAGCCTTTTTGATAAATCATGTTTCCAAGGAGGATATAACATGTTAAGTGATGAAGGAAAAGTTTTTGTCGGTTATTGGAAAGGTTGGTTAGAAGTACATGACTATAGAAATAGTTATAAAAATCTTGGTACCATGGTAGCTCAGGTGAGAGATTAGGATCAGAAATGGTGCATATCCTCTCTAAATCTAATAGAATATGTGTTAGCTAAAGAAAATTTTTAATCAAAAACTGATACTTTTTAGCAATATCATGCATTTGAATCATGGAACCAATTGTTTCTATGGCATCGGTAGATATGTTGTTGACACACAGAACTTGCTCAAATTGTAGAGATTTAAAATGTGTTTTAAGGTCATTAATAATTTTCTTATAAGGAACAAGATTATCATCTTTTATTTGATATTGATCAATTGTATAATTTATGATTAGTTTTGAATCTCCATAGACCTTTAATCTTTGAATGTCCCATTATATGGCAAGATAGAGCCCTACAACCAATGCCTCATATTCAGCCATATTGTTTGTACATTGAAATTATATATGGAAGGCTTTGGGGATCAAATCTCCCTATGGTGTGATCAAAAATATGCTAGCTCTAGACCCTCAAGATGTGAAGGATCCATCAAAATAGAGCATCCACTATTCAGATTCTTGTGATGCATATTCTATAGTCATGATAAAATCATCTAAAAGGTTAAAGTTGAGAGGTTGAGTGGCCATAATAGGAAATTTTTCAAGTTGGTCTATAAGAACATATCCTTTGATTGAATTTGATGCTGGTATTCAATATCAAACTCACTAAGGAGTATAATCCATTTAGCCATGTGTCCTTGAAGAGCTTCTTTAGATAAGAGGAACTTGAGAGAATCTACCTTGGTGATAATAATAGTTTTATTATTTAGCATATAATGTCACTATTTCTGAGTGGCAAACACCATAGCTAAACATGCCTTCTCAATAGGCATATAATTATGTCCATAGGGTACCAATGTGTAGCCTAAATAATAAACCATGTGCTCCTTACTATGATCATCATGTTGAGCCAAAAGTGCCCCCAGTTCATGTTCTATGGTTGATATATAAAGAAGCAGTGGCTTTCCTTGTGTTGGAGGTCGTAAGACTAGTGGATTGGCCAATTATGTTTTAAGATTTGAAAATTCTATCTAACAATCTTCATCTCATTAAAATGTTACCCCTTTCTTTAAGAGATGGGTAAAAGGGTGGCACTTATTTGCCAATAGAGAAATGAACCTGCGTATAGACTGGATCTTGCTTTTTAGACCTTGAAACTATTTAATATTTTTTGGTGGAGGCATTTTCATAATAGCATTGACCTTTATAGGGTTGAATTCAATCCCTCATTGTGATATAATGAACCCTATTAATTTTCTTGATGTGACTCCAAAGACACATTTCTTAGGATTCAAGTGGACTTTATATGCATGAAGCCTCTCAAATATTATTCATAGAATGTCAGGGTGTCCAGCTCTTATTCTTGATTTTGCTAATATATCATCAACATAGTCCTCAACAATGTCATGAATCATGTCATGGAAAATGATAGTCATTGCCCACTAATATGTGGCTCCAACATTCTTTAAACCAAATGGCATGACTTGGTAACAAAATGTCCCCCATGGAGTAGTAAACATGATCTTATGTTAATATTTAAGGGATATTTTGATCTAATTGTAACTAAAAAATCCATCTATTAAGGATAGCTTCTCGTACTCAATAGTTGAGTCAACAATCACGTTGATGTTGGGTAGAAGAAAATCATATTTGGGGCATGCTTGGTTGATATCATGAAAATTAGTACAAACATGTATGCTTGGGGTCTTTTTACTTATTGGCACTATGTTATAAATACATTCATAGTAGTCCAATGGTCTAATAAAATTGGCTCCTAAAAACTTTTCTAACTCAGCCTTAACCAAAAGGTTGATGCGTGGATGCATCTTTCTCAACTTTTGCTTGACTGGTTTAGCATCAAGGTGAACAACAATATTATGCACAACTAAATCTGGGTCCAAGCCTAGTATGTTAGAGTATGCCCATGCAAAGATATCTATATAATCCTTAAGAATGGATATAATATGTTTAAATTTTGCTTCAATAAGAGAAGATCCAAGATAAACAATTTTGGGATCCTCATGGGTTCCCAAATTCACTTCTATTGTGCTCTTCATAAGGAGTGTGGATCCATCTTCTATAATTGTAGGCAACGTATGGTCATGATCCTCTACTTCATCTTCTTGTTATTCTTCCCAAAGATTTGGATAATATGAAGAATCAGAATCTACCTCTTAGGTAAAGGCCAACTGGCAAAAACCTCTTGAAAATCAAGCGCAAGATGCTCAAATATTTGATGTTGTTTTGAAGAATTCTTGTACTAGCTATGGAACTTGGGCTAGATGGAATTTCTATGTCCTGAGGGGATGAGAAAAATTTCCCACCTAGGAGTACTTGAAATAGGTTTTCACTCAAAGGCTTATCTTTTTATTTACTTTATCCTTGATCAACAAGTACCTCAAAGAGGTTTTCACCTAAAGATCTTGATGTTTGTTCTTTATTATGACCAAGAAAGTTTACCTGCTCTCTAAAGTAGGTAGAAGAATTCAATGAAAAATCAAAACCTTGCTTATGATCACTAATGGGGAATGTATCTCATAGGCTCATATATTCTAAAATTGATTCTTCATTTTGGAGCTCATCGAGGTATATGACCAATTTTTTTTTATCCCAATCTATGAGTTCAAGATTTCAAAGGTATAGGTTATAATGAGGGTTTGATTCAAGATGGGAAGCACTAATGGTAAAGATATAATGTCCTACTTCAGGAAGGGAAGCACCACTAGGATAGTTTTTTGCTTCAAAATGGGAAGCTCCAATAGGATGGATTTTTGCTTCAAGATGAGAAGCTCCAATAGGTGTTTGGTCAATATGGCATTTGAATCAAACAAATTTGAGTCAGTAAGCTCATCAAAAAAGCTATAATGGGATTTTTTGTCATTGTTAGGAGTCTCATCACTAGTCATTTTGGAAGAGTCACTGCCAAATGTTATGAAGTCATCCTCTAGTGGATTAAATCCGAAACCATGATTCCAATTGACAACTCCAACTAATAAGGGCTCGAAAATTCCTTGCACCTATGGGGAAAGGCCTTTCCCTATATATTGAAGATTATCCATTATACTATTATGGATAGGATAATTTGGATTCTAAAAACAATCACTGAGGCCTTCAGAATATAACCAATCTCCCTCAGTAAAACCCTCTTGATCTTTCTTTGGTGTAATTGTAGGTACAAAAACCATAGGAGGATTTGGTTGCTTCTTCTTTGGTTACCAAATCTGATTAGGTATAGTAGGATTCTAGGAATTTTTAGGCTTACCAAATGTTTTAGGGGATTTTGGTAATTTTACAATATGGAGGACATCCTTTATATGGTATGTGGAAATGCCTATGTCTTTAATAATAAATTATTTGGCCAGAGCTGTAGGAAATGGATCAGTTGAAGTAGAAGCTAGATCACTAGGGTCTATATAATTAGATGGAGATGGATGAGAAATGATGGCTTTATTCTTATTTGTAATGAATTTAGAACTTAGGTAATTCAAGATGTATGAAGTATTGGTATGGCTAGTGATCAGTAGGAATAGTAACCTCGATCCCATCATAGGGAAACTTAAGGCATTGGTGAAGAGTGGATGAAAATACCTATACTTCATGGATCTAAGGATGACCAAGAAGTATGTTATAAGGAAGCTCAATATACACAATATGGAATAATGTGTGATGAGAAATAGACTCAACAATGACTAACAACCAAATTGTACTGGATGACTCCCTCTTGGTGTTATTGTAAGCCTTGATTGTAATAGTTTCTAGTTGAATGTCTTTATTCATATAACCCAATCATCTCACCAATTTAAGAGATATGATGTTTAGCCTTGAACCATTATCTATAAGAACCCACTTGATCTTATGATCTACAATGATTATCTCAATGTATAGTGTGTTATTGTGGTTCAGGCTGAGGGTGGGCATGTCCTTTTGATCAAATATGATTTGCCAAAATGAATACAAATGTCCAACTAGTTTTTGGAACTAATCAAGGTTTATATCATTAGGCATATTAGACTCTTGTAAAAGTTTTTTGAAGATGGTTCTATGGAAATTAGATGTTTTTAAGAGTTCTGATATGGAAATTTGTGCAAGGGTTTTATATAATTGATCTGTTAGACTATAAGGTCTTTGAACTAGTTTAGTCTTTGTTGGGATAGTATTCAGCTTTGGAACCATTGGCATAATGTTTTCATTGGGTTTATGGAAAGAAGTGGGAGAAGGGACCTAAATGGTAACTCATGGGCCTATAGTTGTGACTACACAACCTAGAGGTGGCAAGGAGTTATTATAATTAGAAGAGTGAGGCAAAGGGCCTTTGATGGTGATTCATAAGTGACTAACCGCATTGTGATAGTTTTAGGTCAATAAGGAGCCTTTAAAAGAAAGTTATTGTTGTTTAGGATTATTAACCCATGAAAATAGAGTAGCAACATGATGATGTGAACCTAACATGGTATTACTAGGGGGAGAGGGTATTAACCCTATAATGATGGGTCATATGTTGCAAGGAACACGAGATTGGCCACATGGCTTCACAGTAATAGTGGTAATGTGGGTTGTAGAAATGCATCACACAATGTTATTATAGTTTTAATGTATATTTTTATAAGCCACATTATTAGTGTGGGAATTATGATCATGATTATGCTCATTACAATTCTAACCTTGTTGTTGGTTTTGATTCTGCCTCTATCCTTGATTGTGACCATTTTGACTGTTTCCTAGTGGTGATGGATCATGTCAAGGAAAGGGATCTTTGTATATTCCCATATCCTAATTTGCATTTGGATTAGGGGAAAACTTAATTTATAGTTCCCCACTTTCAATAAATTCCTCAATAATATGTCACAATTGAATGCAATGATATGCACCATGACCAATAACATGATGAAAGTTACACCATTTATTCTCTTTGTACCAATCTAGTTTTGGCTGATCTTGAGGAAATGGCCTTAATACTGGCCATATAATTAAATTAGCTATAATAAGCTTTTATAATACTATTTAAACCAATTTTTGTAACTTTATAGAGACTCTAAAATTGTTATGAAATGTCATTAATGGAGGTTGTCTCTATAAAGTAGGTAGTGGATTTGAGGGAGTTAATTATATATTTGGAGGAGGCATAGCCTATACCATTAGTACATGTCTTGTTTTTATCACCCCATTTTCAACCATGTTCTTATTTTTGTTAAATCCTTTAGACTTATCCTATGTAACTATTTGAGGATCTAGTGATTTAGTTTGATTAGATGCTTAACCTTACACAAAGATATTAACAAGGCCCCTAGCAATAAGAGCCTTCTCAATCTGCACTCCTTTTTCAATAATGTATTCAAATGAGTTAGCAAAAGCTAACTGTAGATTATGCACAACTTTAATATGCAAATTTTGTGCAAAGATATCAGCCAACTGTTTGTTTAGAAAACTATGTTGAAAGTGACCTGCCAATGCTCTCCACCTTTACAGATATGTAGTGAAACTTTCACCATCACACTACTTGGATTTGCATAAGTCAATAATGGTTAACTCATTTTATATGTTATATGATAAATGGTTAACAAACTTTTCTAATAATTCATTTCAGTCTACAACTAATGCCTTGGGTAGTTTATGTAGCCAATCAAGATCTTGTCTCACTAAACTTCACAAAAATAGTCATAGTAAGTACTCGCTACTATAAGCAACTATTGACAAAAGACAAAGAATGCTTGTATGTGTTCACATGGATCTTCTTTCCCTTTATATTTGTCAAATTTGAGTGCCTCAAAATGAGGTAGAAAGGGGTTTTAGAGAATAGATAAGTCAAATGGATATGGGCATATATCATCAAATTTGTACTTTTTGACACTATTATTCATCTCCAATCTTTGGATAATTTCCCTCATAGAATTACATTCTTTCATGTTTAGTGCATTTGTGGATTGGATAAGATGTTATTGGGGTGGAATGTACCCCTAGTTTCATTATTGTTGGGGTGGAATTTGCCCCTAGTTTTGTTGATATTAGGGTGGAATGTGCCCCTAGTTTTGTTGCTATTAGGGTGGAATGTGCCCCTAGTTTTGTTATTTCTATGGTGTAATGTGCCCTTGGTTTTGTTAGTGTTGGGTTGGAATGTGCCCCTAGTTTTGTTACTATTAGGGTGTAATGTGCCACTAGTTTTGTTACTATTGGGGGGCACATTGCTATTGGGGTGGAATGTACCCCTAGTTTTGTTATTGTTGGGGTAGAATGTGCCCCTAATTTTGTTTCTACTGGGGTGGAATGTGCCCCTAGTTTTATTGTTCTTGGGGTGGAATGTGCCCCTAGATTTGTTGTTATTGGGGTGGAATGTGCCCTTGGTTTTGTTGTTGTTGGGGTGGAATGTGCCCTTGGTTTTATGTGGATATATAAGGAGCATATACCTTTTGATCCATGATTTGGTTCTAATTTGTTGCTTGAGTTGAGAACGTAGGTCATTAATTCTTGGATTTTAAAACATTCCTTGAATCTAGTTGTTTTACACTTTGTTGATTTTGGAAATTTCTATGTTTATTTACCAATCTTTGGGTTGGTTGAAAAGAACTACCCAAATTGTCTAGAGGGATTTCCTCAATTTCAACTGAATGTTTGGGTTTCTAAGTTTTTAAACTAATAAGAGGTTATTGATGATTAAAGAATGTATGTTCGATATCAAATGGAACACTTTGTAAAGTCTCTTGTGACTTTAACTATTCATTTAGATCACCTTGATCTACTATGGTAATGTTCTCATCCAATATTTGTTGCATACTTTTGACCACATTTCCTTGTTCTTTCAAAACATTATTGTGAATTAAAGTGGCAACTAGGGAGTAAGTTAAGTCTATGACAAATTGATCTGCATATCATTGACTTATTATATTGATCTTAGCTAGAATATCTAGATTTATGGGTTTTGACTCTATTTGTATATACTTTCCTTTGTTAGAGGAAGAAGGTATGTTCATTTTTGCAAAAGCTTGCTCTTGTCATCATTTTTTCCTTCTCTAACTAAGATATGAAATTATTCTATAGGAAAATCAAAAGGTATTCTAGTACCTAATTCTATCAATCTAAGAAGGCTTTGTCTTGATCTTCTTGGGGTTGATATCCATTGTATTTATCTTCAGATCCTACTATTATAGAGATATCATCAAAAATAATAGGGTTATCTTGACCATCATAAAATTACTCACCTTCATAACTAAGACCATAAGAGGCCCCACTACGAGTTAACCTTTGAGTCATGTCTAAAAAGAGTCACTCTGTGTGTTTGACTAACTTTGGACAATGTTTGAAAACCAATCAAAGTATGTTTTGGCTCTCTTTTAAACAAATAACCAAGGTACAAATGAGACTATAAAGGAGGGAGGTTCAAAACCATGCAAAATTTAGAATATTTGGTTCACGAGTTTACTCAACCTTTCATAAAGTTGAAATCATATAGATTGGAAGAGAGTAAGGTAACTCAAAGACCCAAGGTGAAAATTAGTACACCAAAGCCTAGATCTTTGTGATATGCCCACACTGTAAAATCTAGCTTCAACTTTGACAAGTTGACTTTAGAAGTTTAGAGGAAATCTCTCCATATTACAAAGACAATAAAATAAACTAAGAAAATCAAGATGTAAAAACATACATGAATCACTAATTTTAAAGCTAGGACTAAATAGATAACATAATGTCATCACATGATTCTAGTAGGATAAAATATGTTCTAAGACTCAATGCATGAGTGATACGCAAGATGACTTGAGTCTACCAAGATGATAATGTAATTTTGAGTCTCAATAAATAACCTTCAATCCAAAGAGGAAATTGAATCCAAGTTAAAATAAGCTTAGTGCACAAATGGCAAACCCACCTTGACAATCCAACCCTTAGAACTTAGAAAGGTTTAATTTCAAATGTGGAATATAAATGAAGGATTTAAATAAATTGGGTAAAAGATCTATACTCACTTGAGGATCATGACTGTGTCAAAATGGATGACATGACACAAAGCTTTTGATAACATTTTAAGCAAGGAAAAGGTGAATTTTCCATTTGGACAACATAATGCCTCCCTTACTCAAGAAAATTGAGGACAATGTGACATGGTTGAGTTCTTTGAGTTAACAAGTAGCTTTAGACACAAATCAAGACCAAGTAAGCTAATGACAAAAATCAAATGTCTTAAGTCTAAACTGACGAGGTATGGCAAAGTGGGGTCTATTAAACTGGAAAGGTTTCCTTCATTCTAAGTGAATCAATTGTGCAATGAATTTCATGTCAAATGATGCAAAAAATAGGCACAAAAATTGGGTGACCATGACATTGGCTAGTTGTAAAAAGGTCTAGTCCTTTTTACAACCACTACATCCTACTATTTTCTAAGTGTAGTGTGATGTCCAAATGTAGATACATCTCATGTGAAACTCCAAAGGAGTCAAATGAAATCAATGTTGGGAGGTGAAACCCTAGGTCAAAGTTTTCATAAAGAACTTATGATAGGTAATTATGTCCCCCTTGCAAGCCATTTTTGCATGAAAATAAAGAAAGCATAAAATATGAAGACTTTAGGGTCATTTTCAATATCACCCAAACTTTGGTGAGTTTTTGGGGAGTGCTTTAGATGACTTTATTTCTAAGCCTTAGACTAGGATACTTGTAATAGGAATGGTGCTTTTGATTCTAAGGGTTCCCTAAAGGGGACAAATGGAAGAGCAAACACACAACATTCCTCTTTTGACCAAACAAAACCTAAGTAAACAACTATTGAAAACAAGAATTGACAAGTGTGTTGAATTTTAAACCCAAATGAAATGTTTGGTGGTGTTCATTTGACCCCTTGGTCTTAGTTTCAAACTTTGAAAACATTCACCAAAACATCTAAATTCTTTGTTAAACACCCAAAACAAAGTTTCTAATTGATTTTTAAGCATGCAAGAAATTATTTAAACATGTTTTTATCAAAACAAAAGCTTGTTCTTGCAGCAAAACATGTCAACATGTCCTTTAGCTTTGAAGCTCTTTTTAGCTTGAAATAATGAACTTTGAAAAAGTAGCTCTTAGATCTATGTTTTTGGAAAAACATAATAACCAACATCGATTATTATCATTGATGATAGTTACTTTGGCTAATCGAGATCTAACCAATGTCATTTTTGCTAACCGATGTCAATTAAGCTAGGTAACTAATCTCAGTATCACTTGTTGATGTTAGTTACTGTGTTAAAACCATGGGAAACAAAATGGAAAAATAAAGTTAGAAACACAATTTTCAATAGTTTTAAAGTCTCAAATAGATATTTTAGATTTGCAAAATGATCTCCCTCAAATGTGAGATGTGTCATGTCCCACCGGATGTGCCAAGATGTAGAGAGGATTATAAAGCAAGTTAGTTAAGCATTAGTCCATAAATAATGAAACATGCATAAATAACTAACTAACTAATCTTATCTATTCCCATGGGAATTACAAAGGATATCAAAAAATAAATGAAAGAAAGCAACACCATATTACCTTCCCAAATGGATTCACCATACCAATGTGGCTCAAAAATATGTTCTCCCTTGATCAAGCATCCTTGTCTTTGTCAACAATGGTGGTAAGCTCCTCCAATGCCTCAAGAACACTCCATAAAACTTAGGCTCTTGATTCCAAATCACTACACTAGCCTATCAATTAAGCTTGCAAGTAAAATCTATGATCAAATGCAAAAATTTGTGGAAACAATTTAACATTATAAATTTTCAATATTCAAGCTTTGAAGATATTTGAGAATAATAACCTTGCACCAAAAATATTTTAAATTCATATCCAAGGCCTTTCTATTTATAGATTGGTCAGGATCAACCATGACCGTCCATTTGAAGATTAGATGTGTGGCCATGGATAATCCTAATATTTGGAATTAAACTCATAAATATCCTTAAGATAAATAATCATTAAAAAGGCATGGGAGGCATTAACTAGGCATGGGTGACCCATAATCTTGATATTTATAGCATTTATGGCCTAGGGATATCTTCTCAATAAATGATGTCACTTGATGATGTAGTTAATAGGAATCAATTTTCAAAAATAAATTTTCAATGACTCTCATGAAAAATCCACTTAATCTCTTGATTTTAATTAATTATACTTAAATAAGGTTAATCAACATTTATTCAATTATTTAAAAATTTGCCCTCAATTAATCAAAATGGTCAAAAATTCATATTATTGGGTCATAATTTAATTGGAGATGAACTAGAAGGCAATGTTAGATGCATTGGAGCTATATTCCCATTTAGGATGTTGCCAACAAAAAATAACAAAGTTACGTGACATGCACCAATGAATTAGAATAAAAGAGTGATCCAGAGTACTAAATGGTGAAATGGTCATTCTGAATCGAAATGATCTGATCAAAGTTAGCTAGCCCATAAAATGCATTACCCTATTTATGGATACTTTGACCTAAATTGGAAGTTGTAAGTGACAAGTTTGAACCATTTAAGATGTTTTATAGATTTTGACCTAAAATGTGCATTTGAGTGCAATTCGATTAATATTGAAAATTTTAACACAAATGGTGTTAGCAATTGGATGTCTACAAGAATGAGTGGAGGGAGAGGAGCTGAAACTTATGATACAATGAAAATCTAGGGTGCTTAAGGAGGAGAAAGAACTGGTGGAAGTTTTGAATCCTACTAAACTATAGGGGTAGGAAAAGGGGAATAATGGCTATAAGAGCTAATCTTATAGGATCTAGGGTAGAAGATCCTTGTATTATTGGTGATGTCTCCTCTATTGAAAGATCTATGGGTTCATCTATAACTTCCCTTTCCTTTCTTGACTCTCCTTTCCTAGTCTTAATCTTAATTTTCCTCTTCTTATTTTATTCAAGTCTCATTGTTGACTTACCAAGGCCCTCTATTATTGGTGTTATACCCTCAATTTTCAATTTTAGGATCTTTTCCTTGACTCCTATGGTCTCTCTTGTGATTTTCACCCCTTTACTTCTTAGCCAATTAATAGTCTTGTTGATGACATGGGTTTTCCTATCAAAAAGGGAGAAATATTTGGGAACTAACCACCTAACTAGTGGTAGGGGTTTCACATTAACTTAGGCAAGCTATAGTAAATCCACTCTAGAAGTATCATCTTCTAAATTATCGATAAATGGTGCTAGGTCATAATCTTTTATCTATTGTAGGGACATTCTTGAATAGTCCCTCATCTTGACCATTTCTTCATCATCATAATCCTCCCAATAATATTCATAGTAAGGCACATGTTCATATGATGCCAAATATAATACATGGGTGATTTTACCATAAGGGTTAACATATGGCCTAGACTCCAGGGTATTTAATATTACTTGGCTCATATATGCTTCTACACATTTGGCCTTTAAAAGAGTTCTACATGTATAATGGAAAATATAAATAGGAAAGTGGATCCCTACCTTATGTCTATCTGAGAGGAGCTTATGGGCCTCCACTAGCTGCCTCACTAATTCCAACAATTCCCACTAATCACTTACATAATGGGGAAGGGTTTAGGGATAGCCACTAAAGCTTATTTCCCTAATGTAGGAATATGTGGGAAATTGTATAAATAATGATCCCCATTTAGTAATTTCCTCTTTTGCTTATCTAGAATACCTTTCTTTCTTAAGATCTGAATCAAACATGGTGATGATGTTATAGATGAAAGCATCATTAAATCTTGTAAATTATTGCTTACTAGCTTGAAGGGTGAGGTCAGGGTAGTATTTGTACACTCATGTTATTTATTTAGGTACCAAATTTATACCTAGGAACAATCTCCCCTTTGCTAAGATGTAAACAACATATGATGTCATGTGAAACTTATTAGAAGTTTGAACCTTCAATAATTATTGATGGAGTGAATCACTGATTAGTTTCACGTAATGTATATAATACTTCTTCTCTCATATAGTTCAAATGTATTGATACATTCATTATTCATATAATTGGGCATTAGGACTACCAGTGACTCTATGTAGCAACATTACAACATCCCCCACCTCTTTTATGAAATCAAACCTATACATTGTCTTGGGAAATCTAGAACAAGAGTGTTTAGGGGTTTTAAGCCACTACTTGTCAATTATTTTTTGACATCCACCAATCTTATCCTTGTAGAATTATATAGAAAATTAGGGAGTTATATCCAAATAAATCTCAAACTCAGGAATGGAAAATAATGTGTTGATGTAATTATGGTCAAGGTCTAGGATATTTTCCCCTTTATCATTATATACCTATCCCTTGTCATGGTCATAATGATGAGCTATCATCAAGATTAACTCAAGAATTTGAATAGTCAGGGGAAAAGATATAGCTTATTATGTATCTATTCATTCTTGAAATCTACCCCAATCCTATCCCAAAAGTTCTTAGCTCAATATGACCTAAGTCTATATCATTGATCTCTATGAGGTTGGGTTCCAAGAAAGAAACTACATTAGGACCCTTTGATTTGAATTCTAGCTCTTTAGGAGGCATGGGGATCATAGAAAAATCCTTTGAATAGCCAACTATGGAAGCTAGTAGAAAATGGACATGTTTTAAGAACATCTAGTGTCCACAATACATGAGATTTAAAAATATATAGCAGATGTAAGATGTGCTTGATGTAGGTCCACCTTTTGTGGTGATTCAAGGATGTTGAGTTCTCAATGAAAGTGGAAGGTGTTTGAGGCACATCCACTATCTACAGTGTAATGGGAAGTTGTAGGGGTTGAGGGTGTTTATAACATGTCTAGTGTTTGTAGTGACACTGAAAGGAAAAAGAGTCTTGGAGGAATATTCACTAGGTTTTGGATGGGAAATATGTGCTTAGGAATATTTTCTAAGATCATACAAAACCTTAAACTTTTGATTATGACAAGCAAGAGGGGAAAATGCAAAGTCTAGGATAAAAACACCTTTGTAAAGCTTAAAAAACCATAGATTACTTTGGGCTACCTTAGTCAAGCAAAATGATCTTCTACAATAGACAAACCCTAACCCTAATATTAAATATTCAAAATGACACCTAGCCCAAACTAGACCTTTCAAATGAAAACCAATAAAATGAGAAAACCAAAAGGACTCAAAATATTTTTATGAAAAAGGAAACTTAAAGCAAAAATTGATACAAAGAGGTATTATTTTACTCATGTAGGTGGCATGGATTTGAATTTACAATCATTATCTCTTGGGATGTAGTTTATATGAATGAAGCTCAAGATTCAACTATAAGGGTGAAAGAAACTAGAGCTCAAACACACTTAGTAATTGAAATAATGATAATTTCTTGAAAATCCTAATTTTTATAGCAAAACCTTGTAATTAATGTGGTTAATGGTGGTAGGTGGTGGAGGTTAGACCTGATTGGAGTAGGTCCACTCTCTCTAGCTTAAAATGACTGAACAAAAGGTGGGGATCATCATACACTTTGCACACTATGAAAATGTGCAATATGAATTTTGATCTCTACTTTTCACTGAAGGATTTGAAATTGGATTAGCAGAGGTTAGACCTACATGAAGTAGGTCCACCCTCTATGGATGGTCTTAATGAATTAGTTAGGAATATATCTTAGCATGTACTTAAAACATTTTAAAAATGTGTAATGTGCACTCTGGGCCTCACTTCTTATGAGAAAAGGTGAAGGTGTGCCAGTGGAGGCTGGACCCACTTAGAGCAGGTCCACTCTCTATAAGGAGGTTTAGTGGTTGATGGGATTTAGAGTTTAGTGTGTACTTTAAATTTTTTAAAAATGTGCAATGTGTACTCCATGTTTTGGATTTTGTTGAGTAGGTGCATGCTAATATTTAGAACCCATCATTTATTTTGCATGCTCAAGAACTTGTAAAGTGCATGGAGATTTATAAATTCTATAAACTTTGGATTTTGGTGCCTTATAGGAGCCAAAACCCATGAAGCAATTTGAAATGGTGAAAATTACGTCTAGATTTCTAGATTCCATGAGGTAAAGAAAAGATGGATTCTTGGAGGTCCAAAGTTTTTTTCTAAAAAACAAAGGGGGTCTCCCTTAGGGTTATGAATGTAATGAGATTTTTGGGATAAGAATCTCAATAGGGTTATAGGAATTTTATGTTCCCAAAGGTATTCTAGCTCAATTTATTGTTCTAAAAGTATGTGATGACTATACCCAGGTGTGCAAGAAGTTTTAGAGGTGTGTGTTGACTAAAAGGAAGTTTGTTGACTTTGTTTGTTTTGAGATTCTAGAGTTTTGGGCTATGATAGAAAATTAGTTTTCCTTATGAGTTGAGGTTTGAGGATTCTTAATATATTGAATGGGCCAAATGGGTTTTCAAAAAAAGCTTCAAAGAGATTTGAAGGTTTGTGGTTCTCAAGTTATTCAAGTTTTTGTCAATACGGAGGGCTAATTGGCTAGTAAGTTTGTGAAGGAAGTATGTTGTAGAGGATGATATTGGTGATGAAAATTGGTGTGATTGAGGGGGAATATGAAGTGATACAAATATGATTTTATATGTCCTGAAGATGTGTCTACTAAAAATTATAGGCTCTGTAAGTTTCAGGTAGGGCTATAAGGAGGCTAGACAGGCCTAGTTTGAAGAAGAGTGCTTTTTGCTCAATTTCTCCAAAAGAGAAAAATATGTTTATTTCAAGGAGATTTATCAATTTTTTTTAGAGCATGTTTCTTATTTGGTGAGTGGTATGAAGTTTTGTTGGTTGTCCTTGTGTTATCTTGAGAGAAAAGGCTAGTAAGCATATATGGTGGTTCTTCATAATGTGTGGAGATCTAAAGAAGCTCAAAAGGTACAATGGCTCAGATATCTTAGGGGGAGTCCCTTTCAATTGTTTCTTGTTGAGCTACATTAGTGTTTAGTATTTTTGTGTGTTCTTTCTTCATTGATTGTTGTGCTTGGTTGAAGAGAATGTTGGCATGGAGTAAGAAGTTGTCAAGGCAAGAAGTGGTAGGCTCAAGGTAAGGGGTAGTTTGTATCATATTTCCAAGATGGTCCTTACCTATTGGTAGTATTTTCAGGTCCTCAGTATTAGTTGGTTCCCAGTTTGTCATTGTGTCAAAGGGGGAGAAAGTTCCTATTGTGAGAGTGCTTGAAGAGAGAGAAGGAAGGTGAGCTGTATATTGTTATATATGATGATTGTTGACATCAATGACAAAGGGGAGACTATTAGAGAATTTTAAATGATTTCATGAAGGTGTCAAAGTGAGTGTATGAAGAGACTTTATATTCTAAGTGACAATGATAAAGTATGCAATGTGCTTGTCTTTGTATGCTTGAAGTATGATTGGATGATTTCTATTTTGGCATGGTTAGAGATGTTCAAGGATGAGTATGGAGTATTTAACATGTGAAAAAGTTCTTTAAGATTTTTTCTAAGCTTTGAGTGATTTTTTGCATGAGTTAATTTCATCTAGTTTATCATTGTTATCATCTAGACATTTTCGGTCTAGTGGCAAAAAATCTGAGTAGGCAGTTTGATGATGTCACCATTATCACATGTGGATGAGTCAGGGGGATTTGGTCATATGGTTGCAATCATATTATTCCATAGTTTTTATTAAATAAATATTAGTTTATTCACATAAATTTATTCAAATATATATGGGTGTAAAGTTGGGTTCTCGAGTATTTTGACAATGTTTTCTATGTTCAAATAGAGCTAAGAAAGCATGTTGATGATATTATCATTCGTACACATGGAGGTTTCAAGAGGAAATGGTCACATGGGTTTGTTTAATATTGTGCCTATTTAATATTATATAAATCTTAGGTCGTGTACCTAAATTCTTCAAAATATATGCAAGTACAAATTTGGGCTCCTAGGCATTTTGATAGTGTTTCCCATACTTGGCCAAATTTGCGTGAGGCAAGAAATAGCCAAGTAAGTGGTTTGGTGATGGCATATCTCACATGTGTGGATGTTTCAAAACAAGATGATATTATGAGTTTTTTCAATTTTATGACTATTTTATTTTCACTAATTTTTAGGTCAAGCACTGAAGCGTGACAAAAGATATTCATGTTTAAAGTTGGCCTTCTAGATAAGTTTTTGACATAGTTGGCTCTATGGTAGAAACAATTTGAGTCAAAATTTTAATGTCATTATATCTCACACATGTGAATTTTATAGGATAATATATTAACATGGTTGGATTCTCCTATGTGAGGAGATCATATGCTCCAAATTTGAGATCATGCAAGTAAGGTAAAAGTTATTGAGGTTCAAAGTTGGCTTCTCAAACAAATTGTAATGGTCTGCATACTTAGTCTATTTTGCATGAGTTAAAGATCAAGACAAAATGAATATCTAAGGGTTCATGGGAGATTGTAAAAATTTTATCTAATGGTTCATGTTGAGTGAGATGGTATGAAGTGTATGATGTTTAACCGTTAAAGTGCTCGGAAGGCACATGAGGGTGCTAATTGTCATGATCAAGGGGATTTTGAGCAAGATCGAATGGTGAGAACTATAAAACAAAGACCTAAATGATCCAAAAAAATATATGGAGTTCATTGAGTCAAATTTTCCAAGTGACATGAGATGAGTTCAACTATTAGATGTTTAACTATGACCATTTACATTTGAATATTTGAATTTAACAAAGGGAAAAACCAGTCTATGGTTTTTGGACCATTTATTTTGATCAAGGATATATTTGATCATGGTGTAAAAATCAAAGTGATATAGGATTATAAAGTTAATATAGAAATATAGATGAGTACAATCAAATGTATGAAGGTTCAAAGATGATTGTGTGTTCGTGTGTATTTTACAAGTGACTCTAGAAGGATATTTGAGCTTGTATTGATGTTGTTTTGATGGCTCATGTTGAATTAGCTATCGAGGAGTGTTGTATACTCCATAAATATGATCTATGTAAATTATGAAGGTTTTAAAAATTATATGTAGTATGAATAAAGGTTTAGAAGTTGATTGTGTATTCGTTCATAGTGACTATGTGCATAAAATGTTGTTTGAGAAAATTGTGCTTAAGCAGAAGGGTTTTATGTTGGTTGTTAGAATTTAAGGGGGACCTATAGACCATATGGAATGGGTCCAAGTTTTTGGAAGTGTTTCTATTTTTTTATGAAGTGCTAAAGGAGTGAATGGGTTCATATTAGACCTATAACGGATACAAGGGCCTAATTGAAAGGTGTAGTTTCTTAAGGGTGATCCATAGATTATATGACTGACTTATGAAGATTGTTCTTGAGATGTGTCTTCATGTGATAGATGACCTAAGGGTTAATTCATGCCTAATGGCCAACCAAGATGTTGATTATCAAGTATTCTCTATAAATAGTGGAACCAAAGATGATGGTTTTTAGATTTGGAAGGAAAGACTTGGGAGAGATTTGAGAGAAGCTTGCATGTGTGAATTGTTGAATGAAGGAGGGGTAGAGTGATATATGGATGATTTGAAAAGAAGAAAAGACTGAGGAATATTTTTATGACCTATAGGTCATTATTATACTAGTAAAATAGTTCTCTTATAGATTGAGTATGAGCAAAGGTGAAGAGTGATAATCAGAGGTCCATCATTAGGTGTTGAAGACATCAGTTCAAAGGTGGATGTGTTCATAGGTGTTCTTTTGGAAACTAAACATCTAAGGGGGTTACAGCCTCCTTATAAGGTGAAACTTTCTAAAGGTCTAATTTTTATTACAGCTCAACTAGATAGGTGTGGTAACTCCTTGTGTGATTATAGTCTCATTAAAATAAGGGATCATAGTTTCTTGATCAGTTGTAGATGGTCTAAATTGGTTATTGTTATTATAGGATAGTAGTCCAATTGTAGGTTTTAGTGGGTTTTCTCCCCCAAGAGGGTTTCCCACATATGTCATGTGTTATGTGATTGATCTTGCATTATCTCTCTTTCTCATTGCTATGAATAATGTGTATGCTTCATGAATTCTTGTGATAACTGATTAAGTATTTTTAAATATTGAAATTAAAATTGGATTATTTGGGTTCATTGATTAACCTCCCCCATTTATTATACCTATAACACACTTTGGTCTAAAGGTTTAAAAATAATAAATAATAATGATCTATAGATCAATAACATTTATACACACCACTTGATCAGACTGCCTTCATCTATCATCATGATACTAGTAAGCTAGTGAAGTCTATCTCACTCTGTAATCTATATCAATAATGAAGATTGGTAAAATACAATTAAACCAAAAAATTCATTTGCATCCTAATATTAAACACATCATAAAACATGTTAAGCATTAGAGTAACCAAATCATAAATTTATCCCATCAAATTTATGAATGAATCTTACATTATTTTATATCCTATAGTATAAATAATGACTAAAATTTATACCAATTAGGTAAATACACTTTTATCTATAAATTTTTACTACCACAATTAGTTTTCAAACATTCTACACCCTATGATAACCCATATTACCATAGTCTAGTGTTCTAAGACATAACTACTAGTTTTCCACAATCAATTATATAAATTAGTCTTAAATACTTGGAAACATAAGCTTTTATTTAAGCAACTAGACATAAAAAGAAAGTTATAGTTCTCATGGAACACAATAATATACTAACTTAAAAAATTCTACACTCTCAAGGTTGTATGTATGTATACACAAGGTTATACTAACTATCACAAAACATACTATTCGTTGTAATAATTGACATGCATACATTTATTTATTCAATTATAGATGTGAGTCTAGCCATAAAAATTATAGTATGCACCATCCAGATATAACATACATTTATACAGTAGAACTCTATGATATCCCATACTATCATAGTTAATTTTTAGGAACACAACTACATAATTCTGAGCAATTAGTCTTACCGAAAAAATGACCCAACATAATACATACCAATCCATCAAGTACGGGTTTATACCACCCATATATACTCTACATTAGAACTACATAATAGCATCTAAAATAACTCCACTCATAGGCACACATCATGATGCATAATTATAGGCCATATATAAGTCTAAACAATTGGATAAAATATACTCATAGTTTTTAATACACATAAGTATTCATTACTGTATGGAAATACATTTCAACAATTCAATCATATTATTCTCAAAGAGTTAGATAACCCATAGTTAAGTTATATATAATCTTACATTTATATTCTTTTTATAGGTGACTGTTTCCACATGATTATAGTTCTAGCCCCACAGACACCTTAAGACTTATTTTAACCATATATTTATTTATATGTATAAACCCTATATATGAGTACTTGTACTACACCATATGTAAGTACACAAATGTTATGCAAATATTATACCACTATTCATTTATAATTTAAAATAGGAGCTCTCGAAAAGCATTTATAACTCTAACTGAGGATCTCAAAAAACAT